>OW388142.1:4431430-4873930 GCA_936450015.1 Meganola albula
GGTGGTATATTCCAACCATATTCTCTGAACCATATGAAATTAATGTTTTTTAATTTCAATAGCTTCGCGGATCATTCTTGTCGAGAATTTTAGAACTTTTATTACAAACAGACATGTTCATCACACAATGTTTAACTTGTGTGGGAAATAGAATGACCGTTAGACGAGAGCGGGAGACCAGCTATGTCTGTATACTATGTAACTTACTTCGACCCTGTTTAATGTCCCACTGCTGGGCAAAAGTCTCTTGACAACTATGTAACGACATGAGAGAGTTTATGCCTTAAACCACACACGGTCGCCAAGTGCGGTTTGGTGGATATCACTCGAGTCCTCGTTCTTAGACATTAACGTTAACTGACGATGTTTCCCTTTACCGATATTGAGCATCGGCGTCGAAACAATTCACACAAATATATATATATGGGCACGAACGGGAATCGTACCCGCGACTTTATATTTTGAATCACTGTCTCTTATAATACAGGTTCCCCTAGTGTATGAGGCAGGGTTTAAATTTTTTGCACATAGATTTAAGTATTTAAGACTATTTAATAGATTTACTACTACTAGAGCCTACTATTACTACAACACTGTTTTCCTTTGTTTGTTTTATCTATGTACGATTGGTCAATACCGCGGCGCCTCCACTATTCTAGGTGATTAAGTATAAGCTGTGTCGGTCAGTGTATGACGACCTCTGAGAGAAACATAGAGTTTGCACTTGCGCCTGCGCACACTATTGAGCACTATAATATCTACAACCATAGCCGATATACAGGTAGAAGGGGATTCCTGGTCGGTAGAACGTCCAGTCTGGTGGGACTAGTAAAAAATCGGGCGCAGGACCGACAGCTTACGCGCTCTACGAGGCTTAAAGGTGCCATAACACCAACTTCCTAACTCCGAGCTAGTGGTGATAAAGTTCAAAAGTACAACACTATTTTCGGTCGGACTAGTCCATTTGTGGTGGTTAGAATGGTTAGTTCTTAGACATACCGGTCTCCCCGCGATATTTTCCTTCACCTATGTTGAGCATGGCACGAGAATCGAACGCGCAGCCTATATTTCAAATCCAAAGCAGACACCGCTGCGCTAGCGCTGCTCAAAAATAGTAAACATTAAAATAAGTACTAACACCCACTAACAATATTTTTTTAACACGTCCTTGCGCAAGCGCGGTCACGAAAGTTCATTGTACTCTAATGTTTTAGTAGACACACGTAATGTCTAAATATATATACCTTAGTAAATAAAGCATTAGTGTATTGCGAAAAAATTGTGTGAAGCGCATTGAGTTATCACATTGAAAACATCGCTTCGCCCGCATAGTGTTAGAAAGCAGTCTTTGTGCTATTCCAGACTACAATCTATCTCTGTGCCAAAATTCATCCAAATCTGTCTAATATTTTCGACGTAAAAGAGTGACAACATATTATGTCCATACAAACTTTCACATTTATAATATCAGTAACATGAAGTGCCTGAACACACTTGCGTTTGAGCGGGATGCGATTTACCGAATCCGGCTGGCCGCTAGTAATAGATTAATTAGCATTCACAATAATGGTTAGCGTGTGAATGTTTCATTAATATTTAATAACTTAATATAGTTGCGAAATTCTGTGAAGTGTGAAGCGAATTCACTGTTCGCTTCATATCTACTTTAGTATGAAAATTACAGCGGCCGCGACCGGAATCATGCGCTCTCTGTCGCATGCAACCACGTACTATATCTCTGTGTTTTACGTGATTTTGATTGACATCGTTCGCGAGCGAAATTATTAGCTCTAACATAAATCACATCCTTCATTAGCAGTTAGCTTAGCAATAACAATTAGCGTGCTTAGACTTGAATTTGCATGCTTATGAAATTTATACGAATTCGCATGAATTACCATTAAGACTGGCCGCACTTCGATTTTTATATAAATACGCATGATCCTAACACACTGTTTGACAAACAGTGTTTGTACAGCAACAGTGCGCAACATACTGAAGCGTACAACATGCGGCTGGTCGCATTCCGGTCAGACGCCAGTGCGTTTAAGCACATAAGAAGTAAGATATAAGTAAGAAGATATTTGATAAACAAAAATTGCCTCGTAGGGCACAAGATTTTCTACGCTCATGAGTTCCCAATTATAAAAGTGGTAAACATGTTCACTTAATAACATCAAAGTCCAAGGTTCGAATCACAAGTCGTAAAATCTTATTTGCAACTAGAAGCTAGAATTGTGCTATTAATTTATTGATATTGACCTCTGCCTTTAAAAATGAAAATGAACATAACATAGTTGACTGGCTTGGTCACGGAGTGGTTAGTGACCCTGACTGCTGAGCCGAAGGTCGTGGGTTCGATTCCCACCTAGGACAAATCTTTATGCGATGAGCACGATTGTTTCTTCTTTGTTTGGGTGTAATTTTTCTATAAAATGTATGTATTTACAAAAATAACTGTAGGTATATAAGTAGTTTATCGGTTTCTAGTACATACCAATAATACAAGCAAATATAATTGCTTAATTTGGGCCTAGATGGCGCTGTGTGTATGTGTGAAAATATTATTATTGTTACAGTTAAAACCTGTGTATGATTCGAACGCGTAGGCAGAGGTAGGTACAAATAACACCCACTTATTATTATTTTGGGTCCTAAACATAACCCGCGTTATGTTTAGGACCCAAAATAATAATAATACCATTCCTAGACGTGTTCCGTGCAGGAGACATTATAGTGCACCATGAAGGAAACACAAGAGCACTCCTGATTCCCTTCACTGTCAGAGCCCTGTGGGACGGATTGTCGACCGGTAAGTAAATGGGAGCAGGACCGACGGCTTTATGTGCTCTTCTCAACACGGGGGTATCACACAATCAACTTCCTGGCTCCGATCTAGTGTTCAGGTATAGAAAAGTCTCAACACACTTTTTGGTCTGGATTTGGACCTGCGTCCCCAGTGGTTAGAGGCGAACATATTATTCCCTAAGTCACTGAGGCAGTTTAGGTTGATACATGACGTACAATTCAAAAAGTATCAAGTACACACAGATACACATCAAACTATGCATTTCCCATATAAGCTGACCTCTCATTGTACAAAAATCTTACACAATATGAGATCAGCTTATAATGGTTTGTTGTAGCTTTATGTGTATCTATGGGAAAGGACAAACACATCATACTAATGAGACGACTGACTGCCTCAGCGGCTTAGGTGATAGCATGTTTACCTCTAACCTCCGGGGTTGAGAGTTCAAACCTTACGCCAGACCAAAAAGAGTGTTAGGATTTTTCTGGTGTGCTGAGAAGAGCACATAAAGCCGTCGGTCCTCATTGTCAGGTTAGTCCCACTGAACTAATAATAGAGAGTGCATTTGTGTTTGTGCACACACATGTGATAGTGATGCGAAATGTAAATTCACATAAGTTTCATAAGCATGTGAATTCATGAGTCTTAGCAGGCTAAGTGCTATTGTTTTGCTAATTGCTAATATGACTATAATTGATAATTATGAAGAAATGATTTTAGTTAAATCACGAAATTGCAAATATTTTCACTCGCGAACTATGTCAATCAAGGTCACGTGAAACAGATAAATATAGTATTCCGGATTTATCGTGGGTGCGATGAGAGCGGACACTGCTGGTAGCAGGTATGTTAAAGTAGGTATGAAGCGAGTGGTGAATTCACTTCACACACTTGCACAACTACATTTAATGTACTCCGTATAGGGCAGAACTGGACATATTCTACCTCTGATTGCCCACTTTCAGGGGTAAGGTTAGACAAATTATGTCAAAAATCAGTATAAATTTGCCTACCTACTAATACTGTATTTTGTTATGACTATTTCTTTCTCCCTCTAATTAAGTAAAAGCTTAATTCACTTTAGTAACTTTCTTTTTACTACAGCAACAACACCATTTGTTACACACAGTCTTATAATAATATGTACTTTATCTTTTGTCATGCTGTGTACACATGCTTTGGATGGACCTTTTTAAACCAAACTTTTGTAACAGCTCTTTTGTAATTTAAACTGCATTCTGTTTTGTGCCAAATAAATAAATATATAATTTGTGAATTGCCAATGTAAAATTCGCATGCAAGCAATGATTGTGGATGCTAATTAAACTATTTCTAACTTGCGCACTATAATATCTCCTGGTTACATAGCAAGTGAGTTTAGACTGGCCGCTGTAGCTGGAATACAGCTAGGAGTGCAGGAATTACTAAAGAGACATCATACTAGAAAAATAAACAACTCTTTTTTAAGTGTTTGTATTTTGTATTTATGTAGTTTATCAGAGAAACACAGGGTGACACTTAAAAACAAAGGAAATTTTGTTAATTGACCAATACTAAGTCAATGCATGCTCTGTACTTCTGCTCTGCTCTGAAGAAACTGGTCAAATATACACACATCAAAGTTGTAACACCCGATGCCAGATTAAGAGGTCTGGGAGACCTCGGGCAGCAATGGAGGAGCACCCACTCCCCAAATTATTTGCCTAATAAAATGGTAAATTTTTACAAGTGCTTCTCAGGGTCATATATATTTTGATATATTATTGATTGCAGTGAACAAATATAGATTGATGACTTCTGTTAATATTTAATATTATCATGTTTGTACTAAGTACTGCAAAGTAGAATGTGATTTTTTTACAAAAATTAAAAAAAAACTATTTTGTTTTATTGTGGGGGCCCATCTTGAATAGGCCCTGGGGCTGTAGCCCTGGCTGTTGCCCTCCCCTAAATCTCGTGGGTATGTGCCTATTTTTAAGTCTATTTCAAATTTACTATACACATTAATATTTCTATGTATGTACAGTATTGTACAATAATATTAAGTTGAAATATTAACAAAAAAAACCGACTTCATGGATGCCATTCTCAGAACTAAACCAAATTGAAATGGGACCACACGGAAAGCATCAGCTTTCAATTAAAAAAAAAATTATCAAAATCGGTTCACCCATTCGAAAGTTCTGAGGTAACAAACATACAGTCGAATTGATAACCTCCTCCTTTTAGAAGTCGGTTAAACACACAAATGTTCGTAGTTAAAATTCTTTTTGTGCTATGTAAATAGGTATTAAAAATGAGTAACTTTTTTTAACAGAGTTAGGTTATTTTTTCTAATCACAATTCAAATATGAATCTGATTAGAGCGGTATTTGTTTAGATTTCTTATCTTATGCAAAAGTAACATAGTTTCACACAGTATCATTAACTTCACAACTTCCACTATTGAAGGTGAATAGGTGTAATTATTACGATCGGAGTGTAGGTTAATGTAAAAAAAACAAAGAAAATCGAAATAAGACTGCTGCAGTAAAGGTCGGACATGCTTCGTTACCTATTACAACTAAGTTTATCCCCCTTAAACAGGTAAAAGCAAGTAAAAACAGCTAAAAAAACTGTTTTCCACGATCCACTTTAAACTTTGTCACACTCACTTAAATACACTTAATGCCAGCATGTATGTCCACTTTATCCGTAGCTTTATCTAATATAAACACTTTTAGATCACAAAATAACAGAATACAATCAGAATTTGATAAAATAAAATCAATTTACAAGTTCGTACAACATCGAAATCCGTTTGTGACTGACTTCAATTCGTTGATAGACAGTGACGTATGTGAAACGTGAAAATACTACGTCATGCTGACAGTAAGACAAGGGTGTCGATATAAGTAAGAGAGAGATAGAGTAATAACGAACTCTGAACCACTACAAGAACTACTGCAAATACATACTGTCTCCAACTGATGATCAAATCGCTTAATATAGAACTTCGTTAGATATCAAATTACAAACAGAAAATATTGATAGCTAAATGTACATAATCATTTTAGTATATAATTGAGTCGTAGTTGCTTAAACATTCTTTACTTTAAGTTACAATAGCGCCATCAATCATAAAGCAATCGTACTAATTTAGTACTTCTATTCGACAATAGATTTCAGGTAGCAAACTACACCTCCTAGATCATATCTACCTTGTTTAAAGTGTTTGTTTATCCAAACGTCGTATCAATTATCTTAAAAACAACTTATCACACAGAATAAATTTATCGCATTGAGTTGATTTTTATGCGCAAATACATGTAATAGGGTTGAAGTAGCGTGTACCTTCTAACATTAGTTATTCTACTCTAATGGGGCCTTTTATGGCTTTTACACTCCAAATTATGGTTGGAATTATTATAAACAAGCCACAAAAAGTAACTTTTAGCTACAAAGGTCTAGTATTATGTGCGCAAATATTTAGGTAAGTACTTACATAGTAGAAGCATCTGATATGAAATAAGCCAATATGAGTATTTACTAGTAGCAATATGATAACAGACAGTGTTATCTTATGATATGCCGCAGGGCAACATTTGTTATCGTGATAATATTCGTTGGTGTAGCAATTATATAAATAAAAATACAAGTTCCGCAAACAGTATATACTTTAGTACAGCGCCATCTAGTATCAAGTAGACAGATACACATGCAATATAAGTAATTATTGTGTAATAAATTTAAAACTGTAAAATAAGATAATGCCAATACAATTTATTATACATGAATAAAGTATGTCTACAGTTTGTACTAATTGTGAGTTTCTAAATTAATCAAAAAAGTTTTTATTGACGCCTACTTCTATAAACATTTAAGCAGCGCCACCTGGTGGTTGTAGTTTTTTTTTTAATTTAAGACGCACATTACCGCAGACCTTTCGTCCGTGTCGTAGTGTTGTTGTAATAATATAACATACATTATGACGTTTAGTATCATAGCAATCATAAGTGCGTAGTGAGGGTTTTAGAAACCCTCTAAAACCCACATTACAATAATAAAAATACGGACTTACCAAAACGAATGCTGCTTCTCTATGCAGGTGGCGAGATAAATCGTTAATTCGTAAAATTATCTTATTCAGTATATTGATAACTGTAAAAACATGTGTTGTAATTACTTTTAATGATTTAAAAATTTTATATTGACTACATAGGTATTGTACATCGAATGTTTCTTAACCGACTTCAAAAAAGGCGGAAGTTCTATATTCGACTGTACGCATTTTTTAAGTCATCATCATTCCCCTTGCCTTTTCCCCATTTCTATTGGGGTCGGCTCCCAGTCTAACCTGATACGGCTAGCTACCAGAATTATTCGAGCGACTGCCATCAGACCTCGAAACCCGAAGGGAACCAGTAGCAGAGATGGTTAGACCAGGTGTCAGATTATATTGGCTTCTGACTACATGTAACGATTGTCAAAGATGTGTTAAATGACAACCGGGACCGAGGGCATAACGTGCTATCCGAGGCACGGAGTACGCATTTTTTAAGTATGTAGGTATATTACTAGCTGACCATGCGACCTTCGTACCGCATAACCCTATCAAAGTTCAAATTGACTTTGAAGTATTATTACAAATCGTTTGTATGGGAGTATAAAAAAGTGCTGTTTTTAGACTTATTTGGCCAATTTTTTCTCCAGCCGTTCTCAAGTTTTGAGCTTAGCAACACGTTTCATGATTCATTTTTATGTAAATAGATTTATTATATTCGCTTGTGTTATGGGTACAAGGAATCATGGATGGAAGAAACCACATAACTTCTTATATGCTAACTGAATTATCTACTCCATATAAATACATTTTTTTTGTAAATAATAATATAGTGGGACATTAACACACACGGTCATCTGATCCCAAACTAAGTAGAGCTTGTACTATGGAAACCAGATAACTAGTAATATACTACATATAATACTTTTCTTATGTAAATAAATACTTAAATATTGATAATTTCACCCAGACACAAGACAAACAGACATATTTAAACAAATGTTTGTCTCGGGTGGGAATCGAACCCACGACCTGCAGCGTGAAAAGCAAGTATCTTACCGACCACGCCACCGGCCCGTCTAATAATTACTTAATGTAGATAATATATATAAAAAGCAATGCCACTTTTCGTTGTAACTAGGTAATTTTATATTTTAAAAACGGGCTTACGTATGTTCGGACTATTTAGTAGATGGTTTACGTGAAGTTTTTTGTAACACATTTTTTGTAAATTGTTGAGTGGGCTGAAGCTACCCGGGCGAAGCTGGGGCGGGCCGCTAGTTGTAGATAATAATTTATCAACCAATCATGCTCATCACACAAAGATATATATGGGCCAGTACGAAATCACTGTTACAAAGTTCTGAGAAAAAAATTTAGGCTGGCAACACTGCATGTGAATGTCATTTGACGTTTACAGCCCATCAAATCAAAGAAGTACCGTTTGACGTTTCACTGTTTTCTATTAAATTAGCTTAATAGAGGCGTAAACAATTTTCAGAGAAAAAATAAATTTCTAAATGTACTACGTTTAGAACTGTCAAACGGTACTTCTTAGATTTGATGGACTGTAGAGCAAACGCACAAATCTATTCCTGTCCCTTTACCTACTTCAATCCAGTGACTTCTATCCTATAATAACCCTCGTATAAATTCTATTCTATAATGATTTTATAAACCAAACACCAACTCAAAAAATTAATCCTTCTCAAAACCTATCCTGGCTTTTCCAACCGCTCTAATTTTTTTTAATGTTTAATAAGTTTCCCTAACTTTGTTTTGGCAAATGGACTAAAACCGAGCCTTTATTAAAAAAAAACCTACGTACAACCTAGGGTTTAATAATATGAAGTACTTAGCTTCTGACCTCAGCTTCGCCCGCGTGGTCAAAAAGTAGCTTAAGTAGGTACTTTAGATATTTTCCGTTCAAACTTTCAACCCCTAATTAACACCGTGAATTCTAATAATCTTAATCTCAATTTTCAGTGAAATTGTTACAAAGTTACGTCCCCTATTTCACTCTTTTAGGGGTGAAATTTTTCAAAATCTCTTCTTAGTGTTCAGCCGCATTTTGATTTTGTCAAAATTTCCCGTTTCTACCGTTAGCGGCTACGTCACTGTCCGTACGTCTAGTTGAACATCACTAATATTTATATAGATTACCTACCGAGTGGACGGTATTTTGGAACTGCCATCTCGGACAAAGGAAAACATCGTGAGGAAACCGGATTGTTCAAGAGCCAAGAACTAATGATTCGAGGACATGTGACATCCACTAACCGTCACTTGGCCCTGCGTGTGTGAATTAAGGCCTAAACTCTCTCAACTGGTACGATAGTTGAGAGAAGAGTCATACCCAGCAGTGGGACACTAAAAAGGGTTGAAGTGATCTCGGACCATATATATGGTATCTTTAACACAAGCTCTTCTTAGTATGGGATTAAAAGACCGTGTGTTTATCCCAGAATATTACTATTATTTCTCCTGGGTGGGTATCAAAACCACGACCTTTGCACTTAGCAGTCAAGGCCGCTAACCGCTACGCTTTAGGCCAGTCCAATCAAAATGTTTACTTGTAACAAGCAGTTTTTGCGACATATACATAACTACCACCTGTCTGACATTGATAATTTAAGATTAATCTGCACCAGTGGTTGTCAACTATTAGCACAGGTGCCCCAACGGGGTACACCATGTAGACTGGCATGAAGGGGTACATGCAGAAATATCATAACAGGATCTCTTTATTTCAATTTTAAATGTTACAAAGCAACTTTTTTTTTGTTTACCGGGGGGAAATCTCTATGGATCCCCCCGCCCTGCGACCATACAGGGTCCCATTTGTGGGACTCCATACTGGTTACCCGAACTAAAACCCCCCGGGTGTTCCTTCTCGTACCCTAGCCAGGGTGTCACGGGAACCATAGGTGACACAACCGCGAGCTTCTTGCACATTTTATATGTAAAATATGGTGTTACTGTCAAACTCGTGAGCACGTGTCATTTGATTGAGCGCGACACGCACGAGTAACTTAGATTAGAGCAGCGGTGGCGCACCCGTACGGCCCTCGCCTTAGTAATATAAGGTCGCGAGTTCGATTCCCAGTCGAGCCAACACATCTTTGTGTGAATTGTTACATCTCCGCTGTTCAATATCGGTGAAGGAAAACAGCGTAAGGAAACCGGCATGTCTAGGCACTTATCATTTGAGGACATGTGACATCCACTAACCCGCACTTAGCCAGCGTGTGAGGATTAAGGTCTAAACTCTCTCAACTCGTAAGATAGTTGAGAGAAGACCCCTAACCTGGATACTAAAAAGGATTGAAGTGAAAACCTAGATTAAATTAAATTCTAACTTAAATACTAGATAGGTCGTCCTCTTAATTGAGGCTTTGGGAGAATGTGCCCAGAAGGTTGGCAGTATTAAATAATAATATAAGTAGTATATTGACATGGTTTAATAAAAAAATGGTTTTACATATGTGAGGAGCTGGTGTTCGAATTAGGTATTTGCAAAATGCCTGTATTTCAAATCACCAGGTCCCCACCCTGTGAAAACAGCGACTTTTTGATTAAAACCTAAAAATATTAACAGAAATGCCTAGTTTAAGGAGATGCATACATACGTAATCAAATAATAAAAAATTGCCATGTTCTAGGTATTAATCTCTTAAGTTTATGATAGAGGTACCTAGGGCACAGAGATTTTATTTACTTAATGAGCACACTGACGATTGGAGTATGTATCTGCACCTCACAGAATACACAGTGTGTAATAACTTTTTTTTATAGTGTGACATTAACACACACGTTCATCTGATCCCAAACTAAGCAGAGCTTGTACTATGGACACCAGATAACGGGTAATATACTACTTATAATACTTTCTTTTGTAAATACATACTTAAATATAGATACAAGACAAACAGACGAGTTCATAACACAAATGTTTGACTTGGGTGAGAATCGAACCCACGACCTGCGGTGTGAAAAGCAAGCATCTTACCGAACAAGCCACCGCGGCGCCGGCCCGTCAAACATACAAATTCGTCGATATTAATGTCTACAAACCGTAGACATTAATATAGAGATTTAAAAGGCGGGCGTTGCGCTAGTGATGCCTCTGGTGTCGCAAGCATCCATAGATAACTTTACCATCATGTAGGCCGTGTGCTTACACACACTACAGATTGAGAACCACTGATAAACGATCTTTGAACTTAATTTATCAGAGGTATTATGTAATCATCTATGAAAAAAGTTAAATAAAAAATATTTAAGTATTTCCTTAAAGATCTACGCACTACATTTGGTCACGTTTCGTTACGCTGGTAATTAAAAAATATGAGTTTTCACGCGAAACCGAGATGCTACGAGGGTCTTCCCACATTTATCGACGTGGAATCGGCTAACACCGGTCAAAAAAGCCTTTAGGTCTACGTAATAAGGGTGTATCATTCGCATCGGCTCTGCTCGAACGACGCGTCGCGGTTCCGGCCGACGACGGCGAAACGAGGCGTTTGACGATATGTAATTGAAATGTCGCACGAAGCATGGCGCGGAGCTCTGCGTATCCGTACCGTCATAGCTTGAGATGCTAAATCTAAGGTCCGTACCGTCTCCGACTCTCCGTGCGCCCGCTTAAGACAGACTAAATGCCGGTACAGACGGCTGTAACGTAACATGCAATGTAACATGAAAGGAGCATTTCAAAGTGTGGACGCAGCGCGAGCATGAACTGAGCATGTACGGCATGCGCGCGGCGAACATAGCTCAGTCTCAATTTTGTTGTTACATTTTTCTTTAGTTGTTTCCATCGTGTTGGCAATTTCCAACCACGCGTCCAGTTTAAAATGTTTTTTGTACAAAGATTCATTTTGTGGATTCCACAAAATTACTCTGTACGCCTCAATTAACTGATTTACTTTTTCTTCACTGCATGATTCAAGTGTAGGCTCTGCTGTAGCTGTATTTTCAGCCATGGTTCGCGCGTTCCGCAGTACAGACAGCAATCCGTCCACACTGCGCGCCTCTTTGTGTTCGGCGAAAAAACCGACCAATGGCGGATCGCGGCGCGCACGAGTTGAAATTCTCTGTTTGTGAGCGTTAGTGTGCACGGGAATTATGTTACATTGCATGATACATTGCGAAAATTTCAACGGCAAATTCTTTCATTGCGTGTTACATTGCATGTTACGTTACAGCAGTCTGTACCCGCCTTAAGATTACGGAATAGAAAAATTGGACGCCATATGACGCCCTATCATGAAATGACTTACCATAGTGTTATTATACTTCTTGTTGACAGCAGCCACATCTTCAGGGTCCGGAGACAAGCTCCGCATCGTTGGCATTTCTTCATCTATCAGCATCATGACACTTCTTCACCTAAACATAATATTTTAGATCAGTACTAATTTTTTCTGCGCAGTCGGATAAAAACTATCCTTTGTCCTTTCCCGGGTCTCATACTATGTCCTGTACGGTTTACAGAAAGGTACCGTACGAATCGAATTTTTAACGATAAAGAATATTATTGCTCGAAACGTCAGCTTTACATAGCTTATTTACAATCAAATACTTGGCAATTATTCATGGAAACCCCTCCAATTTGAGATAATTTATTTATAACTAGCTTCCGCCCGCGGCTTCACCCGTAAAATTGATCTTACTAATCTTGCTTCTCCATACAAACTTTAGAACCCCGTTTCACCCCTTTAGAGGGTTAGTTTTGAAAATACTTTTCTTAGTGCACCCCTAGACCCCATAAGGAACCTATGTGCCAAATTTGGAGTCTCCAGACTCCAAATTGGCACGTTTGGAGGCAGGCGTTGGCAGGGTTTGGGCTCTGCGTTGATATGTCAGTCAGTCAGTTTCTTCTTTTATATATCTAGGTAAGTAATATACGAAGAATGCGCAGCGGTATGGGCTTCGCATTAGAAATATAAGGGCGCGGGTTATAAACCGGCATATCTAAGAACAGTAAAAACTAATCATTCGAGGGCATGTGACATTCACCAACCCGCACTAACCAGCGTGTGTGGATTAAGGGTTAAACTCACTCAACTTGTAAGATAGTTGAGAGAAGACACGTGCCCAGCAGCAGGACACCAAAAAGGGTTGTAGTGTAAGGATAACTTAAAATACAATAAAATAAATAAACTAATTCTAAATTCTAACTTAAAAACTAGACAAGGCGTCATAAAATTCCTCTAAATCGAGGCCTTGGAGGAATGTGCCCAGAATTCTGGCAGCATTGCCACGTTATATGGCAATGCTAATTCTTTAACCAAGATATAAGCCAGCTGTCTGGTCACGTAAAAAATCTATTAAGCGCCTAGAAATTTCTTTAAAATGTGCACTAGCGCTCGAGTCCCCTATGTAATTTGTACACTATTGAGTATTTATGCACCGTTTAACGGTCCTTGCAGCGCCCGCAGACATACCAGGACTAAGAAGGTGTGCCAGGGTGTCGACCCATACCAAGGGCGTGCCTACCTGCCATGACAACCTCGTATACCTAATTTAAATTAATTATTTTTTTTACTACTCACAATACGAATTACTTTATGCTAAGTAAATTTAATTTCCTTTTTGAAGCCAGTTATTTTTTTGTTAATTATTATGTGAATTATACACTATTGACCGGCCCCGGATTCGCAAAAGTCATCATCATTACTAGTCAAAATTTATCACATATGGTTCCCGTAAACCCTTGCACCAATGCGCGACGGCACCCCGGGAGATTTAATGGGTACCCTTTGGGAGTCTCACATACCCCCTGCTGTGCTGGGTTGCGGGGCGAGGGGATTCATAAAGGATTTCCCCACGGCAAAGGAAAGGTATTTAGGTTATAGACCAAGCTAGATTTTTTATCATCACATACTCCTCTAGCGCTCTGCCTACCCAGACGTGGTGTTACATTTATTCACACATACAGGAACCATAAGCCAAATTTGACGTGTATATCTCTGTTGTTGTGGATATAATTTTTAACTTTTTTTTGTTGATTTCTATTACCTCAGCTTTCTAATAAAAAAACAAATTAAAATCGGCCCATCCGCATTATATGGCAACAAACTTGTACACAGATACACAAAATACAGATACACAGATGCAACCTCAACCTTATAACACCCATCTTTTTTGTCTGGGTTAAACTCCATTAGAGCCCAGACATACATACACCGCTCCGCTTCTTAGATTCTAAATCTAAGAAACGGAGCGGTGTATGTCTTCTTGATAAATATTATACTCATGATAACTTTTGAATGGTATGTCCGAATTGAATTCAAAAGTAATTTACAGGTACTGATATACCCCTGAATATAATTTATTTAAATAAGGATTAATACCAAGGTACGAATAATGTAGTTTAATTTGTACAGCCATTATAATTGCATATTAGATAAATAGTAGTTATTGTGACGTAACTATAATAGTTAGGTACATAGTACCACGGACAATGGTTCCGCGGCCAACGCGATATAATGATTTTTTCGTTATTTTTTTCACACCTTGGGTTACATTCTCGATGTTTTCAGACGGATCCCTAATTTTTAAAATCTTTCCTTTACTTTTTGAGTCTATTCGTAACAAACAAACAAATAAACAATCAAATATTTCCTCTTCATAATATTAGTACCTACAGATAATTCATAATCACACCCAGACTAAACAAACAACAGTTGTATCTATTGAAATTTAAACAGCAAGCATTGTGCAATCAGTTGAGTAAAATGTCGTTCTTTACGGAGGTCTGTTTACTTACAGTTATTTCTTTCCGGAGTCGAACTCTGAGACTCTAAGGGCCCAAATAAATTGCATATCCAAAGCGATAACGAAAAATCGAAACTACCAAATTGTCTCGGATTGTATATGATTGACATGACCTTTCAAATGTGAAACTGAAAGGTGAATCAAATATTTTGTTGTGTAATTTGTCTAGAGGCCCAGTATTATTGAGTCGCTCACTTTTGTTAGCAAAATAATGCAAGTATGTGCCGATTTATCGGTCATAGAGTTGGTAATGGATGGGTTTGGCCTCCGCCTGGCGCGCTTCCCCGCTAAGTTCAGATTATAATAATGTCTGGCGAGAGCACGCGTGAATTTGTGTCGCGTTAATTTGAGTTACACTAGTTTACATTAAAAATTAGACCTAAACATTACTTCAGGCCTAAACATCGTGTTTTCATTAAAAGAACGTCCTGAGTTTAGAGCTTGACCCAGTACCTACTGTACGAAGAGGATTTCTTTATCACCTTTTATGAAAGTAGGTAACTATAAGTAACATCGTCGCAATGCGCTAATGAAATCAATAAACATTAGGTATCTGACATGTAGGTGGGTGCTTATGATGTTTGAAATAGAAACTTGTACAAATGTTGCATAATTTAATTTTATATATTATTTACACGACATTCGGCTTAGAAGTCAGGGTCACTAACCACTACGCCACCAAGCCAGTCAGAGCCAAGGTAGTTGTGAGAAGACTCGTGCCCAGGATTGGGATACTAAAAATGGTTGTAGTGAGCACAATAGGGATAACGACAAGGTATAAAAAATCGTATTTTAATTAGTCGGTCAGTAGGATTATAAAAAAAAATGTTACACACTAATTTTTTGCTTTATGATCGAAATGAAAGCATATTATGATATAACATATCAAAGTTATGGAGTGGGAGTGCCTCAATCAATCAGACACCGAAACAAATCTTAGTAGTTACCTACACAAAGATTCCCGCGATCTCCCGGGCACAGTATAGCCTAGTGTTGTCGGTCATATACGACGCGAACGCGGAAGCGGTAACACTGTGACTTTTTGCTCCGTCGTAAATATTGAAACATTTTGGATAAATTGACCGTATTCATATAAACTATATATCATTGGAAAGCCTGTGTTGTGTACTTTATTGTGGTAAAAGTGTGAAACCTGTACTCCTCAAGACCTGTGAGTAATCACCAAATACATTTCAAAATAATTCTTCAACGACTGTGTATGGCTAGCGTAACTGACCTGCGCAACCCGCGATCTGCCCGATGCTACGCACACATTGAAAAGCTTCACACGGATAGCGCTGTACCGCTAAGCGCTTACATCGCTTTACCGCTGCATTATTTTTCATAAAGCACAGAGCATATTTTTGTTTCTTTCTCTTCAAATTTTTTTTTATTTTTTATTTTTGCCTGATTTAACTAATTTGACTTTATAATGGCTAATAATGTGCATGGCGTATGTGCTGGGTGTCGCAACAAAATACCTAATAAAGATTACCTAAATTGTGCTTTTTGTAAGCTTAAGTATGACCTTCCATGTACTAACGTATCTGAAAAGCGCTTTTTAACTATGAGCATTGATCAAAAGAACAAGTGGAAGTGTCACGGATGTCGCGCCAAGACACCTAAAATCGATAATAGTAACACACCTTTACACCCTGACGAACGGTATATGACTGATCTGCCAGATAAGGCAAGTTTCATTAGAAATTCTCCACCTATTACTGACAACATAACGCAACGGAAGAAAATTTTGGCCACTCACTCCAGTAATGAAAATTTAACCCAATCTCCTACAGCCGCATCTCTCCTCACTAAACAAGATGTTCGAGATATTATTAGAGAAGAATTTCACAGCATGAAATTAGCACTTGCACAAGAGCTTCAGATTACTCTTAAGCAAATGGTACGAACAGAGCTACAATCTTTAAAAAACGAAATAACATCTCTAGAGAACAGCGTTACATTCTTGAACGAAAACTATGAAACCACCAAGAACGTTGTTGGCATGTTCCAAGATACAGTAAGTAAGCTCCAAAAAGAGAATACTGTCCTTAACAATACAATCCAAGATTTACAAATTAGACTTCAGGTTATGGAGCAATACAACCGCTCAAGCAACCTCGAGATTCAGTGTGTTCCCGAACACAGACAAGAAAATTTAATAACCACCGTATTACAACTTTCAAAGGTAGTAGCTTGCGACTTGAAAGAAACTGATATCCATGGCATTACTCGTGTTGCTAAAAGTAACAAGGACGATAAAAGACCACGCTCAATAATCGTTAAACTTGCTACACCAAGACTCCGGGATACATTTTTAGCTAAAACTGTACGATTCAATAAGGCCAACCCCAATGACAAGATCAATACTAGTCATATAGGCATTGGAGGTAACAAAGCGCCCATCTATGTTATTGAACACTTATCACCCACAAATAAAAAACTACATGCAGCTGCACGACAAGTCGCCAAAGAAAAAGGATACAAATTTATTTGGATTAAGCAAGGTCGAGTTTTTATGCGAAAGAAGGAGGAGGATGCATCTGTATATATCAGAAACCTAGAAACATTAGACAAACTTAAGTAAATGTAAGAATCATACAATTTGTTATAAAGTCTCATCTGTATACATTTACCTATAAAATTCAATCAACTAAACATATACTACCAAAATGTTAGAGGTCTACGGACCAAGACTCATGATTTTTTTTGTAATGTTCTATGTGCTGCTTATGATGTAATTGTTCTAACAGAAACCTGGCTAAACGATAAAATATATGATGCAGAACTATTTGACCATCACTATACTGTTTACCGAAGAGATCGTGAAAGTACAGGTTTTCATTCAAATAAAAACGGTGGAGGGGTGTTAATAGCAGTTTCAAACAAATTCAATTCAACTCGATACAAAGAAGGAGAGAGTCAATGCGAAGATCTATATGTAAAAATAGAAATAAATCGTCAGAAACACATATTATTATGTGCTGTGTATCTCCCACCACCATTAAATAAAACAGTCCTCGAGCATTTCATAGATAACTTTAACCGTGTATTCTATAGTGTTGATAATATTTGTCTTCTAGGTGACTTTAATTTAAGTTGTATCTCATGGCCTATGAATAATAGCAATACTTATAAACCCGTAATGGATCAAAATTCCTCATTAGGTCAACTATTCATTGATTTTGTAGCTCTCAACAACCTCATTCAATATAATAACGTTGCTAACTACAGAAACAAAATCTTAGATTTAGTTCTTACTAATGTACCACATACAGCTGTCAATGGTACAACTAACGCCTTAGTTAACATTGACCCACACCATACTCCCTTAGAAATAACCATGGAGTTTAAGGACAGCGAGTCATTAAAAATTAACAAAGCCCTCAAATATAATTTCTACAAAGCAGATTACGAAAAGATAAATTCTGAGTTAGATGAAACAAATTGGACTAATGTATTTGCTCAATGTGGATGCGTGAACAGTATGGTCTCGGTATTTTATACAATTTTGAATAATATAATAGCTAAATATGTCCCTAAAGTCAAAATAAGTAAGGGCAAAAATCCACCCTGGTTTAATAGACAATTAATTAATTTAATTAAAGAGAAAAATAAACTACTTCATAGGTATAGAGTATTTAAAAACCCTTTAGATGAACTTTCATTGCAAATTTTAAACAAAAGATGCAAAAAACTGTCTACCATTTGTTACAATGACTATATTAAAAAAATTGAAGATAATATTATAATAAACCCTAAATACTTTTATACATACTTAAAACAGAAACGTAGTACTGCAGTCCAAATACCCCAAACTATGATATTTAACAACACTGTCGCTTCTGATGGACCAAGTATATGCAATCAATTCGCAAACTACTTTTCTTCTACATTCACAAAATCCTCAGACCAATTTACGCCGTTAGCTAATATTGACTTAGTATCCGATAGTATTGGTAGTATACATATCACCTACAATAGCATTTCGAAACATTTAAAAGGTCTCGACATACATAAAGGAGCGGGACCTGATGACCTGTCACCATATTTTGTTTCAAGATGCGCTTCATCTCTGAGTTTTCCACTGTTTCTTATAATTAATAAATCTTTATCGACTGGTATTTTCCCAACAAAATGGAAAACTGCAAAAATAGTACCCATCCATAAAAACGGCAGTAAAGAAATCATTTCAAACTATAGACCCATATCAATTTTATCAGTTTTTGCCAAATTATTTGAAGCTTTAGTTTACCCATTCCTAAAATATCATACCAGTAAATTTTTTATCCCTGAGCAGCACGGCTTTATCCAATCTCGTTCTACGAGCACTAACCTCGTTACATTTAATAATGAACTAACAAATGCAGTTGACGCAGGTATTCAAGTAGACGCAATCTATATGGACTTCGCTAAAGCGTTTGACCGAGTTTGTCACAGGGTTTTGTTGCATAAGCTAGATAATTTCGGCATTTGCGGCTCACTGTTAAAATGGTTCCAATCTTATTTATTGGATAGAATGCAATATGTGGTGATTAAAGGATTTAAATCGGATATGTACATTGCTACCTCTGGAGTTCCTCAAGGATCCCACTTGGGACCTTGGCTTTTTAATATATTTATAAATGACATTGTTTCCTCTATAAAAAACAGTAGCGCTTACCTGTTTGCTGATGATTTGAAAATATGTAAAACTATAACAAGTCCTTCAGACACTTACCTCCTCCAAAGAGACATTGACAATGTAGATAATTGGTGTAATGTCAACAAAATGTCTCTGAATATAAATAAATGCTACGCCGTCACATTCACTCGTAACCATAAAACTATTCAATCACAATACCACATTGATGGGACTATACTCGAAGGAAAAACTGAGTTAAAAGATCTAGGAGTTTTATTCGATTGTAAATTAACATTCTTACCTCATTTGAATAATATAATAAACAAATCATGTAAAATGTTAGGCTTTATTTGTCGAAATGGTAAAGTATTCAAAAACCCATCCACAAAAATAACAATATATAATTCGTATGTACGGAGCAATCTTGAATATTGTAGCGTTGTCTGGACACCACAATACAACGTACACCAGCTAAGATTAGAACGCATCCAAAAAAGATTCTTAAAACACCTCGCTTTTTCTTATAAACTATCTAAACAACTACCTTCGTACAGAGACAAATTACTACACTTTAAATTGGATAGTTTACTCTTACGTAGAAAACTACATGACATGACGTTCTTATATAAAATATTAAGAAATGGGTTCGACTGTCCATCCCTTTTAAAATGCTTCAGTTTCCGTGTTCCCAGACGGACTCCCAGACAGGCATTAATCGGAGCCGGATTGTTGCACCAGCCTCCTGCCAGAACCAATCTAAAGCAGTTCTCCGCTGTACACAGGCTATCTAAGACTTATAACAGCCTTTGCAGCGAACTAGATATTTTTGCCGATAGCCTACCTATCTTCAGGAAAAAAGTTCTGAGTTTGTTGAGAGCTAAAGATACACGTTAGACATACATTATACATATATTTTTCTTTTTCTTTTTATTATATTGATATTTGTTTCCATTTCTGGTTTCCCCATTTAAATAATTTTGTTTTGTTATTTTTATAATAAGTCAAGTGTTACCCTTTTTTTCATTATATGTAATCATACGCATGCTGTGGCACCTTAAAATGTTATGCATTTAATTATAATGTTAGTGCTAGTTAATTTAGATTTAAAAAAAAATGTAATAACTACTGGTTGTCCAAATAAATAAATAAATAAATAGTGAGTTTGGACCGGATCAAAGTCAGCTGTCAAGTATGACAGGTGACATCCAGAGCTGTTCGACTGTATGAATGAAGTGTTGTCTATGAATAGCTTTATGATTATGTATAATAAAATTGTTCTTTGTCTGAATTAACTGTTACCTTTTAAATCAATACATGGTTGGACCCCGTGCGAGTTAGACGTCCGCTGGAGAATCAGTAGACCAACTTACGAGACGCCAAGTAGAGCAGTCGTGTGTGCGGCTAATTTACCTTTGTCTTAATTTTACTTACTGAATCCCCTAGGAACCCATTAGTTTAATATTGGGTAGGCAGGGTAAACGGGGCTTGATTGTTTAAATGACGGCTTAACCGTGTAGCTATTTACCGATTTGCTTAACTAAGTTAACAACGAGGTCAAGTCCATCCTGACATTTTACCTATAGTTTCTCCATTCAGAGTTGAGGGTAGGTCTTAGATACCCCCCCTCTTATACTAGTATAGCCCAGTCGGACGGCTTACACCGCTCGACTATCAAGGTTGACTATGGTAGTTTGTCAACACTGGTAGTTAAAAGAAATTGAGGCAAATAAATCTAACCTATCTTCACCTTTTCATTCATAACATCATCGAGGGTTATGACGTAACACAATGAATAAAATATGTCTGCCTTGGCTTGAGTGATATTCAATCAATACTTTTACGAATGAGTGAATATTTATTATCTGACACAACAGTTATACCTACGTAACTGACAATAGTGACAAATATTTTTTTTAGTGGGACATTAACACACACGGTCATCTGATCCCAAACTAAGCAGAGTTTGTACTATGGAAACCAGATAACTGATAATATACTACCTTAAATACTTTTCTTTTGTAAATATATACTTACATAAATATAGATAAATAGACCCAGATTCAAAGACATATTCATCACACAAATGTCTGTCTTGGATGGGAATCGAACCCACGACCCGCGGCGTCAATAGCAAGTATCTTACCGACCACGCCACTGGCCCGTATATAGCTCTGCTTAGTTTGGGATCAGATGACCGTGTGTGTTAATGTCACACTATATTATTATTATTATTATTATTGTAAATGTTAAACAAAAATGTATTCTACCTATGATAGGACGCGCCTGCTAATTAAACCGATTCTGGTCCCTCTATATTATTATTATTATAATACTTTTCTTTTGTGCTGACGCTACTTTTGCTTGGTTATATGTATAGCTAACCGCAAGTGCATTCCTATTCATATTTGATATCGTTTATTAGTTTTTCTTAACCACTATTCTTTATTAATATGTTTTAAATTACTTCCAAACTCTAATGTGCGTTACTTAATCAATTTAGTTTCAAAGGTCACTTCTAATATGTTTTTTTGTGAGTCATTTATGTATTCCTCCCACAAACTACTTGTATCAATACTTAAGATTAGTTATAACTTATAAGTAAATAGTTCTGTTTTACTAAAATGATGTCTACACATTGTTTGTGATAGTTTTTAGTTAATATGTTCATAATCATGTTTAGTAATAGTTGTGTTGCGTAAATATAAAAGGGATTGTGTGGTTTTATGAAACCGCGGTAAAAGTGAAACATTTTTTACACTAAATACTGACAAAAACAAACAAAATAACGCGGAGCACTGGTACAAATGAGTGCTAGTCTGTACACTACACGGTCAGCTGCTGCGAACTATAGACGCCGCCATTTGGCCTTGGCTGCTCTGACGAGCGCCTTCGCTTTATGCCTACTCCGCGGCTGACAATCACGCGACATGCAACACACAGACGAAAAAGTTTGAATAAGTTTGCTCTACTTGACATTTGCACTGCACATCAACACATTATACAAGCACAATCTTATCTCTTTCTACTCATCTCTAAACGATAGAGATAGATAGTGCTTGCAATATGTTTTCTTATGCATATTTCTCGAGTGAAAATTAGGGATAATACAACACACAAACCACCAAAACAACAACCGCCATCTGAGGTACAAAGTCAGATATCATTAATTATATCTCCTATAGAACTATTTAACCTCAGATTAAAGTAATGTAAGACTATTCGTCACTAATATCCATATCGCTTGAATCATCATCACTGTCTGTGCAGCTTGAGGACCCAGAATCTTGGCGATAGACGGTCGGCTTATAGTTGCCAGTTATTCACTGCACGTTAGGAAAATAAATAGACTCTTTTTTTAAAAATAAATAAAGCATTTTATCGTATCATTTTAGTTAGTTTTATCACATCTCAGAAGTGTCCACCTTAACTATTGTATATTTAACTGATAGTAATTTCATTTAACCCACTTTCTATTATTTGATAAGAAATAATAAAAATATTTTAACACATACATTCAGCGCCATCTAGTCCCAAACTCAGCAATTATATTATCAAAATGATGCAATAAACTTATGTCCTAAAGTAATATTTAGTAACTGGTTTCATAATAATCTATGAACTAACCGAAAGTACATAAAAACTAAGGGTCGTATCATGAAAATTTGATACATTCTTTAGTTACATTAGACTTTGTCTCTTTCTTACTAGTATAAATGTCAAGATGACAGACAAAGACAAACGAATTATAAACCTATTTTACCTATAATGAGCAGGACGTTTAGCTAAAAAATTCTTTAACCATATTGTTCCATATTACTGTCTGTACCAAACGCTGATTATGGTCCATACAACAAGAAAAAGACTACGATGACTATATAGATAGTCTACGATGGGACGCGCCTGCCCAATATACCGATATAATTATGCTATACTGGTCCCAATTTTCGTAGACGAGTTGCATTTAGGTTTTCAAGCAAGCCTGACCTCGAAACATTTTTATCGTATCAGATTTTAGATAAAAACTCACCTATTTATATTTACACGAATTTTATGCAGTGATAAAACTACTATATCACGTATTGGTGGGGAATTAAGCGCGATTCCCCGCGCCTTCCTGTGTAGGCAGTAAAGTATCCAAAACGTCATAATATTACCAACCCGAGGCGTTGGAGAGTCTATTGAAAGGCGAGCCAAGAGGCTTATTGCCAACAAATCTCTCGTCAAGGCTAAATTGCATAGCCTCGAGCATCGTGGTTATTAGTGTTTCGGTCTTCTATCGGATACCGGAGAGTGTGCGTTGGAATCACATAGACTTATTCCCCCATCCCCGTTCTATAGGGCTATGCGTCACAGATATACGGTGGAAATTCCATGGGTTCCAACACCACAAAGCGCTTTGTTTTCACTTTTACTAAGCGAACTGCCAAGTTGTTGAATTCGCTGCCGGCGTCTGTAGCTATATATGCCTACCTTCAAGTCACGAGTGAATCGGTATTTTCTGGGTAAGCGCGTTCCAGCGTAGACTATATTCATTGCTTAACAACTGGCAAGTTATAGTCAAGCGAAAGCCTGTTAAAGGAAGAAAAACCTAGCTGATCCGTCGAACTTCGTTACGTTCGTACCTTACCATATATGGGTCACTATGAACTAGCTCCACACGACCGTGCCCCTTATATGGGTCACTATGAACTAGCTCCACACGACCGTGCCCCTTATATGGGTCACTATGAACTAGCTCCACACGACCGTGCCCCATATATGGGTCACTATGAACTAGCTCCACACGACCGTGCCCCTTATATGGGTCACTATGAACTAGCTCCACACGACCGTGCCCCATATATGGGTCACTATGAACTAGCTCCACACGACCGTGCCCCTTATATGGGTCACTATGAACTAGCTCCACACGTCCGTGACCCATATATGGGTCACTATGAACTAGCTCCACACGACCGTGCCCCTTATATGGGTCACTATGAACTAGCTCCACACGACCGTGCCCCATATATGGGTCACTATGAACTAGCTCCACACGACCGTGCCCCTTATATGGGTCACTATGAACTAGCTCCACACGACCGTGCCCCATATATGGGTCACTATGAACTAGCTCCACACGACCGTGCCCCTTATATGGGTCACTATGAACTAGCTCCACACGACCGTGCCCCTTATATGGGTCACTATGAACTAGCTCCACACGACCGTGCCCCTTATATGGGTCACTATGAACTAGCTCCACACGACCGTGCCCCATATATGGGTCACTATGAACTAGCTCCACACGACCGTGCCCCTTATATGGGTCACTATGAACTAGCTCCACACGACCGTGCCTCACGTGGTCATTACGCAACGAACAGGAACGAACCTACGCACTAAAGGAAATTTAGCAAAGGTAAGTAGTGAGTTAGTAGTGAGAGTTTATATCAGTGCAAGAGTGTGTTTCGAACCCAAGACCTCGGCATACGCTTACCAGTGGCCTACCTAAGAGGCAATTTTAAAAAAATGACGAAGATAATACAGAATATCCTTTTTTTTGAAGTCGGTTGGAAAGCATTTATTTGGCGGGACGCGGTGTCAGGTTATTGTAGTCGTGGGTTCGATTTCCACCCAGGACAAATATTTGTGTCATGAGCAAGATTGTTTTTTCTTTGCCTGGGTGTAATTTAATTTACAAAAAAAATATTTATTTAATTAATTTATACAGACGTCGTTCTGCCCGGTAAAGCAGTGCCATCTACCGGGTCTCAGACCTACAAAGTGTTTTTCGTTCGGCTTTCCTTTTAATATCTCGCCCGGTTTTAGCCTTGGAACTCTTCATAATGTAAGCCTATCTCTTCTCTCGGATAACTGTCCATGTCCTGGAATGATTATTCTTAGATGCCGGTTTCCTCACGATGTTTTCCTTCGCCGATATTGAGCAGCGAAAATGTAACAATTCACACAAAAATGTGTGGGACCAGGATTCGGACATCGCCTTAACTTTTTTTTGCGGATGACCTAACCGTTTTAGCCGGAAGGGCCTTTATTGGTTCACCGGACGTTTTCGGTGAGCCGTCCAAGGACATTCGAACCGATTTGAAATAATGACAGCTAGAATAGCATCCCATTTATTAAAGTTGGATCTAACTGAGATAATGACACACATTACACACACTCATGTGTAATTGTATCACGTGGCAAGCACGTACGTGTAAACAAACGTAATTTAATGCAGTATAACATATATTGCGAGGTCCCGTTTCGAGTTTTCAATATTAACTAAGTCATGAATAATAAAAATACAGTTGAAATAAAACTACTTTTTAACGGATTTTATCGCGGTTTATTTTAGATTTTAGATCCCGACGTTTCAAAGTCTTTTCAGACTTCATGTTCACGGGTGGACTGAGATATTTGACGTCCAAAAATATTAATCACAATTATTACTGACTACCTTCAAACATTAATATTTAAGTTGCGTTCCGATTTAAGCAAACTGAGCTCACAGTGTCTTGAATTCTGAGTTGATTTTGCTTGGGTTTTGGTACAAGTAAATTAAGCACTGGGTCCCAAGCTGGTGGTATATTCCAACCATTTTCTCTGTTAAAATTAGGATGTTTTTTAATTTCAATAGCTAGAAAAAAAAAAAATAATAATAAAAATACAGTTGTTCATTGTGATGAACAGTTGGAATATAGTCAGAAAACAAATATAAAATTACTCGTGTTGAGTCTCGAGTTTGAGTCATCATCTTTCATCATTTCGAATCAAATTTTTAATTTTTTTTTGCTAAATAAAAAAATATTAATGATAGTACTTACATATAGTAGGGGAGCCGAAGATGCTAAATGTGTAGTTACTCGAGCGTCGTCGATACTTCGTCGGTTTTAAAGATTAATTAGAAGTAAAAAAAAGGTTACATCATTTCCATCTCTTCAGCGGTGGTAAAAGGTTTTTCAGTTTTTATTTTAATTTTTCGTTACTTCCAAAGCGTAAAAGAAATTACAGTGTGTGCTTTTCCTGCCATCTTCCAATTATTTAAAAAAAAAAGAGAATTAACCTAACTAAAGTGGATCCAGGTGCCTTGAAAGCATCCTGAATTTGTAGCCCTCCCTTTTTTTTTGCTTCTGGCTCAAATCGCATGATTGTTGATATTCACACTTATTAACATTTAATGTACTCATCATACATTATTCTGACCGTTTCGAGTATTTTCACCTAACAAATATATGTTAGAAATATTTTGATTGGCTACTATAAACTCCCGGCTCTATACACGAAGCTAAGATTTGGTGTAGGTATTCAACAGAGCGCAAGGTGTCCCTTATCTCTTAATCTGACTCACTGGAGTAAATCACAAAATCCCCGCTTCGGCTCCCCTACTAAAATGAGCGCGCTGCTCATTTATTTATTACTAGCTGACCCGGCAGACTTCATACTGCCTCAATCGACTGCTGTTTTAGGGTGTTCCCGGCAATTATAAATAAAATAAATAAACGAATCGAATTTTTCTCACCTTTTAAACCTACCCTAGACCTCCACGATCATTTCAAGACCAAGATAAGATACCTAAATCCGTTCAGCCGTTCTCGAGTTTTAGCGAGACTAACGAACAGCAATTGATTTTTATATAAAAAGATCATTTATATTTTTTACCGGTACGAGCCTAGCCTTTGAAATATAAGGTCGCGGGAACGATTCCCGGTCGTGCTTACACTTGTTTGCGTGAATTGTTTCATCACCGCCGCCGCCGCTCAATATACTACTCTCAATACTCAATCCCTACTAATATTATAAATGGAAAAGTAACTCTGTCTGTCTGTTACGCATTCCCGCATAAACCTCTCAACCGATTTTGATGAAACTTGGCACAGACAATCTTTAGACCCAGAGAAAGAACATAGGCTATCTTTTATTGCGAAAAAAACCGAAATCCACGCGGACGAAGCCGCGGGCGGCCGCTAGTACTCAATAATACTCAATATGCTCGTACTAAACAGTGTGGTTTTAAAAGTAGATTCTTAAAGTTACAGACATAAACATTTTTTTTTTATGATCGCATCCTAAATCACATTAACCAAAATCACAGCCACATTACATTCAACAATGTAAACGTAATACGTGTAAATCCAATTGATTTTACTTTTAAATATTATAACAATTTATTTAATCAATAAAAAAAAACATTATTTCATTATACAATTTACTTCAATCCTTTTTTGTAGTGTCCTACTGGACACGGGTCTTAGGTGGATTAAGGCCTAAACTCTCTAAACTCTTTTAAGATAGTTGAGAGAGTTTAGGCCCTAATCCACACACGCTGGCCAAGCGCGGGCAGGTGGATGTCACATGTCCTCGAATGATTAGTTCTTAAACATGCCCGTTTCCTAGCGATGTTTTCCTTCACCAAGATACTCTAGGATAAACCCCGGTTAATGCAGGACTATAACAGGAAACGAGAACTAAAATTGGATTATGGTGGTGGGTGCCATTGACTATGGCCCTTGCCGACTAATGCAAATAAACACGGATGAAATGGCAGCGGCTGACTCGCCAAATAAGTAAATGGGCCCCAATATGGCCGCTAAAAGAAGCGACAAGGGGCAACATATTCTGAGTGGCTAAAAGAGTGGAGGTGTTGGCATTCTACCCGATCATTGGCCCCCTTAGGATCCAGCCTTACGTGCCCACTAGCCTCTTAAGGGCACTTCCTCCGAGCATCTCTGCTCTCACGACTCCACTCAAGCCGGTCTATGAAGGCAAACAAGAGGTGGGTTCCCCGTCAGGGTTCACTCCAACCTGCCGGTGAAGGCAAGCCGGAGGTGAGGGACAGAAACAATTATTATTGAATAAATAAATAAATATTCTGCGACATTAACACACACGGTCATATGGTCCCAAACTAAGCAGAGCTAGTGTTATGGAAACCAGATAACTGGTATATACTATACATAAAATACTTTTTTTTGTAAATATATACTTAAAATAGATATTTACACCCAGACTTGACACAAACACAAATGTTCATCACTAAAGATTGTCTCGGGTGGGAATCGAACCCACTACCTGCGGCGTGAAAAGCAAGCCACCGGCCCGTTAATAATATATTTGCTGTCATTTAGTAAGTAGTCAATTTCGTTCACGGTCAAACGGTATCTCTAAATTATCAAACACGGAACAATGTTTTTTTGTAAATATGTTAGCGCTTATCTCGGATATTACTTAACATAAATATTAACTTATTAAAAATAAATCTATCTTGGTGGTACCTACAGTGCTAGGCGTAGTTTTTTCATAAACTTAGAAAAAATTTCTAAGTTTATGAAAAGTTGCAGCTCGAAGTTTGGAATTGTTTCCGAGGGACGGTAATAGGCTCGCCTCCTTTTACCTACATGTGGAACTTAGCCTAACCTAAACCTAACCGGCAAAAAGTGGGTTCATCTCTGCCTACACGTTTGGGTAAAACAGCAGATAGATACAAAACTTAGCACTCACGACTGTATTACCCTAGGGCTAATATTCGCTATTATTTGATATTATTCGCCATTATTTGCCATTATTTGCCATTATTATTATATTATATGTATAGTATATACCAGTTATCTGGTTTCCATAGTACAAGCTCTGCTTATCTTGGGACCAGATGACCGTGTGTGTTAATGTCCCATAATATTTAATAATAAAAAATAATATTTGCCATTATTTGCCACTATTTGCCATTATTCGCCATTATTCGCTATTATTTGCCATTATTCGCTATTATTCGCCATTATTCGTCCTTATTCAGCATTGTTCGCCATTATTGGCATATTATTCGCCAAGCATTTAACGCCACTGGCATGGCGGCGTGCCAGCGGTCTTAGAACCAAACGGTCTTGCGTCTGTCAACGGCAAGAGATCCGATGGTATGTCGTTGCTGCCTTGCAAGATAGGAACGCCGTTGGTGTTGAATGCAACATGCGTCGACTCCCTCGCAGTCCCATCTTTCAAGCACCAAGGCTCCAAGTTGCTGCTACTGCATCCGCTGAGAGCGCTAAGCGGCGCAAATATGCAACCTTGCGGACAATTACGCCGTTTGGTGAAGACTCCGGATCCGTGCGGCCCAGGGCATATTCCATTTTCAAGGATTTGTCAAAACACCTAGGTAATAGTGGAGAAGAGTCCGTATAACAGGATTCCCATTGGCTTCCATGGAATTCGTCATTATAACGTACATAAATAAATATTATGTAACGCCTAAAAGTTTTAAATAGCATCAAAAATACAGTACACACTTCTTAGTAAGTTTGAAAGTAGGCGTGGCCAAGAAATACTAGCGTTAATTTGCTCCGTTTTCCCTTTTTCAAATTTCCACCCTTCGCCAGTTGACAAAAATGAATGATATGTGATCAGAAGGCTGGTTTGCATCTCGGGCAAAGGATCTTTATTGCCATCTAAAGCTGAAATGCTGGTAGCCTTCTGGGTATGTTCCCAGAAGATAAAGATGCGGAGAAATATTTTTACTCATTAGCTTTAGTTACACATTATAGTTAGTATGTGTAAAATAAGATTATTTAGTTAGGTCAATTTTCTTGTCAATTGTACTATCTAGTATTTCAAGAATGGCTAAGGCAATTCATAAATATTAGGTAGTAAGAAGCCTAATGTACCGACTTACTAGGTAGGTAATAACTAAAAGATTTAAGTTAGCCTAAAATTTGCTAATATCGGAAAGAAAGTATGAAGGCCATGACAGAACGTGAATATGATAAACTAAAGTAATACGTCTTTATCGCACAATAAACAAAATTGCAATGAGGAAGAAAGAGACAAAACACTATTGACATTTGCACTATTAATTAGAGTGTATAGGTCAACTCAACTCAATAGACCTATTGAAATTTAAATTTATAAATAAACTAAAACTATTTAAAGAAAATAATTATTATGCTAAACATAATATAAAAATAATTAAGTAGTAATCGGTTTCTTGATAAATATTTAAAAAAATATAACTTACGTTTAAAAAGTAACGCAATCCAAAAAAACACTACAACACAAAAAAAAACAAAAAGTTTTTGAATTTGGAAGTAAACAAACTGTTACAACACTACAAAATTCGGAATGTATGATCAGTATCGTGAAATCCACAACTCGAGGCGATATTTAAATCACGTGGGTTGTACACACAGAGACAAACTCGTGCTATGAAGGACGTCAAGAGACTGAACTTTATCGGTTATTAAATTGACGACAGCGAAGCAAATATCGCGTAACAATGATAATAATGATAACAATTTTATCATGTGCCTACATTTTAGTGATCTGCTTGAAATATTGAAGATGTTTTTTATTGGGTTTAATTTTTGCGTGTGAGGTTGCGGAACTCGCGTTCCTTGTCAATAGATGGCAGTAGGGATAAGGAAAAATACAGAAAATTGGTTGCGGATTCAGTCTAATAAGATGATTCATAGTTTATTTCTTATTGTATACCAATAATTACGCAATCACGACTTGTTTCGTGTTTGAATAAAGCTTTTTTTATTGATTTACGTGTTAGATTTGTGTAGAAACATCTTATGTGAAGGCCGTATAACATTAGATTTATTTATACTGTGTGGCCTTCACTTACGAATCTATGGATGGATGACGACAAGGTACGAAAAAACGAATTACAATTAGTACGCCAGCACCTTATTAAAAAATGTTACTCACGATTTTTTTGCTTTATTTAACAATATTAAGATATAACGAATTAAAGTTACGGAGTGGGGCTGCGGTACATCACACAGAAGTTTAAAACTTCAGCAATAAAAAAAAACAAAATCAAATAGTGCTTTATTTTTTTTGAGACGCGAGTCTACATATAAATAGTCCAATTTCTTTTCCTAACGTGCAGTCAATTTGAGTCAATGACTGGCAACTACTGAGAAACACTGGCAAAAAACTCAGTAGGCTTTTTTCTTTTTTAAATGAAGTACTAACTTATATCTATTACATTTTGTATGTTTAGTGTGTTGAATTAGAGCGACATTTCCAAGCGTTTTTATCCGTTAGATAGTCTGACATTTTATATGTAATACGCTTTTTTACTTAACGTAGATTTTATAATTATTTTGAATTTGTTGTTAGTCATTTCTCAAATATTACTTGGAAGTTTATTGTAGAAGCGTGACCTTATTCCAAATTCCGTAATTAATAATAAAAAAAAAGAAAATTAAGTGAAATATTTTTCATTTATCCATCTATCTGACAGATAAAAAAAATGTCTTCAGCCGTATTTTGCATATTTTTAACCGACTTCGTAAAGAAGGTTATCAATTTAGTGGTAAATTTTATGATTTTTATGTACAAGGTATATTCCTAAATAGTCCCATTACCATTTGTCGGGTTATTAAAGATGTGCTCAGCTGACAGCTGGTGGCGTAGTCGGTTCGATTCCCACCCAAGTCAGACATTTGTGTGATGAACACGTCTGTTTGTCTTGAGACTAGGTGTAATTATCTATATTAAAGTAGATACGTATTTACAAAAGAAAAGTATTATAATAATATGTAGTATATTACCAGTTATCTGGTTTCCATAGTACAAGCTCTACTTAATTTGGGATCAGATGACCGTGTGTGTTAATGTCCCACTATATTATTATTTTTATAACAGCATCTTTGTTAAATTTGTTTTTATTTATAAGCACTACCAGGTGATAAATTATTTTATACTAAATACCTATCTTCTCTCAACTATCTTACGAGTTGAGTGAGTTTAGCCTTCATCTACACACGCCGGCCAAGTGCAGGTTTGGTGGATGTCACAAGACATGTCCCCGAATGTTTAGTTCTTAGATGATGGTTTCCTCACGATGTTTTCCTTCATCGATATTGAGCAGAGCGATGTAACAATTCACACAAAGATGTGTGGGCATGACTGGGGCTCGAACCCGCGACCTTATATTTCAAAGGCGAGAGTAAAATAGTAGAACTCGGGAACTTCGAGAACTAAAATTTTTCCGTCCTTATTGATTTTATATACTCATTTGTCGCACTGTTGGTGATATATAAGTTGACCTCTCGCTGCACGGAAATCCCATTTAATTGCGAGATCAGCTTATACTGGATAATTATAGTTTTATGTGCAGCCATTTGTACTATTAATAATGAATACCTAAGTACTTAAATTGACGTATTGTTAGTTAGTAGGATTAAAAAGAAACACTTTTTAACAGCTTTTACCTATCTTTATTATTCCTTACTATTATTATAATATTATAGTGGGACATCAACACACTCGGTCAAACTAAGCAGAGCTTGTACTATGAAAACCAGATAACTGGTAATATGTTATAAACTACTTAAAATATTTTTCTTTTGTATTTTTTTTTTGACGGGCCAAGGTCGGCAAGTGTCTTACCGACCAGGCCACTGGTCGGTAAGATACTTGCTTTTCACGCCGCAGGTCGTGGGTTCGATTCCCACCTGAGACAAACATTTGTAAAATATGTCTGTTTGTCTTGTGTCTGGGTGTATTTATCTATATTTAAATATCTAATTATTATCTATATGTAGTATATTACCAGTTATTTGGTTTCCATAGTACAAGCTCTGCATAGTTTGGGATCAGATGACAGTGTGTGTTAATGTCCCACTATATTATATTATATTATTATTATTATTATATTCTTATTACAAACTTAAATATATAGTTAATATGCACTCTGCTTATCGCGCTTTCACACCGAAACTACTGAACCGATTTGAATGAAATTAGATATGGACTTAGTTTTGGACCCGGAGAAGGACTTAGGATAGTTTTTATCCGTCTGTTATTTATTTTTATTGTTTATTTAATCCGATAGGTAAATAAATGAAAGATAAATCTAGGCAGAAATCTGTGAAGATTTACGTCCCATCTAATTTCTGTTTGGGATTATCTTTCGTTTCTATATTATTTTTGTCACTACTTATAATCATATCTACTAAATGATTAATCTCAATTGCCTGATTACTTATTTGCTCATACGCATTTATATGATCTATAGGTTTCCATTCATTGAACATTCTCTTTAGAGTACTTGCTATATCTGTCATTATATTATATTTATCATTGATATCTCCTAGGATGTAGCCAATGTTAAATAAAGAGGAGTTTGTGTAGTGATTTCGGATAAGTTCGGCTCTTTTCGCCTTGAGATCGCTGTCGCGTACAGTTTCGTACATCAGACGGAATAGTTTAAGGCGCATACTGTTTTCATCGTTCAGATCGGTGCTGGGTTCGTCTTCGGATTTTCGCTGGATTAATGATTGCATTCCGACTCTCCTGTTGTGATGGTGTATTTCTGTAATAAAAACTCTTAAGTAACTAGAAGTTGTAATAATCTTTGTATTTCCGGCGCCAAGTCAGTCACGCAGGAGATAATTATAGTGACGTCACAAAATAGACTTTTTTTTTCCTTAGATAATTTTAATACGTGCTGTATGTGGTTACTTCGCCTTCGCATATAAGTTGCGTAATATGAGTTTCAAATAAGAATAGGACTGGAAATCCGCCATCTTGTAACGGAATGCGCAACAACTTCACATTTTTTAGTACAGTGGGCAAAAAAGTTTGTTCGTTAGGTATAAGAATCACTTAAAGTTAGATGAAAAGAATAATAAATGCGTATATCTTATTGCCGTTCGAGTAAAATTGGATATTTCGAGTCAAATATTTAGGTATGAAAATATGTTAACCTCCGGCGAAAAACATCGGTGTTAAAGTTAAAAGGTGTGTTTATATCCGTGTACCTATATGTATTTGTGTACAAGCTTGTGGCATAGTATCGCGTAAATATACGATAGGTAGCTGTATGTGACTATATACCTGAGTAAAGTTTTCAACATAAATCACTTTTCCATACATTTTAAAATAATATTATTGTCTGTGGTTTCATATTTTGTGCTGGAGTTACTTTTGCTTTTTTTAGGGTTCCGTACCTCAAAAGGAAAAAACGGAACCCTTATAGGATCACTTTGTTGTCCGTCTGTCCGTCCGTCTGTCAAGACCCTTTTTCTCAGGAACGCGTGGAGGTATGAAGCTGAAATTTATATCAATTACTCAGGTCTACTGTCCCTTGAAGCTGTGAAAAAATCAAACTTCTAAGCCAACGCAATCAAAAGATACAGCCGTTTATGCCGCAAATTTTCGACACTTGCAAGGGAATCAAAACCTACAGGGTGCTTCCCGTGAACTCAGAATCTTGAAATTTGGTACGAAGCAACGTATTATAGCATAGATAAAGAAAAAATTACGAAAACCATAAATTTTTAGTTACATCACATAATATATTTTTTTTTAATAATTTTAAACTTACTACCCATTTCCTCATAAACGCGTAGAGGTATTAAATTGAAATTCATACCAAATACTCAGGTCTATAATACCTTTAAGCTGTAACAAAATCAAACTTCTATGTCAACGCAATCAAAAGAAACAGCAATTTAAGCTGCATATTTTGAAACTCGCAAGTACTCGCAAGGGAATCAAAACCTAAAGGGTACTTCCAGTCGACCTAGAATCTTGAAATTTGGCATGAAGCAACGTTTTATAGCACACATAAAGGAAAAATTCCGAAAACCTTAAATTTTTAGTTACATTACAAAATATATATTTATAATATAATATACAAAATATAATACAAATACCATAGTTATGACTCGATTGTCGTAATGAACGAACTTTGTAAACCTTGCAGGTTTGTACGGAACCCTCGGTGCGCGAGTCCGACTCGCACTTGACCGGTTTTTATTTAGGTATGAAGTTAGCCGCGACTCGTCCTATTCTTATAACACCTACCGTGGTAAATGCTCTTAGTTAAAGTCTACCTCCCCGATCGGGATGCCCACCCCTATAAAAAAATTGGTTGCCTGTAAAGTCGGTATACGGGCGAAAGTTTTACGTGACAACGACTTTGAGTGGTAAAATAATTTTAATGTGAATATTCATTCGTATAGTAGGAAGAAGGATGAAATAATAGTAACAATTTAAAACATTTATTTATACAAAGAATTATATTTAAAACATTAATTTATACAAAGAATCTCGCTCTTAGGAGGGCTAACTGTGCTCGAGTGGAAGGGACGCGTGCCTTGCACTTTTTATGTCTGTCTCTCTCGCTCTTAGGCGGGCTAACCATGCCCGAGTGGAAGGGACGCGTGCCTCTCACTCGCTCTCATTGTGAGCGCATAACGTGAGCGGAGCGTAACGCAGTTTCTTGAAGTGTCACCCGGCAAACCAATTTATAAGACGTTGTCACGTCAAAACATTTAGGGTACACCGTTACCTTTAGGCTCCAATCCTTTGAAGTAATCCTTGAGCAGTAACACCTTGACTCGCCAGGAGAAGTCGTGCATAATTTGGTGTGACAGATTCGTTGGTACATTCGGTTGGTCCTTAGATTCACACACTGAAATTATCTAACTCTTATTATTCAACATTACCCAGTACCGGATTTAAATCCCTGGTCGAACAAGAAGATAGTCTAACAGATTTTGCTGGTACAGAGTGGATTCTAATAGTTGTAGTAAGAATTAGAATCCACTCTGCAGCAGCAGAATCTGTTAGAACTTTTTTCTGAGTACTAGTCTATAAAGTGTTAGCAACACTGAACGAGCTTTGATAAAGTATCAATATCGTTAATGTTTGAGATGTTGCCAAAAACAACAAATAATATTAATCAAATTATTCTTTTGACTTCCGGTTAAGTATTGTAAAGTTGGCTGATCGTAATATGACAGTGACCACGTTGGATAAAGCCGATGCGAGTCCGACCTGTCGTTGTACCGGACATAAGCAGTGAGTTGTGTTCCGATCTCCGAAGTGTGCGGACCTCCAGGTCGTAGCTAAGCAGCGTTGTTGTGTTATACAGTGTTAAAGTGTTAAATTAATAGTGTCATGCTTAGTGTGAAGTATAGTAAGTACTGAATATATCGCATTATTATTTAAAATCCTACTAATTTACAAACCGAAGTATAGACAACTGTGACGTTTTCCACAAAAGTTAGTGGTGTAGGTACCTCAGATTACACGATAAACACTTAACGGTCGTATTCATAAAAATCTTATAAGCTGTACTTACATAATATATTCAAGAGTATTAAATAAAGAATTTCACAATACATTCTGTAAGAATAATAAGAAAATAGTAAATACCTATTAACTGAGTAAATACTTTTTGTATCGTAAAAACTATAGTGTACGTAAATTAAATTTCTAATTGAGTAAATTTTATTGCAAAGAACAAACCTTACACGTCATAATAGTTCTTATTGTGAGTTTACTGCACTCGTAATCAAGCAGCTTTTCTTTTGTCATCTTTAGTTAAATATAGTTACTGTCACAGGCGCTATACTGGGTTTCTTAAGCTCTATTTAGTTTAGGACATTCTATAGTATTGTATTATCTGTGGTAGCTTTAAAGGCGTACAGTGCCCGTATTACGAGCACTGTACTGTATCTTAGCTTTTTTTGCGGATTACCAAACCCAGTTAGCCGGAAGGGCCTTTATTAGGTCACCGAACTTTTTAGGTGAGCCGTCCGAGGACGGTCGAACCGATCAAGTACTGTGGCAACTGCCATGAGGGCTCCCCATGTGGGGACGAACGTTGGCTGAGGACGTTGCCGGGCACTCTAGTTTTAGGGGATCGGGGGAACTATCCTCGTTACCAACAAGTATTTTTCTAGCTGAACAGGCGGGACTGAACAAGTCCCGCCTACTCGTAGATTTTCAACTTTATCACACACCTTCTCCGTCCAAGTTGCGACAAGCGAACTTAGATCGTCGCTCCATCGTATTCGTGGTCTTCCTCAGAGATGATGACCGTCTTGAATTCACAGTGTCGAAACCAGAGTCCATGCATCCCGATGCATATGACAAATGTGACCAGCCAAATCCCACATCAGCTTGGCAGTCTTGTAGCCCACGTCTTAGCCTGTTTTGGAGCCTTAGGGCTTAAACAAAAGAAAACAGGTAGCCTGTGTTGTTGGTCATAGTGAGTTTGGACCGGATCACAGACTGACCGGATCACAGACTACTCAGAGAACGACCGGATCAAAGTCAGCTGTCAAGTATGACAGGTGACATCGCATCGACTGTATGAAATGTTGTCTATGCATAGTCTTAAGATAATGTATATTGTTTTTTATCTGCATTAACTGTTACCATTTAAATCAATATCAAGATTCTCTTAATAGTCTGTGATCAATATATCGTTGGACCCCGTGCGTGCGGGTTAGACGTCTGCTGGCGAATTAGTAGACAAACTTACGAGTAGTAGAGCGGTAATCCACCTTTTATCTTAGTTTTACTTACTGAATCCCCTAGAAACCCATATTAGTTTAATACTGCGGTAGGTATGGTAATCTTGGCGTTACTGTTTAAACGATGGCTTAACAGTGTAACTTACCTATTTACTTATCTGGGTACATGAGAGACCATCCTGACACTGACTATATTTTTCCTTTCACCGAACCTGCTTCTGGTATAGGGCTTGGTCTGGTTTACACGCGCTCTTACACCAGCGATGACTACCAGCGCTGACATGAACTGGTAGTAATTTTTAAGCTTATACCTACTGATAGGAAGCCAATAACCTCCGCTGGAAGTCGACGCGGGCAACCTGATTTCTTTCTGTAAATGCCCGTAACTTACCTATCCTTTTTGGGAGCTACTTTAGTTACATATAATTGCCACCAGAGGCGCACTGTTGTACATGATTTCATTCAAAATATATAGTAAGCGGAACGGTCTTAATCATAAAAATCTTTTAAAGAATCTTTTTTATAGTGGACTTTCTCTTTCTTACTAGTATAAATGATAGACCAAGACAAAACGAATTACAAACCTATTTTAGCTATAATGAGCTTATAAGACGTTTATGAATACGGGGTTATACTTAAGACCTATGAGTCTTAAAGTATAACCCCCGTATACCTACATAAACGTAAGAAATAAGAGCAAAGAGGGCCTATATGTGTTTCCTAGGTTTCTTACCTGTCTATCGCGCCATAGACGTCAATTTATTCTGTGGAAATTGTTTCCTAGCATTCCACCACTACGTAGCAAATATGAATGCAACTAAAATACCTACATGTTCTTCCCATTAGGGCTCCATATAGAACCAAATACATTAGTGTACTTAAGATAATAAAATTCAAACTAAATAAAACTTCACAAACACAATATAATGTACATTTATTTCAAGTAAACTATATTTATAATTATCACACAACGAAGCGACGCCATTCTCTTTTCAACACTAACTATTATTAATTAACAGATGGGATAACTTCCAACTTAATTAAAAAAAAACTGCATTATTTACAATATTCTTTAGATCATCATTAAAGATAGAGTCATTCACGAAGACGCGCGCCAATCTTTTTAAATATGTACGTATGTTTGTCCAGCAATTGCTCGTAAACTAGTTATCAGATTGCAATGATCACTTTTTTTGTTACATGCAATACCTCCCAACTTAGGGTAAATTTAAAGTCACATAAAAATCGGCTCAGCAGATTCTGAGATAGAGGCACATTTCAGATTTTAGTTTGTTGATATCACATTATGGGTGTCGTTTTCAAAATTCTACATCTATTTTGAGATCTAAGATGGCGGATGACTTTTTCTTAATCGAATAGAGTGCAAGTCTTTATATTTCGTTAGTATTCTAGTACTGTTGTCAGTGTCATTTGTCGCAACGACGGCAGCAGAACACTACCAAAAAGATGCACTCTTGAAGAAAACTTAAAATCAAGAAAAAGAGTGGCGCATATTCGTGGATGGCACTATCTGTAAACAATTGATATAAAGCACATTCGCTTAAATAGTGCCGGTACACTACGGACTTGTGATAATTGTAATAAAATATTAACATAAATAAACATACTCACAAGTATCAATAAAAACTTATAACCACAGCTCTTTGATGTTAATTGCCAATTTACTTGCAGGTTGAACGCGACATGTTTCAAGATGACGCTATTAAAATGTGACATTAAGTAAATCGACACTACAAGCTCAGCGGTGTGATTGCACAACCAATATTAAAAACGTCGGACCGTATCGCTTGATTTACCGCAACAGGATTGGTGTAAAATGAAGACCTGACGTCCCTCGACCAATCATAGTAAAAGATGCAAATAGTCGTGTTGTTTTTACTACAGTTAGTGCAACAGTCTAAGGCGCGGTACACCAACAAGAGGCGTAGGATGAAGGTGCCTCACCTATTTCATACAAAATTTAAAGTGGGGCGTGAGACATACTGCGACAGCGGTGGTCGTGATAAAATCAAACATTAGAACGCCTCACGTGTCTCCGACAAATAGCAGTGGCCAATGAACAAGCTGTGCGCAGGGAGAATACCTGAAGCTTCATAGTATTAAAGGGAGGCACAAATCATCCCACTGCGTAGAAGTGCTCTGGGTCTACCAGTCCCATTAATAACATAAGATAGAACCCCAAACGCATCCCCCTGCCCGGGCCTGTTTTGCGGTAGGTACACCGGCACCCCGTCCGTACCTTGGCAAGCTTCCCCTCTTGTATATGTACCGCGTCACCGCCTGGGCGCGCACCCAGGGGTATTACTGGCGCTCTTTTTATCAAATACAAGTGTGTATGTGTGCGAGCGAGTAAAATATATGAACACTCAGAGATCTTTTACTAACATATAACACATAGATTCTTTTACTAAATTGTTGATATACGTATTTTGTCAGAAACTGGATACAGGATAATTTTTACTTATAATTTTAAAATTATGCAGAGTGAATAAGACACACATGAGTGGAGTGTTGTCGTGACATTACTACACAAATGTTGTTGGTTCTCGCTCAAACCAAAGTAAAGGTATAAAACCAATATGACTGATAACGCGCTACGACGACACACTACGCCACGCAAGTGTATTCTGACCAGTTTCTAAGTATCAGTCTGTTCAGTCAAACACAAGAAGCTTACATTAAAACCCTGGAGATAGCGTCTAAAACAAATCGTTGTTGACAAGAAATATGACCTCCAGTGACGTCGCTTTTCTTTCTTTTGTCTTTTTTTAGTTACAATGCTGTGTTTTAAATATATGAACACGAGTGCCATTTCAACAAGTAAGCAATGTAATTCCAAAAAAAAAGAGGCAAAATACATAAGCGGCGTCATATTGCTTGTCTTCAACATTATCTAGATGCAATCTCCAGCGTTATAAAGTAAGCTTCTTGGTACAACACAACTTTAACCACAGATTAACTAATAGTTCTAAGGAGTAGATAGTCCACTTTGTATTAAGTATCTTAATCAAAATACTAAGTAAGAAATGTGACTATTGACAGTGACTTTTGCTATACAAAGCAATAATTTTATAAACCGTACTATTAACTGAAAAAACACAATTGCGTGGCCCAGCGTGTCGTGACGCGCCATGAGTCATACAAAGAAATCTTTTGAACTAGTACACAAACTTTTAATAAACACGTTTTTTTTTATTTTGATATGAGCAATAAAAATGAAGTAATCGCTAAATAAAAATATTTACTATTGATAATAATTGAACAGTCGCCCACACGCCGCCGTATCAACTGAGCGCTCGCTAGGTAGCTAGGTAAGACCGCACTGACGACGGCACGCGATTATACCGATATTATTATGAATAGATAGTCAATAATTAAAAAAAAATATTGTTTTTTTTTAACAGTTAATGGAAATGTGTTCTATTACTGATCAAAAACAAAAAAGAATTGCGCACTGGTTGTAAACTTTTCCTGTGTATTGGTTTCATACATTGACTATGTTTATATGCACATTTCACAAGCACGTCACGCTGCGCCATGTATCTCCGCCATACATAAACAAATAACATTTTTTTTAAACAATAGTAAATCAATTAATTTTTTTCAATGTGTGATATTTGCGTAAATTAAATAAAATACTATATACATTTTTTTTAAACTCAAAAAGTGAGTTTAGTTTTTTTTGAGATTGTTATTCAGTTAGGAAAATTTTCTTTCACTACATTCGCTTCAACCCTTTTCATTTTCTGGGCACGGTTCTTCTCTCAACTATCTTATGAGTTGAGAGAGTTTAGGTCTTAATCCACACACGCCGGTCAAGCGGGGGTTGATGAATGTCAAGTGTTTAGTTCTTACATATATCGGTTCCCTCGCGATGTTTTCCTGCACCGATATTCAGCAGCGGCGATTGAATTATTCTCGGCGACCGCTGCACCATCGCTGCTCATTGAAAATTTTCTTCTAATTTGTTGTAAATAAATTATGCTTAAAACCTAACTACTGATATAACTTATAAATCTACTGTGGACATTGCGTATAGTTAGAACACTAAGAGCCGTAACCCATTAGGACACCACAGTGGAACGACCAGTCACACCATCGCGGTGTTTAGAGCAACCAAGCAGGATACACCAAAACTTAGAAAATTTAACACGGAGCATGCATAAATTATTCATGAGTTATAGCTTTTATTTACGTGTGAATTTGTACAGACGCATCAACTTTCACATGGGTGCTGTACGTGGTTACCTCGCCTCCCGGAAAAACTGGCAGAAATCAGTATTATAGGCCAACCGTTTAACTCGCGTATCTCCTATCGCCAAGATTCTGACTCCTCAAGCTGCACAGACAGTGATGATGATTCAAGCGATATGGATATTAGTGACAAATAGTCTTACATTACTTTTATCTGTGGTTAAATAGTTCTTTATGAGATTTAATTAATGTTTTATGACTTTGTACCTCAGATACACGAGTTAAACGGTCGGCCTATAGAAATTGCGTATAACACCTGCCGTGTTAAATGCTCTAAGTACCAAAACAAAGACTAGGGTTGTCGCTATCAAAATGGACATCTATTAATTATATTCTCCAAACCTAATGAACCACTGCAGTCCTTCACACAAATGAAGGAACTTTGGCTAAAAGGTGAAGTATGCCGGCGCTTTCTAGGTCAAATGCCTGACACAGCGTGACACTCGACGACGCATCGCGTCGAATGAATATTATTGTTTAATTAAATTAATAAATAAATAAATTACTAAAGTATTTGACGTTCAGTGTTCATTTGAGTGTGAAGGAGCGCATTTGACAACATTTCATTAACATGCTTAGATTATACATTAAAATGATCAATAATTCGAACACCCGCATTTTTCTGCCTAAGAAATTATATAGTGTTCATTTATTATTTTACTTTGAATTCCAACTTATTCTAAATAGCCGTCAACGCTAGTAATGTTGACTTTGTTTTACTATAATCTTACATATAATAATTATCATCATTTGAAAATAAATCACAAAAAAAGTATATAAATTACACAAATATAATCATTTGAAAATAAATCAGAACGCTTAGGCAAAGTATCGAACATATACGTGACGTCACCACAAGATTTTCCGTTTTTTTTTATTAAAAAAAAAATTATAATTTTATACTCTGAACAGAATAACAAGGAAATGGTATATTTGATGTTTGAAATGTTGTCAACTGGTTGCAGACTGAGTGAAATGCCAAATTATAAATATTAACACATTCAGTACCACTGACACGCCTAGCGTGTACTCACAATTCTTCACCGTACATCGTCACATCAGTCTTGAACACGCCAGGCGTGTTTTCGGTTTTACATTGATATGTTAAAGATTAGGCTATATTCTCTCTCGAAACGCTCATAGCGTGTTTGCGGTTTTTATTAAAGACCCCTTTATAAGAATCAGAAATAAAGGTACCATTAAATGTGTTAATAGTTGCGACACCAACCAGGTGATTCAGTCCCGGTAATATAGTTGCAAGACGTTAACTACAGGTGAGAGATTTGTATGAAGGGTAATTCACATCGTGGAATCGCCAGGACCGTGGTATCCTAATAAACATGGCCCTTAGACAGAAGGTTAAAAACCGTGATGCTACTTATAAACAATTCGGAACACAATCGAATCGTTCAGTACGTACAATTAAGTTACACCTACAACGGTATAACAATTTTCATTATATAACAATGCACAAGTATATTATTATAATCCCAAAACACCTTTTTTTTTAATCGGCTAATATTAAAAAGCTGCACAATTTAAAAAATGAAACAGTAACATTTAAAAAGTTTTTTTTTTACATACAATATACCTTTTATAATTTATCCAGTAAGTATACAATTTTACACATTTAGCGAGGAGAAACATTTAGAAATGTTATTTTTATATATGTATTTTAAAAATTCTATAATTTTAATATTAATCGCGTTATAAAGACCATTGTTTTACAGGGTGAAATTAAAACGTGACACATACAAGGGCCAGCAAGTGATTGGCGAAGATTTCTTCAACTCAAGTAAAATTAACAATCGCTATTTTTACTTACACGCAGCACCAGATATGATGGATACAGCAAAACGGAGCAGTGTTGATTCTAAATAAACAAATATATCAAAGAAATACCACAAAAAAATCTGTCTAGAATGGAGCCTCTTTGAATTAATAAGTATGTATTTAGTAACAGCATCAGATATCTAATAATATTTAAATAAATGCCACGTTATAATTCACCCGGTACACTTTTCATGTACACAAGTTAAAAACACCTTAAGAGTACACGCCAACGAACGCGACGATTAAAAGTCGCGCGACAGAAGCCAAAGTTTTTACTTTTTTATAGTCTGACAATAAGATCATTAATCACTCACAGTAAAACTTCGTTATCATACAGAACATTGAACATCGTGTTCAGGGACACACGTCACGTGTTCACGTTACTGCGGTGCTACGGCGTAGCAGTGCTACGTTGTCGTAGCATTTCGTAGTATCGTAGCAGTTACGAATCGCTCGTCAAACAATGTTTAGCTACAACGCGCAATAATGCAAATATTGAACATTATGTTCTGTGATACGCTACTAACGTGCTACGGCGTAGCAGTGCTTCGGTGCCGTAGCACCTCGTAGCATCGTAGCAGCTATGAATTACACGTGTACGATTACCACATCATACCCGTACAGAATGAAAGCTTCATACAAACGCTGAGCGAGATTTCACTACTACAAGCGCAGCTTTGTGTGTGACTGACGCCCGCTCGACGCCAAACCGGTTTGATCTAGCTCAGCGCGCGAACAAAGTAAAAAGGTTGTGCTATCCGGCAGCGATACGATAAGTTTTATAAGTTTCACACGTGTATCTGCGTGCAAATTTCGTCAAAGATAAAAATAACCGCCTTCCAAAAAGTGGAAAAAATAATATGTATTTACATAATATAATTGAATTAAGTGCTAAATCGGTGGACTAGATAGTATATTTAGGACGGAAACAATGATTTGTGGGATACGGTAACTTGGGTTTACTTATTTTCAACAACCGAGTGACAACCCTAATTGAGTTATTGATATTGTTAGAAAGCTTTCATTTTGTACAGTTACATACATAAGTATTCCATGCGATTACTTCAGACTATAAACTTAATTTTGACAATAATATAATAATAAAATTTAACAACATACATTATACAATTTTATTTACAATTTCGATTTATTATTGCAAATATATAAAAAAGATTTATCGAAAAGCCACAAAATACAGTGTTTTTAACTTCAAATTCGTAATTAATAAGTACTCGAATAATTTACCAAATACAGTTCTCACAGAATAATGTAGGACATTGAAATATGTACCGATAACAATAATTACAGTTTAATTATTTCAATGTACAATCAACGCCAAAAGTGGATTACCAAAATCGAAAATTCAATACTAATAATCGTAATATAAGTGTCAAAATAGTGTGACAGTGCATTGTTTTTAAAGTAAGTGATTATTAAAAATGTACCAAATATTAGCTAATGATAATGCCACCCAACATCCATGAACAATTATAAAGTCAATTCGAATATTTACTTTACTTTTGTTGTTTATGTATTGATGTATAAATTTAATAATATAATAATAAATTAATGAGTCTTTACATTTACTTTAGCCGTTAACTGTACTTGTGTTAACTTGTTAGTTTGTACGGACAAACAACACAAGTACATTACGCAGACACATCGACTAGATACCTATTAGACGCCACTTTGTTCAAATATTGTATGAAATTGTAATCGTCAAAAGTTGGCGGGGTATCGGGGAAGATAGCTAACTAGGATTGGTTCGTTCAAAGACGTGGCATATATTGAATTATTCTAACTCTAATAGGCAAGATGACTAAAATTTTATTTTGTAGTCCGTCTTGTATATATTTTTACTAATATAATAAAGCTGAACAATTTGTTTCGTCGAACTCACTAATCTCAGGGACTAAATGTCCAGTTTGAAACGTTCTTGCACTGTTAGATAGCCCATTTATTTGGGGAAGTCATAAGCTACTTATCCCACAGCTAGTAGAAAAATAAAGGTAATACATTGAGCAAAAGTGTTAAGTGACGTCACGATTGACGGAGTAGATATTTGTGATTACCACGTAAAGAATCTTAAACTTTAATGCGACTTATCAGAGTATTATTTTAAATAAATTAAATGTAAAAAAAAATCGTGTACAATATTTCATTAAATAATTTACTAGACGGACTATATAGAATTATTTTGCCTATCAACAAACGCGCAGTATGATTACATATAACACTACTCATTTAAAACAACTAAAGCGTGCGAGTGAGAGGAACTTACGTGACAATTAAACTAAACAGAAAGAGATAACGCACGTTTCGACGACCAATCTGATTTCGAATGACAGGTCAGCGTGCTATAAAGGAAATTGTTCGCAAACCATACCATCACTTAACCGTTTAACCGTATCTCTGAATATCATTGGCCGTGCCACTGGCGACAGGCTGGGAAATATTACGAATCTATAATAATACTTACAATAAATAAGTAAGTGCAAGATGAAAATGGAACAAAAAATATTAGTGTTTTCTATCACAAATCGATACGAGAGATTAAATGGCTAAACACAAAAACAAATTGAGTCACGCATCAGTTGTCTATAAAGAGAGATATTATAAATCTATGGCTCTAATCCAAGTAATGAACTGCATGAGAACAGTCATTCAAATATTCAGTCCGTTTTTTTTATGAAAGACTCACAAATACTCATGTGTCATCCATTCACACAAAATTCTTATAATATTAAGAGTATTCGCTTATCGCCCGGATTTGCTTGGTCTCTCACAGTCGTCCACACATCTGCAGTCTTCCGAAATTGAATCTAAAGACATTAAGCTCTCTTGAGAGGTTCTTAAACAAGCTCTGCAGCGGTAATCGGTAGAATTGCCACTTTGAGAGTTTGCATCTTCACTCACAGATTCTAGAGATTTTAAACTCTCAACTGAGGTTAATTTGTAAGAACGCCGAAATTCAGCTATTTCATCCTCACTCATATTTAACGCTAGTAATGAATCTTTCGCCATTTTGCCTAAAGAAGACACTTTTTTTCGTTTCTTCGATATAATTATATCCATTTTTGTTAAAGGACATGGCTTATTCAAGCTTTCTGGCAAAGACTTTGGGCTAGAACCACTTCTGGTTCGATATTTCCTGCGTTCTGGTATATCTCGCGGTGTAGTGCTTTCAGGAATTTTGAATGCTATAGTTTTCGTTTTTGGACTTGATTTCTCCTCTTGTAGTTGAGAAAGGTCTTCTAACGAATTGGCTTTCTTCAATTTCGCCCGTTCTGGTATTACTGGAGATGTTCGCAGACCTTTTACATCTTTAGGAGTAAATACAGTGTCTTCCAAAACATCATCTATTACTAATTCTGGGGAGAGATCGATATTGTCTTTGATTTCAGCCTGTTTTAACTCTTCAGCTAGAGAATTTTCTTTGGCTGTTATATTTCCTGTGGCAACTTCAAAGTCTCTATTCTCATAGATCATGCATAAAGCGTCTTTTCCTAAATCGACTTCAGATTTCAAATCCTTTTTGACTTCAACTTCGTTACTAGGTTCTCTAACATCATCAATATAGGCTATTGGGTTTTCATCGCACGTTTCTTCGATTGTTGCGATTGGTGCTAAGTCAGTTTGAACTATATTTTTATCAAGTTTAGGCTCAATTTTCAATGGATCACTAGGATTTTTAACTTGTCTCTTAAATTCTGCCGCTAAAGCTTCAGTATTAGTGGTACTTGATGTTAATGTATTTTCGGGACTAATATTCTCTTTGATGCCTCTAATAACTTTACTCGGAAGTTTATCTACAGACGGACCGTTATCCGGGCTGTTTTGTTTATCTAAAGAATTTTCAGAGCCAGACGATTTTAGAACCGCCGCAAAAGATCTCGGTCTTACAACCTCCCTTTCTTCCTTATCTGGAGGTATATCTTTCTCTTTCTCACTCTTATCTCTATTTACACTTACATCTATATTTTGTACTATAATATCTTCGGTGGTAACGGTAACTTTATCTATCTCACTCTCTTGTGGAAAAGATTGGAATTCGCTCAAAGTATTATCATCAGTTGAAGGAGTTTTGCTATCCAGTTTCTTAGAAAACGATTCATCTACAAATGACACTTGTACTCTTTCTGACAAAGTAGAATCTTCTGATGTATCTTCATCCCTTTCTTTCTCCACCGCTGCACCCCAAGACCAGAAAGAGCTGGTTAGAGAGGAATCCTTTCTGGGCGGTGTATTTGAAGCAGATTTTCTTTCTTCGTCACTATTTCTAGAAAATATACTACTTGGATGTTGAAAGAGACTTAGAAGCTTTTCTAAATGTGATGGTTTTACCTCTCTCTCTTCTTGTCTAGGAATTTGGAAACTAGAGGATGGAGCTACCCAAGATATTTTCCGCATCCTTTCCAGACCTTTAGTTTTCAACGCCGGAACATCTAATAAACTGGAAGTACGTTTTGGAGACGTACTCAAATCGGCAGATTCGGGTTTTTTGAGAGTATCTTTTAAACTAGAGATGTTAGTCAAAGTTCCTTCATTAGAGGAGTTATCATCTCGATTCTCGGCAGGATTTTGTAACGAATATTCGATTCCCGAATCTGCAGAGGTAATCATCAATCGTTCTTGTTTATTCGAGTCTAAAGAACTCACACTAGCTTCTAAACTCGAAATTGATTCGTGTGTTAATTTAGTTTTACTGAACAACGGTGATACACTTTCCGTAGAACTAACTGAACAATTTAATCGATTAACTGGTGTTGCATCACTCGTTGATTCGATACTTGATTCGTTTGAGAATATAATCGATTTCCGTCTGTCTAATTCTTGAGTAGTCTTCTGCTGTTCGTTTAAACTCTCCATAGAGCTTCCAGAAATCTCTAAAGACGAGCTACTATCAAACATGTTTCCCAATTTCTTCTCCATCAATCTTGAAACTTCTAAATCCGGTGAATCTAAGCTAGATTCACTTTTATTCTTCTTGAGAACTACGTTTGATATTGGTTTGTGTACATTTTTCACTAAATCTTTCATACCTTCAACTATAACCCCTAAATCCTGTGTAATAGAGTCCAAAGTTACAATGTCTTTTATTTCGCTAACACTTTTTATTTTACTTTCACTTTTGACCACATCACTATATTTTATATCACTTTTAATACTTCTATTATCTATCACAGTATCAAATTTAGCGTCCGTTTTCATTTCTTCAGATTTTTGAGGTACGGCAACCTCATATTTAGGTTCGTTTACCTCGACTAGAGGTTTTATATCAGACTTTTCCTCATTTTCAGTGTTTGAAATTGTTTTAATAAGAATAGAATCTTTTTTAAGTATATCATTGTTTGAGCCTGTAGTATTGCTTACAGTTGAACAATCGATATTAGATTTAATATCAACTGTACTATGGTAGTTTTCCATTTTGAAATCTTGTAACGATTCTGAAATTGTAGTTCTTATGCTGGTAGTCTTAACATCGGTTTTGTTTTGATTTGTCTCGTTTATATCTTGTGATACATTTTTTACTTCAATATCAGACGCAAATATAGGTTGCGTTACGTCTATAAGTTCAGTCTCTTGATTTTTTACGTCAATTTCAGCTATAACATCAAGTTTAGAATTACTTTGATCAGTATGTCTTTTATTTTTAACTTCATCTTCAATATACAATTTTGTTTGTATAGAATGGTCTAGATGCAGTTTCGTTTTAGAATCTACATCAATAGTAGAGCTTGGTTTTATTCGAGATATAGGCTCAATATTAATGTTTTCTTTAGTAATATCTGTAGTTTTATCTTTACGTTCATTTGTAGTTACTGTATTCTGAGATAAAGCTATATTTACACTAACATTTTGAGTTACATCATGTTCGTCTTTATGTTTTATTTCTGTAGTTACATTTACATGTGTAGATACACCCGTTTCACATTTTACTTTAGGTTCACATAAATCAGTTATATTTTTGTTGTGACATTGAGTAAAATCTTTATCAACTTCAGGTTTTAACTCAGAATTATCAAAATTCTGAGTAGATATACGTATGCAATCTTCTTTTTCAGACACTGCTTGGTTGTCTGCACTTTTTGGGTGCTCCGTTATAATGGTTTCTTGAGTTTTAATATCAACTACATTTGTATTTAAAACTTTTCTAGATTTATTTAGGTCTAGGTCTGAAGCTTTATGGTCTAAGAGACTTGGAGTTGGCAGTGTTTCTGACACAGTAGGATCTACACTAGGACTTGAAGAGTATTCAGTTTTATTTTTGAACTCTAAGGTCTCCAGACTTGAATCCAGATCTGTGACACTGGAAGGACTGACTGGGGCGGGGCTAGGAGCTGGTGTAGGGGGAGGAGAGGGGATAGGATCATACATTGTATCATAGTTGCGTGTCACGGAAAATCTAGATGTGGCCTTCCTAGGCTGGCTGGCGGGGTGTACTTGTATCTGAGGTGGTTCCATAACCTAAAAAAGATATTTTTAATTGAATACATACTTCTATTTCCGTAATAAATGCTCTCATTGGGTACTATTCCTAACTTGAGGCCGCTACTAAAATTTTTCGAAGTATGATGATGTCCTTCTTTTTATTCTTCAATAGGCTGACGCTTGACTACAACTTGCCTGATATTAAGCAATGATGCACTCTACGATGGAACGCGCCAGCCCAGTGTACCGATTCACTCGTGATTACGAAAGATTATCGGTGAGAAGGTGGCAATGGAATGAGCCTCCTTAAGGTTAAAAAACCTTAAAGGAGCAACAATTCCGACACACCTTCTCTGCATGGTGTCAATAGATATCGCACCGGAACACGTCAAGGCCGCTTGGCGGTGCGGCTTTGTCTCGTGCGTGGTCACTAATCACGGCCGAACTCTACCGCCAGTTGATTGTCACCTGATTTGCACCACCCGGGGACCACGTGGGGGATTGAATTAAAGGTTTACACCCACGGACGAAGGTGACTCAGCCCCAAAAGGGACAAAAGGGAATCTGCCTAGTACTCACTACCGCAGCATATATGACCAGATGAACATTAATGCGGCTAAGGAAAGGTGTTTATATTGTAGCAAGTGGCGTTCTATAGTCATGCCTAACCACGTAGAAAATAGGCGTGTATTTTAAACGTCCTTTTGCTCAATCCGGGATTCGAACCCGGGTGCTCTTGTTATTGAGTAAATATATTTAGGCAATTAATTTGTCAACTCATTATCCACACATAGTGACCTTACTTGGTTAGGTGGATGTCATTTGATATCGCAGTTTCCTGACGATGTTTTAAACATTAAATAAAAATGGATTTAAAAATGGTTTAAAAAAAAGGTTCTATCATACCTGCACGACTCTAAACCTGGATGGTGTCGGACAGTACGTCGGACGTGTTGGTGTAGATGGACTACCGCTGTCCGACGACGACTCTCTGTCAGGTGTCACTCTTGTCACCTGCCGATGTCATATTTATGTCAAAATAGCTTTGAATCTCGTAAAGTTGAAACCTAAATATCACACATAGATCAGTCCTGCGTGGGAATCGAACCCACGACCTCCGGCTCAGCAGCAGGTTCACTAATCACTACACTAACAGGTGTAATTATCTAGTATGTATTTATATGTATATTAATGTATTTACAAAAGAAAAGTAAGTTAAGTATACTATATTAATTATCTAGTTTCCACGACACAAGCTCTGCTTAGTATGGGATCAGATGACCGTGTGTCTTAATATCGTATATAGAATATTATACTGACCATGAATCTGGAATGTGCAGCGGGTACTGGGCTTCCGGCGGGGGAGGGGGCTGGGGAGGGCGCCGGGGAGGGGAGGGGAGAGCGTAGTCTTGTACTGCGACGTTCCTCCTCTCCACACATACCCTGCTGGATAAAGATATATTATAGTAAACAAAAATATATATTATTACAGTTGAACTTGCCAACTCTTATTATCTGTCTGATTAAATACGTGCGGGACCCAGGCAGACCCATAAAAAAAGGAAAAACAAATGATGGAAAAAGAATTGCGAGATTTTACCAGTTGAGAGAGTATAGGGCTTAATCCACACACGCCGGCCGAGGGCGTGTCGGTGGATGTCACAATTCCTCGAACGATTAGTTCTTATACATATATATGGGTTCCCTCAAGAATTTGTCATCACCGATATTCAGCAGCGGCAATGAAACAATTCGCACAAACATGTATGGACAGGACTGGGTATCTACATAACTCGCGATCTTATATTTGTAAGGCGAGGCCTCTCTGCAGCCAGTCATCTGGATGTCAATATTATTATCTACCTTACTCACACCCAGCCAATTGTTATCTAAAATCAATCGCTAAAACTAGAGAACGACTGAGCGGATCATCTTATCTTGGTCTTGAAATGTTCGTAGAGGTCTAAGGAAGGTTTAAAGGTGAGAAAAAAAGAATGTCTTATACAAAAGTTTAGGTATTTTATTTATCGATTGAGGCAGTACGTAGTCTGCCGGTTCAGCTACCTAGTTATATTTAAAAATTGCTGCCTCTCTCCAAAAGTCTTACATATTATTGTTATATATAAAAATCAATTGCTGTTCGTTAGTCTCGCTAAAACTCGAGAACAGCTGAACCGATTTATCTTATCTTGGTCTTGAAATGTTTGTGGAGGTCTAGGGAAGGTTTAAAAGGTGAGAAAAATTTGAATAATTGCCAGAAAAACAGTTATTACTTACTCTAAGCAAACAAGCAGTGTGGCACGTGAGACTAATCTTTCTATGTACAGGGTGTTCATCAGAATGTTTCGTTGCCAAATCGTTGCGACGACATAACGCTCGAATTTCACGTGTCAGCCGTTTTATTAGAGCTGTGTCGTAGTCTTCTGCTGTTAGATTGGTTGATTCCTATGACAAAATGATTTTATTTATTTATTTTTTATTTAGTTTACAATCAAAACGGCAAAGCGCCAATTACAATTATTGCTAAGTATTAACCTTAAAAATAATATAAGAACAGTAATAATATCCTTTTATACATTCTTCTCACAATACTCCTGACACACTGACAGTATCTCCTTCCAACCATCCGCAAACACGTCACAGTTAGAGCTGAAGTCCAGGAGAGCATTGAGAGAAGTGAGGCTACGTGGCACTGGGGACTTACCGCGCGCCACAGCGCGACATACTGGCACAGCGAATAGCCTGTGTTTCCGACTGCGTTGGTAATCATTAGGAACATATAAGCGACATAACTCATTATTTATTTCGGGGGAGTCAATCTCACCACGAAGGATCTTACATATCTTCTAACCTCAAGAGAGTTGAAGCCCAGAGTACCCAAGAGATGTGGGATACATATAATGGTAATAATCACAGACACGTTTGTAGAGAAAACTTAGGAAGGTTATTTGGACTTTTTCTAATAAATAAGAATAGTTTTTCTCATGGGGATGCGACACACAAGATAGAAATTAATACGTAATACGTAGGTTAGAACGCCCCCAGCTAGGTGTAGTGAGAATCTGCGAAATATAGCCGGCAATAGCTGGATGCGGCGAGCCGAAGTCAGGGCGAAATGCCTCTTATTGGTAGAGGGTTATATCCAGCAGTAGACTGCGATGGGCCGCTGATGACGATGATAACAAAATAATTATGGTTTAATTTTTCTATACATGTTGGCTTATTCGTATGGATCAGTATTGGTATCACTGAAAAGAAAAATCTATTTCGAAAGCACACCATCGATTTTAGCGACGAAAAACGCTGCACAGAACCAACTCAATTTATTATAAAAACGCGTGAGGTATAAAGTACTATTTTAAGAGTAGTTGAATACTTTTAAAAACGTCTGTCACAGAATTCTTTTTTGGTTTTTCACATTTCGCCTATTCAAATCCCAGGTGTGCGAAACGTTTTTTCGGAAATATATTTTTATTCTGATTTAGGCTTGCGCTTGAATACTTGCCTGATGTAGTCTACGATGGGACGCACCACTACAGTTTTGTTTCATAATAAAAATAAAAAAATATTTAAAGAGATTTTCTATCCGAGCTCATTGATTTTTGTACCCATCCCCTGTATATAAGTCATGAAACCTGAATAAACAAATGGGCTGTGTATACATACCGGTGGGTCATCGAGATCTATTTGTGTGAGTGTTTTGTTGTCCTGCATCGCAGATAATATTGATTGTAGACACGATGCGCTGAGACGATTCTCTCGCAGATCTAACCTCTGGAAATAACAAATAAACGTTGATATTAATATGGATCTTCCCGGGACTTTTAATGGACGAGGAAAATAATATAAGGGTTTCACTTTCAGACGGGTATGATGACATGGTTGGTTAGACACTTGCCTCTCACGCAGGATTTGGAGTCTTTAATATCCCAGCATATTATTAATTTAAAAGTAAAGACTAACCCCCTTTACTGATAAAAGTCTTCTAAGCTTATAATAGCTAAAATAGGTTTATAATTCGTTTGCCTTTGTCTGACATCTAAACATTGATATTGGTAAGAAAGAGACAAAGTCCATTTTAACTAGGCTTATAAGATTTTTATGACTAAGACAGGTATAATGTTATCAACCAAGTCTCAATTTTTTAATTCTTCGATAGGCTGGCGCTTGACTAAAACTTGCCTCATGTTAAGCAATGATGTACTCTACAATGGAACGCGTCAGACCATTATACCGATTCATTCGTGATTACGAATGATTATCGGTGAGAAGGTGGCAGTGGAATGAGCCTCTTTAAGGTAAAAACCTTAAAGGAGCAATAATTCAGACCCACCCTCACTGCATGGTTTCACCAAACATCGCACCGAAACACGGCAAGGCCGCTTGACGGTGCGGCTTTGTCTGGTGGGTGGTCACTAAACACGGCCGAAGCCTACCACCAGTTGATTGTCACCTGATTTGCGCCACCCGGGGACCACGTGTGGGGATTTAATTAATGGTCTACACACACGGACGAAGGTGACTGAGCCCCCAAAAATGCAAGTAATTCATCCAATTATGCCAATGCTTAAAAACCTTTGTTCCAATCGAGTGTCATAAATACATTATACTTGTAACTACAACATACCTGTAAATCAGTATCTCTCACTAGCGCAGCGAGTGCGGGTATAGTATCAGGTCCGAGTCTTGCAGCTTGTAGTCCTAACGATACTAGCGCCCCGCCACGTTTTGTTCGTAGAGCGACTAACGTTTCTGCTCCCACTGCGTTGCGGCCGATGTTCAGTACACAGAGTGATTGGGACGACCGCTGTGTATTATAAAACAAGACATTTGAATTTAAAACAAAAATTTCGACTGCAAAAATGTCACTTGCATAAAAAAACTGCACTATAGATAGACCGTTTAACTCGCGTATCGCCTATCGCCAAGAATCTGACTCCTCAAGTTGCACAGGCAGTGATGATAATTCAAGCGATTTGGATATTAGTGACGAATAGTCTTACATTACTTTTATCTGTGGTTAAATAGTTCTTTAAGAGATTTAATTAATGTTTTATGACTTTGTACCTCAGATGGCGACACGCGAGTTAAACTGTCTATCTATAGTGTCATACAGCTGGACTCCGATTCTCTCGCATTTAACATTTATCTCGTACTCGAGATAATATTGTCTAAAAAATGGCGAATGTCGATAAAAAATTTAAGAAATTGGGATATGATGTCAATTGCTGTTTCATCTAAAACGTAACATTCTGAGAATACGAAAATTGGTTTTTAATCGACATTCGCCAATTTCTACGACATAATGTTGCGAGAGTTGGGGCTCAGGGCTTAGGTCTCGTTGAATATTGTGGTATAAACCCGCGCTAATAAACCAACGAATCTAAAATGGTGGCTAGTACATGTAACGACCGAATGTAGTTTGGACCGTCAGAAAAACAAGGTAGTCAGATAGAAAATATTTTTTAATACGAGTATAGACTTTGGATGTTTTAGGTTTCAAGAATTTATTTACTCATAAAAGACAAAAGTCCACTTACAATGAGTATTAGTAAGTACTCATCATTACGTTAGTTACATACAAAACTATCGGAGGTCGTTAATCGAATATTTTATCTATTACATATTTTCTCAGTTTGCTTTTATACATAGAAAGAGTATCGCATTGTTTTATTTCCCTCGGTAGCTCGTTATACATCTGCGCACCCTCAAACATTATATTTTTCCGTCCATATGTTTTTGTTCTAGATTTGCGTAATTCCATTTAATCAGTATGTCTAAGATTGTGTTCAAATTCTCTTTTAGTTTGTTCTATATTAATATGTATTTTATTTGTAATTATTTTTTTTAATAACTATGCAGGTTGTGTATGTATACAGCTGTTTTAGGTTAAGTAGTTGGGTTTTTTTTATATAAAAATCTTAATTATTTTGTTTTGTGTTATCTGTAAGTCCTTTAGGTTTGTTTTGGCCGCCGAACCCCACACTTCAATTAGGTATTCTAGGTGGGATTTCATTTAAATAAATAAACAAGATAAATCTATTTCAAAAAGCACCCAAATGTAAAATGGATTCGAAAAAGCGGATTCCGTATCCTCCTAGAACATATAAAACCTAAGACTGAAGACATAGTTAAAATAGAATATTATTTTTTTGTGTGCAGTACCGATGTGTGTGATTAAAGACAGCAATTCCGTGCGAGTAAGAGGGATCGATTAGTGCCGCCATTTTAAATTCGTTTCTTTAATGTAGCAAGTTATAATAATGATATACGTGTTAATGTAGCTGCACTGTCAATGTTTACTTATTTAGTACTATATAGTTCAATATCAAGGGTGGTACCGAAGGTTTTTAAAAAGACAAGAATGAGTACTGTGAAGCTCGATGCTTTATTTCAGACTAACTTAAATCTACATGATTTCTAAAGCACGGCGCACGCCCTAGACACAACCGCAATGCTGCGTAAGCGTCGCCCGCCTAGGGAGCTCAGTGGTCAACATGACGTCAGCGTTATAGAGCCGAGGACTGGCTGCATTACTATATTGGTATCAAGTTTTCCTTTTTTTGTGTGTGACACTGTGTGTAATGTAAAATATCGAAGGTGTCGAGTCAAAAGCATAGAGCTTGCGTTACATTGATAAATAACAAGAGGTCGAAATAAGCTAAGTAGGTTATTTATGTATGTACTAGCATCAAAATGTAGATATTAATATGGATCATCCCGGGATTTTAATGAACTTTTTTTAATTAATTAAACACGGGATTTTTCTGCTCTTTAAAATTAATCTCGGGATTTGCGACATATCCATTTCATTCTTTCGCTATATGAAATTAGTGTAAGTACATAAATAACTACCTAACCGACTTCTGGTATAATTATCAGGTCTTTTAACAACTATATGATTTAAGAGAGTTCAGGCCCTTATCCACAAACGCTGGTCAAATGCGGGTTGTAATTTTGCTCAAGATATTTTCCTTCGCCGATACTGAGCAGCGGTGATGAACACGCATTTATTCGATCAACTGGAAATCGAACCAGAGACCTATTGCTATAGTAAAATTTAACTACATGTAAGTATATATAACCCAATAACGACGGCCCGGTGGCGTGGTCGATAAGATACTTGATTTTCACGCCGCAGGTCGTGGGTTTCGATTGCCATCCAAATCAGACATTGGTGTAATGAACACGTCTGTTTGTCTTGAGTCTGGGTGTAATTATCTATATTTAAGTATGTATTTACAAATGAAAAGTATTCTAAGTAGTATATTACCAGTTACTTGATTTCCATAGTACTAGCACTGCTTAGTTTGGAATCAGTTGGCTGTGTGTGTTAATGTATTATTATGATTGTACTATATTATTATTATTATTAATATATAGGTACATAACTATATAACCCGACAGACGTCTTATCTATTTAAATCTAATACATTAAACCACCACAAGGTTACATTTAAAAAGTTATAATGGTCATAACAGACCTGCATATGACCAGCGTGTGTGTAATAACGTCTAAAGTCCCTCTATAGTCATTGATTAATTAGCATTCACATTAATTGTAAGCATGTGAATACTTCTAATGATTCGAGGATATGTGAGATCCACCAACTCACACTTGGCCGGTGCCGGATGTTCAACCCGGTGTTTGGATTAAGGCCAAAACTCTGTCAACTCGTAAGATAGTTGAGAGAAGACCCTTGCTCAGCAGTGGGACATTAATAAAATAGTGTTGAAGTGAATAATTCATTAGCATTTAACAAATTAAATGTAGTTGCGCAATTCTGTAAAGTATGAAGCGAATTCACCACTCTCTTCATACCCACTTCTTTAGCATGTACATTGCACCTTGCGTGCGACAGAGAGCGCAAGCACGTACTATATCTCTCTGTTTCACGTGAGCTTCATTGGAATCGTTCGCAAGTGAAATTATTAGCAATTTCGCATAATAACAAAAGTCATACACTTAATTATTATCAATTATCGCCATATTAGCAATTGGCATAGCATTAGCATTTCGCATGATAAGACTTATGAATTCGGAGGCTTATGAAATTTATGTGAATTCGCATTAATTACAACAAGATAAGAGTTGGAAGAGCCGTGCCTAGTATAGGGACATTAAAAGGGGTTGAAATGATTGTCGTTTAGTTTTCTTAATTTTTTGAACATTTCCTTATTTTATTTTTATATGTTTACTAGCTTTCGTGTCCCTTTATGCTAGGTTTCTTGGCCAGACTGTACTAAATAACTTACCAAAATCTTACTAAGATGTGGAGAACAATTTCTTGTCAACTGATTATTCCATAGCACTAAAAACGCTAGACCACGCGGCTCGAAACCACCAACTGAAAATAAGAAAAACAAAACATCTTTACTAGCACAATATGAAGTCGCATCCGCTGTCTAAATACTACTGAAAAAATTTCATGCTTTTTACCAATACACAGAGTGCATGAGGAAGGCATAATAACTGGTCATGCCTTACTAAATAAACATCTCTTTACCATAGGTGTCACTGACAGCCCTCTGTGCAGGGCATGTATGGAGGAGGAAGAAACAGCCGCCTAGGTGGTCACCTCTGTCCAGGGGTGGCGAGGTACAGAGCGGAACACCTCGGATGTCCGAGGTCGCTCCGGGAGGCCATCGGCAACGTGAAGGGTCTGCTAGGATTTCTCCTGGAGCTGGGCTGGCAATAGCGTCGCCAGCCCAATCACGCAAAATAGGCGCATTTACGAGACGTCGAGTTGTGGAAAAATACTACTATAACTAAGCACTTGACAATAACGTAGGCTGAGTGGTTACCTTGACAACGATGTGGCGACACCGGCGAGGTGCCAGCAGAAGATGGAGACAAAGACGACTGGTCAGATATCGCGTCTGCTAAATGTGCACACCCGGCATCCTGGAACAATATCATACATTATGCAGTGACGGATTTATCAATACCTAGAGTAGGTATCGAGACTTAAGAGGATATCACTACTTTGTTGTAAGAAATTGTAATCGTCAAAAGTTGGCTAGCTAATTTTAATTGGTTCATGCAAGTTTTGGTCCTTGAACGAACCGACCAATCAAAATTAGGTTGTGGACGTAAAATTTGTCGTTGAGTGAGACCTACAACGGCGATGACATTTATCTTCACTTTCTCACTCATCCCTGAGTGTGAGATATCGTTAGAGCGGTCTATTAGAACCAATATTTAAGGAGTTTATTGTTCGAACTAATAATCGTTCTTTTTCTGGTAAATGTTAACCTTGAAATGCAACATCATCATTCCCCTTGCCTTTTCCCCATTTCTATTGGGGCCGGCTTCAAGTCTAACCTAATGCGGCTAGCTACCATAATTATACGAGCGACTGCCATAAGACCTCGAAACCCGTAGAGAACCAGTAGCCGAGATGGTTAGACCAGGTGTCAGATTATATTGGCTTCGGACTACATGTAACGATTGTCATAGATGTGTTAAATAACAACCGAGACCGACGCCTTAACGTGCTCTCCGAGGCACGGAGGGTAGTCCCACGTTGTAACACAATTATTGTACGGTTGTCTTAACCTTGAAATGTATGTATATATAAAATGATGTGTATAGAAATTGAATTAATCAATATGATAGGTGAACTAACGTATGTAGTATGTTGGTGCGGCAAAATTTGAATAGCCTACAGGCGGCAAATGATATTACATTGCCCTAAATTTACCTGTATCTGATTATTGGAGAGATCTAACAGCTGTATCTTAGTGTTGTACCGCAGCAAGGAGCCGAGCTGCGCCGCGTCCGACACGCTCAGACGATTGTCGCCGAGACGCAACTCGCGTATTGAGTTGTTCGACTTGAGGGCAATCACTGAAAAAAAAATGTTTATACAAATTAAAAAAAGCACTTTACAGCTAGCTGGTTTAAATAGTAGATAATAAAATCCAATTCACTTTATTGTAAAATGTGTGAAACGCATTAACGACAGATATTTTTACAAGCATTAAAGCACCCCTTATTGTATATTTTCAAAAAATTGATATGTTTCCTTAGTATTATAAAACAAGAACTCCCTTGTTTTAGAAGGAAAAATGCACATTTTGCAATATGTTATTATAGATAGACCGTTTAACTCGCGTATCGCCTATCGCCAAGATTCTGACTCCACAAGCTGCACAGACAGTGATGATGATTCAAGCGATATGTATATTAGTGACGAATAGTGTTACATAACTTTTATCTGTGGTTAAATAGTTCTTTAAGATATTTAATTAATGTTTTATGACTTTGTACCTCATATGGCGATACGCGAGTTAAAATGTCTATCTTTAAATAAATAAATAAATATTCTGGGACATTAACACCCACGGTCATCTGGTCCCAAGCTGAGCAGAGCTTGTGTTATGGAAAACAGATAACTGGTATATACTATACATATAAACTTTTCTTTTGTAAATATATACTTATAATAGATATTTACACCCAGACTCGACACAAACACAAATGTTCATCACAAATGTTTGTCTCGGGTGGGAATCGAACCCACGACCTGCGGCGTGAAAAGCAAGTACATATCTTACCGACCACGCCAGCGGCCCGTCAATATACATTATAGCTGCCGTGTGTGAAATCCTTCAATCATGAGGTTATCTGCTGTATCATGTAACCTACCTAAACAGAGCAGCGGCTCGCCAGCGAGCGCGACGTGTTGCAAGCAGAGCGTTCGCAGCCGACACGCGATCGCTCGAACCGCTCGCGCTAGTACCGGAGCGTGTCCCGCCTCTAGTCCCGACCCGCATACTTGTAACTCGGTTAACTCCGCACTCTAATGACACAAAGATGAACATAATAATATAAGTGACTTTACCTTATATGGTATAGTGACATTTAAAAAAAGCATATGTCATTTATTTAAATCCATGACCTTTTCCCGAAGGTGCATGACATTTATGAACACTAACTAACCTTCTTTATCATCCTGGCGACCGCCTGCCATCCTCTAATACCAAACTGTCTAGGTCCATTCAAAGACACGACTGTCGCACTTTCATAGTACTCAATCATATCGAACAAGGCTTCCTGAAAATAAACACAAAGATGTGAAAAAATAGTCGATTATCTAAAAAATATAATGAAATGTAATAAAAAATACGATTTTGACCAAAGATTTTGACTCTAACATAACCCGGGAAGTAAGATAATGACTGCAAAAATACTACTTTTAGTATGCGGATTGGGAAATTTTGATTTTTTTTAAGTAGGTACTGCAAGAAATATATTATTTTAAGAAAAATCGACTCTTTCTTATTCGATTACTCTTTTTCAGTAAAAGAAAGTTAATTAAAGTATAAGACACCTGATGTCGAAGTTGTACTTATTTAGCTAGAATTGAGAGGTTAACAAATTTTGTAAAAAGATATTCAAAGTGAATAATTACTTACAGCTCCCTCATCATCTAACTCTGCGTGGTCCACTTCGATCCTCGTGAACTGCACCTTCCGTAGCACCGCTTCGAGCGCGTCGGGGGGCGCGGGACCGAGCAAGGAACACTCAGATAATATCAGTCTAGGAGCTCTGGTTGCACCACCGATAGAGGTCTCCGGCAGTTCCTATTTCAAAAGACATACATACAATAGATATACGAGTACATAGAGAAAGAGGACAGAATTTTATTTGTTACTCGGTCTTGTAGATTGTTCGAAAATATTGGACATAGAATTGTCTTAGATTTACGCGAATATCACACATTGAAATAACACTACTTTTTAACAGATTTTATCGCGGTTTATTTTAGATTTTAGATCCTGAAAACACTTTGAAACGTCGGGATCTAAAATCTAAAATAAACCGCGATAAAATCCGTTAAAATGTAGTTTCATTTCAATATTGGACATAATATAAAACAGAATAGTTTCTTTGATCCGATTTAAATATTCTTGTAAAGTTAGATAGCCTTTTTATTAAGGAGGCTATAGGCTACTTTTTATCCCAATTGTGGACATGATATAAAATGGAGGTCGCGAAGTCGCCTGCAGAAAGCTATGCGAATAATAAAGGAGATGCATTGAGTCAAGGTGTCACATGTCACTTTTATATATTCTGCTATAGGCTGGCGCTTGACTACAACTTGTCTGATGTTAAGCAACGATGTAGCTTACAATGGAACGCGCCAGCCCAGTACACCGACGAGAATGGACGAAACGACGATCGGAAATGGATCTTCCATTGACGGAGTAGGTTGTAGTGTAGTGATTTTACTTAAAGAACACCACTCCTATCAGATACAGGTGCCGTATTAAGGAGTGTTTAAAAAGATTCTGATTCCGTTGAAAGAAAGGGATGTGGTCACACAATGCGTATAATCGCATTCTTTTCTTTCAACGGAATCAGAATCGCTCTAAGTACTCATAATACGGCAGCAGTACGCTAATTCACGTAATCAAATAAGTTCAGTTGCAGTGCAGTTGCAGATAGGTTTCCATCTAAATAGCCCTTTTGGTATTCTCGTAATTTTGACAACCACTGTCAGATACGCTCGCGTCAGGTTTATGTCACGCGAGCGCTTTCGCTTAAATGATAAATATATGATAATTATTACAAGAATACCATTTTGCACTAATAAATAAACTTAATAGCAACTGCATCGCAATTTGATCGGCGCGTCAATAAATTACGTGAATTAGCCTACAGTTCTTATACCCCAATAGGGATGATGACAATATAATTTTTTCCGTCAGATAGATGAATTAAAAATATTGGATACATATTTTTATGCGATTAAATATTACTGCGATACGTCCAAGCGAATATATTTATTACTAGCGGACCCGGCAGACGTCGTTCTGCCCGGTAAAGCAGTGCCATCTACCCGGTCTCAGACCTACCGAATATAACCAATAATAAATAATTATAGGTATCTACCCGGTTTTCGGCACTTCTTCGCTGTCTAAATATTTATTTTTTTATTTTTCTCTATGTAACAACCATCCTCGTACTTAAAGAAATATTTAAAAAAAAGAATTAGCGAAATCGCTCCAGCCGTTCACGCGTGATGTGACAACGGAAAACGGGTTTCATTTTTATATATATAGATGTAGTGAGACATTAACACACGGCCATCTGATCCCAAACTAAGCAGAGCTTGTACTATGGAAACCAGATAACTGGTAATATACTACATATAATACTTTTCTTTTGTAAATACATACTTAAATATAGATAATTACACCCAGACTCAAGACAAACAGACGTGTTCATCACACAAATTTCTGACTTGGGTGAGAATCAAACCCGAGAGAGACCTGCGGCGTGAAAAGCAAGTATCTTACCGACCACGCCACGCCATTGATGCTTAGTAAATCTCGAATAACGTCACGCTTGGGGAAGTTTTATACCCCTGTATGACGTAGCGCACTCACTCCATAATTGACTACGATTTGACGGGCTAGTAGAGTGGTCGGTAAGATACATGCTTTTCACACCGCAGGTCATGGGTTCGATTCCCACCCGAGACAAATTTGTCTAAATATGTCTGTTTGTCTTGTGTCTGGGTGTAATTATCTATATTTAAGTATTTATTTACAAAAGAAAAGTATTATATGTAGTATATTACCAGTTATATGGTTTCCATAGTACAAGCTCTGCTTAGTTTGGGATCAGATGACCGTGTGTGTTAACTTCCCACTATATAAAAAAACTTCAATGCGTTATATCTTAATATTGTTTTAATACATTGTTAAAGCAAAAAATAGTTTTATATGATCTAATTGACGGACTAATTTATTATTAGAACAGATTCTAATAATTTTTCGTCGTCCCTATTGAAGGTATGTAATAGGTTAGACTATCTGTGTATCTAGCTAGGTTGGGGGATTTATTATATACAAGTACAATTACCCGTATCTGCTGCAGCACGGTGTCGATGCACGGCGTGTTGTGTCTCCGACACGACTCCAGATATTCGGCCGCCAGTTGTGACCGTGTTGTTGTCGGCACTAGAAGAAAAAGACAATTTTCACTACAACCCTCTTTTAGTATACTACAGCTAGGCACGGTCTTTCTCAACTACCTTACGAGTTGAGAGAATTTAGGCCTTAACCCACACACGCTGGCTAAGTGCGGGTTGGTTAACGTCACATGTTCTCGAATGATTATTTCTTAGACATATAACATTTTGACGGGCCTTTGGGCCGTGGTCGGTAGAAACTTGCTTTTCACGCCGCAGGTCGTGGGTTCGATTCCCACCTGAGACAATCATTTATGATGAACATTTGTGTTTGTGTCGAGTCTGGGTGTAAATATGTATTATAAGTACATATTTACAAAAGAAAAGTATTATAGCAGTTATCTGGTTTCCACAATACAAACTCTGCTTAGCTTGGGACCACATGTCCGTGAGTGTTAATGTCACAGAATATTTATTTATTTATTTTCCTCCAATATTGGACAGTAGAACGCTCTCTACTGGTATCGACTATTTTGATGCAATACTATCGATAGCATCGACAGCTTACAATAATATTACCTAATTTTCACTATCGATAGTATTGCAACATTTCGATAGGACTATTCGCACTATCCACAATTTTTCAAAGCCAACTACTAATAGATGAACTAGTACTAGAACAAAGCTATTTCAAAGGCCAGGGCCCGGATTCCCGAGCTTCAAACATTTATTATGACTATTAGAAAATTTTCGAAAAAATAAATAAGAATGTCATTAATTTAGAGTTCTGATATTTGTTGGACATTTGCCTATTAGAGATAAATGTTCAAAGCGCGACAAATTTAACTTTTCGACATAAAGACAATTTCCCGTAAGCAAAATCCACATTTAGGCTGAGGCTATATCAGTAGGTTAATTCAAGTAATTTCTTGACGCGCCGATCGTGTTGCGGTGCAGTTGCAATTTAAATTACGTCTTAGTGCAAAATGGTATTGTTGTAATTGTTTAGCTGTCATATCGCGTGACGCGAACTTGACGCGAGCGTATCTGACAGCGGTTGTCAAAACTAAAAGAATACTTAAAGGCCTGTTTTGATCAAAACTTAACTGCAATTGCACTTATTTAATAACGTTAATTGGCTTACGACCACGACGCGAGCTGCGCTAAATGGGCGATCAAAACAGATAATTTAAAATTCATGTTTACGATTACGCAGCACGCCAAATATTACTAGTGATATTTGATATATTTGCACGATAGGAACAACAGCACTGTAATCACACACCGGCCACATCAATATATCAGCGAAATTTAAGCGAATTTGTTAGATAACTTCTCATTTGCGCGAAAAGTTCAACAGCGGTACTAAAATATACTGTAGGTACTGTACTAATGTCTGCGGTTACACTATGCGTATTGTACTGACTGGCCTGGTGGCGTATGGGTTAGTGACCCAGGACAAATCTCAGTGTGACGAGCACGATTGTTTGTTCTGTATCTAAGTGTAATTTATTTATCCGGGGGCGTCCGTTAATTACGTGAGGTGTTCTAGAGGCGGAGGGGATCCAGCTAAATCTTTCCAAATCCCACTTATTTGTTGCAGAAAGAATTTATTTCTAGAATAAAATTTGTCGTATTAGTCCAAACATCGCAGAGCAGCGGAGTAGCGCTCGATTGATTAGCTGTGTAACTATGTTGTATGTATACTATTATTTGCAAAGAATACTTGGTATGGAGAGCGGAGTCCCCTGACACAAGCATGCACTTGCTTAAAAAGAGGCTCCAATCACAACATATTTGTAAAAATATCTGTTACTGCAAATAAACTATTTTGTATATGTATATATTTTGTATTGTGTCGACAGTAGCGTGACCCGGTTTAGAAGATTTTTACTTTCCAAATAGAAGTTTTTAAGAATCTCGCGTGTGATTAACGAAGGGGAGTAAGATTTTCCTCAACTCCCTCTAGTTGAGGAAAATCTTACCAGAGGCGGAAGTGGTCTGGAAAATTCTCAAAAATGTCTCACGTGACGCCCTTTATATGTATTTACACAAAAAAATATGTACAAGCCGAATGGGGCCATGACTAAAAATTAAATAAATCCTACTAATATTATAAATGCGAAAGTGTGTGTGTGTGTGTGAATGTTTGCTACCACGTATCTCCATAGGTAACCACTCAACCGATGTTAATGAAATTTCAAATGCAGATAGCGTAGACTCTAGAATAGGACATAGGCATATAATAATATTTTCAAAATCATCCCCTAAGAGGTTAAATAAAGGATTGAAGTTTTTGTGCAACTTTTTATTCCTTAGTCTTAATCACTTAAAATTGAACCTTAGACACAAAAAATAGTTTCTTTATAGTTGTTATCCAACTGCGAAAAAAGAGGTTAATGGTTTAGCTTAAATCTACTACAGTGCATGGATAAATAAAAACGGTAACCCCAGTATTCATAAAAATGTCAGTAGTGCCCTTTTGCTTTAATAACGGCAGAACTACAGCCTTGTAGAAGGTTTACATGGATTCTGGCTCCTCACCTCCCACAAGTGGCTGACGCACGAATACGACTGTGCGAGTGCGTTAATTCAAAAAAGTTTGGACTTATCTATGCATCTTAAAATTCTCTATAACTACTAATATGAACTCAAAAACTACTAAACCGATTATGATGTGGTTTGCGAGAAAAGTTTACTTGTGTAAATTGGTATCCGTGCGAAGCCGAGGCAAGTCGCTACATTATAATAAATATCCGATAACGGTTTAGTGTTCCGCCGCATGGCACGAGTCTTCTCTCAATTATCTTAAGAGATGAGAGAGTTTTAGATGTACTAAATCCACAAACGCTGGCCAAGAACAGGATGGTAGATATCACATGCCCTCGAATGGTTAGTTCTTAGTCATGCTGATAGCAGCGGCGATGAAACAATTCACACAAAGATGTGTGGGCATGGCTGGGAATCGATCCCGCGACCTTATATTTCTAGGGCGAGACCTGTACCGCTGCGCCACCGCTGCTGATTGAAGAAACTGATTCCCATCACACAGGTCACACTAGTTTGGGAATTAGGGCTTACATATAACTTTCTCAACAGCCTTTTCAGAGATTTATTATTATTATGTCAATACACCATAGGTGTAATGGATAAGAACGCATGCATGTTTTTTGTCGCATAAACGCGTCGCGGGCGCTGCAGCTCTGGGAGAACAAACACATTTATCGCGTATATACACGGGTGAGCAGCGGTGGCCAGCGGCGAGGCCAGGCGAGGAGGGCTTTAGAAATATAAGGATGCGGCTTCGATTCCTTAGTCGTGCCAAAACATGTTTGTGTGAATTATTTCATCACCGCTGCTTAATATCGGCGAAGGAAAACACCGTGAGGACACCGGCATGTCTAGAACCATTCCAGGACATGTGACATCCACCAACCCGCAGTTGGGCAGCTGTGTGGATTAAGGCCTAAACTCTCTCAACTCGTAAGATGGTTGAAAGAAGACCTGTGCCCAACAGTGGGACACTAAAAAAGAGTGGAAGTGATACACGGGTGGTTGAAAAGGTTTTAAATATTACCTATATTGAACATAATGAACTTAACTTAACTTTGACAGGCCGGTGGCGTGGTCGGTAAGATTCTTGCTTTTCACGCTGCAAGTCGTGGGTTCGATTCCTACCCGAGACAAACATTTGTTTAAATATGTCTGTTTGTCTTGTGTCTGGGAGTAATTATCTATATTTAAGTATTTATTTACAAAACAAAAGTATTATATGTAATGTATTATCAGTTATCTGGTTTCTATAGTACAAGCTCTGCTTAGTTTGGGATCAGATGACCGTGTGTGTTAATGTCCCACTATATTATTATTTATTTTATTTATTTAATACCGATAGTCACCGATTAAGTGATAATAATATGTTGACCTATAAACATACATTATAGTCCTTATTTACATACACATAAATGAGTCATGTTTGTGTAGGTTTACGATATTATAAAACGCAAAGTATTTCAAGTGAGGGAACAGTGACGTCACCCTGTTTGTGTACGGGACTATCTAGTTGTCGGTTTTATGGTCTTCCTACTTTGTTCCGGTTTCATGGCAAAGGATTATAATTCTACTCTTATTATCTAGTGATTTTATCGCGCAAAAACATTACTCAACTTGAAATAAAACTAATATAAAACGAATATTATCGCGGTTTATTTTAGATTTTAAAACATGAAGTTTCAGACTTAGGTGTTTGAATTCCAAAATTATTAATCACAATTATTACTGACTACCCACAAACATCATTATTCTAGTTGCGTTCCGATTTAAGCAAACTGAGCTCACGGTGTCTTGAATTCTGAGTGGATTTTCCTTTATTTTTGGTACAAGTAAGTAAATTAAGCACTGGGTCCCAAGCAGGTGGTACATTCCAACCATTTTCTCTGCCTTTCAATTTCAATATCTTCGCGGATAATTTTTGGTAGGAACCGATGTTCTTTGACTAGTACCTACCTGTGTTTTATCAAATCTCAGGTAATGTTTGGAGTCTTTTTGAATATGTTCAAACACTGCAGATTTCGTAGTATCGAATTTTTACGTCAGCTCGGGTTTCATTTCTCCTAGATGGTTTAACACGAGAGGTTCTTACACCACTTGTAATACTGATTGTTCCTGCCTTTCCCAATAACTATTGGGAAAGGCGAAGTAACCAAGTACAGTACTGAGCACACATGTTAAAGATGAAGTGTCTTTATGAATGCAGTCGTAAATAAAAGCTACACAAACACAAAACATAAACAGTTTATGCATACAAACTTTGTAAATCGGCAGAGGGGAACTTGCGCAATAACAGTTCCTTGTTTAATATCCTAAGGTTAAAATTTATTAATATAGTTAAAAAGAACTAAAAAAACATGTATAGATACCATTGAAATTATTCAAAAAGTATTTGTTATATTTGAGATAACTTATTAAACTATTGTACTAATGTCTATTGAAACTTTCAAGAATCTTTGAACGAAAAACAAAACGAGATGCGTAATCACATTTTTTTTACTACAGTACTATCTGCCCCGGCGAACTTCATACCGCGTATTTCTCACTATTTAAACTATCCTTAGACTTGTTTGAATAATACTTTAAGACCATAATTAGTCAAATCAGTCCACCCGTTCTCGAGTGCGAACAGCAATTGATTTTTATATATTACATATATAGGATTTTTCTCACCTTTTAAACCTTCCTTAGACCTCCACAAACATTTCAAGACCAAGATCAGATAAATCCCTTCAGCCGTGCTTGAGTTTTAGCGAGACTAACGAACAGCAATTTTTATATATATATATATATATATATATATATATAGATAGATACATATAGATAGATAGATACAAACATAGATAGATAGAAGACTATTTAAAGGTTACTCGCTGTCGCTGCTGTCGGAATCATCATTTAAATTATTTACATCGCAAAATTCTATTTCTTGATTTGTACGCGATGTAGAAGGTTGGTCTTCATTTAATGGATTGTTCGACGGGCTAGACAATTGTCTGGGTGTCGATATCTGCTCGTCACCTCCGTCATTATCAGCATCTATGCGTTTATGTAATAAATTCCACCTATATGATATGAAATCTATTTTGGCTGCCCTGTCTGTAGTCAATCTGTTTCTTATTTGACTATGTTTATGCGCCTGCGTGCTAAATGATCGTTCAGTGACTGCTGAAGTGCAGGGTGCAGTTAGAAGACGTACTGCTACCCTACTCAGCAATTTGGAGCTGCAGAGTCCTCTCCACCAAACGACCGGATCCATTTCGTCAACATTTTTCCATATAAATGGTCTGCCCCATAAACCCTGTTTCGCTCTATAATTGGCCAAGTCTACGCCAATATCAATATTGAGCGACTGGCTCACATCATGTATGAACTGCATGGCATCCACTTCGTGCTCTTCATCCAGTTCAGCGCCTTGGGATTTTGGGTCCAACAAGTATGCAGCATAATGTATAGGTCTCAGACAATTGTTGGTTTGCCTGGTTACAGCATTTATAATATCTTGCCTGTGATGGTCACTCACCATGGAAATGTCCGGTAACACCAAATTGAATGATGACTGGATATCCTTAAATGCCATATATACTTCATTTATTGGTATTTCATTGCTCTCGAATTTGAAAATTTGGTCTGATAAAGGTTCCAGCAACTGTATACAACTTTCGATCATGGCCCAGAAATTTAAATCCAAAAAATTTGATTTTATAACTTCTGAACTAGAAGTATCTTCGAGAACAGCCAATGTTTTTAATGCTATTTTTGAATTCTTTACACTTTTTAATGCAGTGCAGTAGCTGCCCCAGCGAGTTTTCTCCGGTAATATCAATGTTTCGCCTGAATTTGTTTCTTTCATAATTTGAGCTAATAAAGCACTCATACTAGGACTTTTTTTGATTGCTTTTATCGTATCTACGACAATCGATACGAATGTTTTTACAGGTTCTAGTTTTAAGCAATCTTCACAAAGTATATTAAGTGTATGTGCTACACATCTCAGTGGTATTATTTGAGCATACGAATCTTCCACCATCTTGAATGCTCTTTGTATAATATTCGCGTTATCGCCGACAAGAGTAGCAAATTTGTGACCTCCGTACACGTCTATAACTTTGATTATCTCTTTAGAGATATATTGACTGGTATATCTGTTCTTTATAGTGTTAAGACTTTTAACAAAAACGGGCTCGGGTTTTGCAATAGTGAAGTTAATCATACCTTCGTTGCGCTGATTGCTCCAGCCGTCACACTGCAGATGCAAATCATTTATAGGCTCCAGTTTGTCAGTTATTTCTTTTACCATTTCATTATAAATAGCTTCCAGATGTGTTGTCGAGATTGCTTTTCTGGAAGGCAATTTATAAAGAGGTTGCAACTCTCCAAAAAATCGTGCCCAGAGCGGATGTTCAACGATGGATAAAGGAGATCCAGTAACAAATATTGCCTTCGATAAAAGCTGGTCTAAATAAAGTTTACTGTCTACTGAGATCTCCGATGATGTTGTAATGATAGAATTAGTTTCCATCGAAATGCTATCTTCTATTATTACATGTTGAGATTCATCTTTCAAGGGCACATTTGTCGCAGTTGCAGTATTAGCAGACGTCTTCTGTAGTTTGTTCTTGATGACAGATGGACATCTATAACATTTCAACAGATGGCTGGCCATCTTGCTGACATTGCCAAATTTAAAAACTTTTTCACAGTGTTTGCATTTCACTGTTTTACTGGTTGCCGAATGAAAATAGTTTTCCCATACATCGGTATTTGTCTTTCTGGGCATGATGTGAGCTAAAAAGAACAAAAATTTTAAACTTAATATTAAATTATAAACGCATAAATATACCAATGGTCCTATTTTATTAGTAAGTAATTTATACAAGTTTTTAGGTAATATGAGTTTAATATTAATAATAATATATTATAAACTTTGTTTAAAAAAACTTCAAGTAATCTATAAAAGACAAACTTACCGGTAAATTAACGTAGATTAGAAGATGTAAGTAAGAGTTTCGAAGTCCGTAAGAGTAACAATAGTTGTCAATCGAAAGTAAACCAAGTATTTAAGCACTAGGCAATCAAAAGTCCACGAAATAAAATCCTGGTCGCTAATAATATAACACCAACAAATTGAGTAAAACGAGAAAATAAATAAATAAAATAAATAAATAATAATAATAATAATAGAAGAGTACTGCGCTCCCACTAGTGATGGTCGTTGCACAACGAAGACCGTTATTGAAACTATTTAGTTAAATGTGAACGCGCACTAAATGTTTTTAAAAAAATATTTGAAAATAAACAGTTTACAATTATGAACACTGAGGTTGTACAAGAATAAATGAATACCGTTATCTCTAGGTCTTAACTTATATACTAAGTTACACGTGGCTTGGAGCCATGGTGGGGTAAGATATGGTGGGGTACGATTGCTTCCAACTAACTCATCGGATCACCTCTTCTTAGGTTTAACAATTAAAATTGATACTATACTTATTTCAAGTCACTTTTGGGTGGCATGGCGTGATCTTAATTTACTAACAAAGTACGATGGGGGGTCTGGCCATGCATAACCATCTATCGGTACAATAGCGGTTAGCTGGTTTCACCGTACCTACTGCAATAACCTGCTCCTTCATTCATTTGATTTAGTGTGTCCTGTCTTTGTCAAATAAATGTTTTTCTTTCTTTCTAACATCTACTCTCAGTTACGTATTCGCGATCACAAATCGCACAACGTTCGGTAATATTCGTTTCGTTGCGTGCCGTTAAGGCGCTCGGCAGCTGTAGCAGCACGCAACGTACATATATCAATAATCATAATTTTGCCTCTTTCACTCACAGGATCGAAATGCATTCAACCTTTGACTTTAGCCCTTAAAACCTCTAAAATAAGATTCATGTTTTGTGTGATTACTAGACCTAGAAAATTATATTATACAGCATCAATAAATCATGCGTTGGGGAATAAACTTGAAAATAAATTACAAATAAAGTAGCAATAACCAAATAGTTAATCGCGACTTCGCGACGAGACGATAGCTAATCCTCGCTACTGAAATAACGTGTTTCAAAAACCGCTATTGACATTGGTTAGACAGTTTCGTTTCGCTAACCAAAAATGTCACTACTGCCCACCGCTACCTGCTTCCCCCTCCGACCAGCGCAGGCAGTTTCTTCGGTTACTGGTCGCCAAGAGCAAAGGAACTATAAACATTTTTTATTTAATTCCACGGGGTAAAAAGTACTTATTACATTACACAAGTAAATAAAATCCTAACTTTAAAGTTCTTGCAGTAAAAATGCTCCGCGGCCACACGCTCCGAAGGGGTCCCGATCACATACCGAGGCAAGCTCTCGACTGGAATCCCCAAGGAAAGCGGTAACGTGGCCGCCCTAAGCAATCCTGGCGACGGACGATCACTGTAGAAGCTAAGGCGATAGGGATGACCTGGAGCGAAGTAAAACGCGAAGCTCAAGACTGCTCTAGATGGCGACGTACTGTGGACGCCCTCTGCCCCATCCATGGGACATAGGACATTAAGTCAAGTAATAATGCTTACTTAGATAGTATGTACTATTTATTTATGCATGTATCCACATATTATCAAGCTGTTAAATATGTTGAATATGAAAACACCGTAATATTATAGTAAAGACAATAATTTTGCTTTTCCTTAGGAAACTATTCATACCTGTCAAACATTTGATGTTCGTCACGTCGTTTTGAAAAAACCAAATTAAATTTCAAAAATTACTTTTACTTTTGTTTGTTTTTTCGAAGGCGGTACGAAATTGCCGGGTCAGCTAGTTGATTACAATTATTATTTGTTTTTATCACTGTCAAGAAAAAATGATATCAGAACATAATAATCTGGCCAAATGTTACAACAACGGTTCATTCCATTAGACATGTAAGGTATGTAACACAAAAAAAAAATTATATTGTTTTATTGCGGTTTCTTTTGGCTATAAAAGCGTGTTAAATATCTCGCAAGGCCCTGATTCTCGCGATTTTTAGACATTTATCTCTAATAGACAAATGTCAAAAAAATTGTGATATCTTTTGTTTTTCCTTAATATGCAAATATCGAAAAAATGGCGGATATCATTGAAAAACAAAAGAAAATACCATTTTTGTAAGACAAATAAATACCTTTTAGAAAAAATAATGTTTAGTGCGCCAGGATCGGGGCCCTGTTGCGTTATTGACCTTTAATCAAAAACATAATAGACGACATCGGTAGTCGAGCGGTGTAAGCCGTCCGATCGGGCTATACTGTGCCCGGGAGGTCGCGGGTTCGATTCCCGTCCCGGGCAATATATGTGTGACAACACAAATTTGTTTCGGTTTATAATTGGATGAGGGACTACCCTCCGTGCTTAGGAGAGCACGTTAATTCGTAAGTCCCGGTTGTCATTTAACACATCAATGACAATCGTTACATGTAGTCAGAAGCCAATATAATCTGACACCTGGTCTAACCATCTCGGCTACTGGTTCCCTACGGGTCTCGAGGTCTGACGACAGTCGCTCGTATAATTCTGGTAGCTAGCCGCATCAGGTTAGACTGGGAGCCGACCTCAATAGACATGGGGAATTATGGAAATGGAGGTTTTTCTTCCTTCTGATATGGTCACTCCTTTTACACTTACTAGGTTTTATTGTAAGGCATCGTTATAAACGTCTGTTCAACAACCACTTGCTTTGTTGTTAAGCAATGCTGCAGTCTTCGATGAGACGAAAATACCGATTCGTATATGATTTGTTACCTACTTGAAACTATCACTAATATAATTAATTGATTTGTTATTGCAATAATTATCTGCACAGTAACACGCTGTTATTGTATGTTACTTAATGAAGAAGAAATTATTGAAAACAATGTCATCATAATCTGTTATCACGGACTGCATATAAACAAGTTACCTCATCACGATACGAAGGTGTAGGCATAGGTACATTTCACATATCGTGCGGTATGCTTAAGTCCCATATCTACGTGTAATAAGGAGCGAGCTTACTGCTTTTTATCTCTATTATTCTATATTATTACGGAAAAAAAAAGCTTCGCTACTGAAATTAAATACTATTTAGGTAACAGAAAAATAAAACCGACTTCAAAAAGGAAATAAAAAAGAAAATAATATATTTACTTAGCATAATAGTAATCGGTATTGTAAATTAATTGATCAGAAATATTTTAATATGTATTAGATATAATTTGAATTCGGTGCCAAGTAAATACTACAACCACCTTACTTTGTGGGAAACGTAGTTATTGTTTGGTACCAACTTTAAATTATATCAAATATATACTTATACAAAAATTAATCCCTATTTCCCTTGGTCACGCCATCACGTGTGAACGGCTGGGCCGATTTCGCTAATTCTTTTTTCTTTGAAGTACGAGGATGGTTCTTACGCAGAGAAAGTTTAAAAAAACGATCTCCTCCGAGACGGCTTGACCGATTTTTATGGAATCTTATAAGTATCTATATTCGATCATTTATTTTCGGACCCGGTAGCTGGCATTGCTTTACCGGGCAGGACGACTTCTGCGGCGTCCGTTAGTACTTAATATATCTGATTATCTAAATTACAATACGAATTACTTTAAGCTAAGTAAATTTATTTCTTACTCTTTTTAGTTTCCTTTTTGAAGGCGGTTTTATTTTTTTGTTAAAAATATTATTTAAATGTAATCCTACATAAACTTGAAATAGTCAGAAATAAAACATATTAATTTTGTTTAATTTTTTTTTAATACGCTACTACATGCCACCTACCGAATAAACTGATTCACTCGTGATCACGAATGATATAATAATATGTATACTGTCGCTGAAGTTTTAACACCACTTAAGTCAAAATTTCGTGTCTCTTACTCTTACGAATCATCGGAAGATGCGTTATTTCAGCAAATCAGAAACAAGCATCGTGTAATAAATAGATCTATTAAGTACCTATACTCAAATCGTGACATTGTATTATCATAGTATCGACGTAAAATTGTGCAGTTTTTGCTTCCTTCTGAAGAGTTGCCTTTTTGACTTACGTGGTGCTAGAACTTCAACGACGTTATGGCATAATATGTTTTGTTCATAATATGTTTAAGGCAGTAGAATGAGGCTACATACGGTTCGAAACCATAAAGGAGCAAATATTCCAATCCACCCTCTTAATTGGTGTCACCAGACATCGCAACTGAACACGGAAGGCAGGGTGGCGGTGCGGCTTTGTATGGTGGGTGTTCACTAACCACGACCGAAGCCTTATTATTCAAATTGATTCTATGATTGATTACCCAATTAATCAAACACATGAAACCGTAGTTTTAGGCAGAAAGATACCAATCTGTACAGCATCCCTGCTTCATCCAAGGACGGAGACGCCAGGACGCCATTGTCATATTATTATTATTATATTATTGTTTTATTTTCTTATTCTTTTTCACATGTGTTTTTTTATTTAATAATAATAATAATATTGTGGGACATTAACACACGGCCATCTGGTACCAAACTAAGCATAGCTTGTACTACGGTAACCAGATAACTGGTAATATACAACATATAATACTTTTCTTTTGTAAATACTGGATCTGGTCATAACCAAAACGCTGTGAAAATGAAGTAAAGAGAACTGCTGGTCCAGAATGGATGAGAATGACGAACGACACGGATAAGTGGAAAACTGAGGAATGTCGAGGGACAAGGTGGGTACAAAAGTACCGATCCATTTGTTTTGTCCACCATCAATTCTATTTCAAACGTAGTATATTAAATTATAGTTAATCTTAGCTGTTCACAAATCCTTGCTGTGTCCTTGCTCTATTTAAGCGTGTTTTATGTAATTTCATCCTTGTGTTATATCCATGTCTAAAGTTGTTAAATTTTAATCATCATTCCCCTTGCCTTTTTCCCATATCTATTGGGGTCGGCTGCCAGTCTAACCTGATGCGGCTAGCTACCAGAATTATACGAGCGACTGCCATCAGACCTCGAAACCCGTAGGGAACCAGTAGCCGATATGGTTGACCAGGTGTCAGGTTATATTTGCTTCTGACTACATGTAACGATTGTCATAGATGTGTTAAATGACAACCGGGACCGACGGCTTAACGTGCTCTCCGAGGCACGGATAAATATGTTAAATTTTAATATTGCTTTATTTTGCACACGATCTTAAATGAATGTTGAATGTGCCTGTACTTGTATACATATCAGTGCTGAATTCCTTGATATAATGAAATAAAAAAAGGTTAATTAAAAAATATATCGCACCTTAATATCGAAACCGTTACTAAACGAAATTTTTACGAAATTGAGTTAATAACGCCATCTTTTTTAAAATGTTGGGAACTACCGAATGAATTTGACAGTTTATTTAATATCTCCATATTACATTAGATGGCGCTAAATAAAATCGTTACTAAATGAAAATTTTAAAAATTACTTATGACGTAACCGTTATTAAACCAGTTGTCACCGGGCTTTGGAAGAGTGAACATATTTTTTTAAAATAAAAGTGTAACTATATAAGGACCGTTGACTTTCACATTAAGGTAAATTTTACTTATTTTTATTCTAGAAAGTGTAATTTTTTGTTTAGTCCCAGTTTTTAACTTAAAATGTGTGTCTTATTTTTTTCAAATTTAAAACTATAACCGTTATCTTTTGTATAGTCCTTTTACGCCAAAAGACATCGAGTTAAAATCTTTGTATCAGTCTAGACTAAAGTTATCTGAAAGGAAAAATAGCGACTTAAAAAGTTTAATCCAAAATAACATAATACCACAATACTACGCGATCTCATATTATAATAGTATTTTAGAATAGTATTGAAATTTTTATACTATAAAATTAAAGATAAGTATAATTTTTAAGTTCAAAGGACTGATTGTTATAGTTGATTGATTAGATTTATGTTTTGAGAAAATTATTTTACTTTTGGTTACATAGTTTTAGATTCATTCTTAGTATTATTAAGTAAAGAAAAGAAATACTATGATTGAAGAGTTTCTAATAGGTAAATAAAGAAATATTCAAAGATTTAGATGACTGTTTAGTTTCATATTGTTTTATATTATTTTTATTTGAAATTTGATTATTATTTTGAATTTATATTGTATAAGTGTGTAATACGAAGTCGTTTTCTGTTAATTATTATTCAAAATAAGTAAATACTGTAATTGTGAAAGCTTCGAAGTTCCTGATAATTATTATAAAGTAGAAAAAGAGTTATTTGCATAATTGTACTTCATACGTTTGTTTATTAAATAGTGATTTTAACTACCTATTACCTTTTATGTAATCCATGTCCTTAAATATATTTCACATTAATATTATTCTGTCATTTAAAATAGCTAGAATTTTATTTATATAGTAACATTCAATTCATACTAACACAACATAATATCAAAATAAATTCAAAAAAAAAATTATTGCTAAAGTGTTACTATAGAAATTAAAATCGTTATAAATCAGTAATTATTTAAATTATCTAGTTATGTGCCTTCTAAACTTGAACATGAAACAATCATTAATATATAAACTTAAGCATAGCTCATAAAAGTTCATAAATTTTTAATTATGAGGAATTTAATAAGGCAAAAATCTTAAATTGCTTCTCCTGTAAAATTTAGTTATTTTGTTTAGTAACGGTTTCGATATTATGGTGCGATATATAAAATTGTAAATTTTTATTATGTGTACTGTTAGCACATCTTAATGAAATGAAAAAAAAAACACCAATCCATACAAGTATTTAGGAACCACCTCCGATCCGCCCACGGTTTCGCCCGCGTGTACTTATTGGGATAACAAGTAGCCTATGTGTTAATCCAGACCATAATCTATCTCTGTGCTAAATTTCATCCAATTCTGTCCAGTAACTTTTGCGTGTAAGAATAACAAACATCCATACATTCTTACAAACTTTCGCGTTTATAATATTAGTAAGATACCGTTGGAAAATTCAGCAATAAAGGCTTATTTTTGAAGTGAAAACTTCTTTAGCGGCGTTGAGCACTTTTTCTGTAATAGGTATAAAATCTTAAACTCGCGTCAGGACACGTGACCCTGATCGAAAAAGTCGGAAAAAGCGTAAGTCGGACACAGGGCGCTTGCGCGAATGTTCGTGTATGTTACAGCGTGCCACGCGCATCCATGGATGGTGACAGCTGATGGCTCGACCGTCTGTGTAGTGATCACATTGTTGTGTATTCGTAAAGTTGATTTTTCGGAGAGATAAACTTTTTAATGTAAAATAATTGTAATAGTTTTAAAGTGTTAAATTTTTAATGTAATACAATTTATGTCATGTTTGTGTACGATAGCGCAATAAATGAATATTGTATTCTACCACATAAATGATAGTACTTTTATACTGATAAAGCAATTGGTGCAAAATTATTCCCTAACCATTCCAAAATATCAAACATGCTCAGCGTTAATAATCAAGTTTTCACTTCTGCCGGCACTCCCGGAGTGCAACCCGTCGTTTTTTTTTTATAAAAATTCCGAACTGAAAACATAACTCATCTTTGTAGTTGGGCAATTGTGTATAATACGCTATCGTGTAGGTGGATATGACGTCACACGACCTCGGCGAAGTCAAGGTCGACCGAACAAGGGTGGGTCACGGGTTGTAGTAATATTACAACACAATCAGTTACTAAGCAGCGACGCCGCTGGTGTTGCACGCTTGCTTTTAGACTTTGTAGCATAAAAAATTAAAAAAAATAAAGAATCGACAGAACTGCCTCCTCTTCCCCCGTCCCTCTCTCCATTTGTTAGTGGTTTTGTCATTGACTACACGTAAATACAAGGCAATACTACTTGTCGCGACGATTCTACTGTGATTCTATGAGGAGTTCTGTTCTATACCTCCAAAGTCCACCATAAGAACAGAAAATAAATTTCAATGGGACCAACTCGGAAGTATATTCTTTCAATAAATCATTCATTTCCCTTGCCTTTCTCCCATTTCTAATGGAGTCGGCTCCCAGCCTAACCCTGACGCGACTAGCTACCAGTATTATATATATTATTACTTGTTATAATAAATATATTTGATTTGATTTTTTGATTTGATTATACGAGCGACGCCCATCAGACCTCGAAACCCGTAGGGAACCAGTAGCCGAGATGGTTAGACCAGGTGTCAGATTATATTAAGCTTCTCACTACAAGTAACGACTGTCATAGATGTTTTAAATAACAACCGGGACCGAAAATGATTAGTTTTTAGACATGCCGGTTTCCTCACGATGTTTTCCTTCACCGATATTGAGCAGCGGTGACGAAACAAATCACACAAAGATGTGTGGGCACGACCAGGATTCGAACCCGCGACTTTATTTTTATAAGGCGAGGCCCGTACCGCTGCGCCACCGCTGCTCATCCATCCGAAGTTCATCATCAGATAAAAAAAATCGATGGTACCTAGGTACCAAATAGGACGTATACTTAATCAATAAAAAAAAATCTAAATCAGTTCACATTATGGATGACAATGAAAATAATATCAGATTAAAAAAAAAATTGAAAGCTTTTATATAAAAAGTAGTTTTCCGCCTACAGCTTCGCCTGCGGATGTCATTGTGTCCAAAGAAAAAGTAATTTAGCTAAAAGCACGAAGGAGTATTGATATCAACTTCAAAGAAAATCTCCCTGATAATAATTTCTCAGGCCTTACCCGCGTAGTATTAGGATAAAGATAAAAAATTTGGAAAAATAAAAAACACTTGTTTCATTATTTGTTTTAAGCTATATTCATACCAAATTTGAAGTGAATCGGACCAAGGACTGAACAAACAGTTCTGGAATATTTAATTTTTCCAAAAAAGTTCAATTTACACTCCCCCTGGGGGTAGTTTTCAAAAAATAAAAAACACGTGTTTTATGATTTTTTTAAAGGTATAAGTGTGCCGAATTTGGAGTGAATTGGACTTGAGACTAATCAGATCCAGAGAAACTTTAATTTTTACCAAAAAAAACTCATTTTCCACACCCCTTAGGGGTAATTATGAAGAAATAAAAAACCCGTATCTCATTATTTGTCTTAAGGTTTATGTGTGCCGAATTTTAAATGAATAGGACCAAGGAATAAAAAGTTGCATACAAACTTCACCCCTCTATTTAACCCTCTTAGATGATTTTTGGAAATATTATTAGACACACACACACTTACTTTCGCTCTTTTCAAGCTTTTACGTTTGATACCCATATTGTAGGGTTTGTTATGAAAACAATAAGTCGCCATTTCGTACTGTCCGCCATAAATTTATAAAATCTTGTATTGTCATCAGAACTAAACGTGTATACAAAATTTCAACTTGATAACTTATTGAAAGTGGGTGAAATATTGATTGCGAGATACATACACGTAAGCTTTAAATAATAAAAACAAAGAACCTCCTCCATTTTTTCAGAAGTCTGTTACAATAATAATACTTAGTTGATGTTATTCGTAATTAGCGTCATCAAAATTGATCGTTGTAGGTATGTATGTCATAGTACGCTATCGTGTGTGTTTATGACGTCACACGACCTCGGCAAAGTGAAGGTCAGCTGAGTAAGGGTGGGTCACGTGTTATAGTAACTAAGAATTGATTGAAGATACTCGTAATAAAGCTAGTACTTGTGAAACAGGGACAGCGAACGTTGTTAACTCCCGCCTACGGATAAAAGGATAAGACTACTATGCGTTTCAAATGCCATCTTGGACCGGAATGCGCAACAACTTCACATTTTTTAGTACAGTTAGCAAATTGTTTATTCGATATAAAAATCATATCTAGATGAAAATAACATAAAAATACGTATATCTTACTGCCGTTTGACTAAAATTGAACATTTGGAGTAGAATATTTAGGTACGAACACATTTTATTAACTTCCGACGACAAAAAGCGGTGCTTTAAGTTAAAACGTGTGTTTTTATGCGTGTAAAAGAATTAGTATACACACCAGTTTGTGGTATCCTAGCGCGTAAATTTACTTAGGTAGCTAGCTTCATTACAATTACATACCTAAGTAAAGTTTTTACATAAATCAGTTTTCCATACATTTCAAAATAATATTATTGTCTGTGGTTTGACATTTTGTGCTGGCGCTACTTTTGCATGGTTTTTGGTATGAAGTTAGCCGCGAGTCCAGTCCTATTCTTATTTAAAACGCATAGTAAATACATGTCTAGTATAAACTGAACTCTCATTGCAGGGAAACCCTATACAATGCGAGATCAGCATATTTTTTACTGGCTATGTATAGGTTGATGTGCAGCCGTGTGTAGTCACTCGACACTTTTCTTTCGAAAACTGAGTAGATAGAGGTGTATTCAAAATACCTAGTTCGCCATCTTGGATTTAAAATGACGTCACATGGATAATCGTTCGTTGTCATCCAAACCAAACGTGTGTGCAATGATTCTTTTTGGAAAAAAACACAAAACCAGCCCTAAACGTACCATTACCTAGTATGTAAGGACGCTTCTATCGACATAGCTCAAAAACAACTGGTCAGATCTTGTTCAAATTTAAATAGGACCACAAGAGAAGGACCAGATTTCGAACAAAATAAGAGTCATATAAATCGGTCCACGTATAACAAATTCAACAACAGTCGAATTGAATACCTCCTTCTTTTTCAAGTCGGTTGAAAATTTATTCGATCGGTTGAAGATATCTACCTACTATGCGTTTCAATTAAGAATAGAACTGGACTCGCGGCTAACTTCATACCATAAACCAAGCAAAAGTAGCACAAAATATTATACCACAGACAATAATATTAGTATTCTGGTAGCTAGCCGCATCAGGTTAGACTGGGAGCCGACCCCAATAGAAATGGGGAAAAAGGCATGGGGAATGAGACAATAATATTATTGTAAAATGTATGCAAAAGTGATTTATGTAGAAAACTTTACTCAGGTATGTAGTCACATACAGCTACGCTAGGATGCCACAAACTTGTACACAAAAACATATACACCAATATTAACACACCTTTTCACTTATCAAACCGCTTTTCGAGAGTTGATAAAACATGTTCGTATCTAAATATTCGACTCCAAATGTGCAATCTTACTCGGACGACAATATATATATTACATGCATTTTGTTCATCTAGATGTGATTATTATTGTTGGTATAATAATATGTCAAAATCCAAGTCTCTTAACTCATTCACATTCAGTCATTTAATCTATCAATTATTCTATGACACCTTCAATCACACGTTCATTCTGTTCATTTATTTTAAACTAGCGGACCCGGCAGACGTCGTTATGCCCGGTAAAGCAGTGCCTTCTACCGGGTCTCAGACCTATCGAATATAACCAATAATAAATAATAGGTATCTAAACCGGTTTTCGGCACTTCTTCGCTTTCTAAATTTTCTTATTTTATAATTTTTCTCTGCGTAAGAACCATCCTCAAACTTAAAGGAATATTTAAAAAAAAGAATTAGCGAAATCGGTCCAGCCGTTCACGCGTGATGTGATGACAACGGAAAACGGGTTTCATTTTTATATAGATAGATTAAATCTTTTACAACGATTATTCCCATACAGACTTCTATTCAGTTCGCAATTCTTTTGTTTTACTCTCCTGACCAGATGATCTTATCTTTAGGTATCTACCTACAATTATATCGAACAAACATTTTTCACCGTGCTTAAAAAATGTGAAGTTGTTGAACATTCCGGTCCAAGGTGGCAGATTTCCAGTCCTATTTTTATTTAAAACGCATAGTACTTCAAAATTGTATTTCAATATTCCACACGTAACACAAATTTGCAGAAATTATACATACATTTATTTGCAACATACAGATACGACTTACAAGAAAAACTACTTCAACCTCAAAACTAACCTAAATAAAGAACTAAAATCTAAATAAGCTAACTAAAATGCAAGTGGATTAAAATTATAAGATTGTTATTAAGGCGTCGGGGAGTCATTAAAATTGTAATTCAGAGTTTTACAACATGTTACGAAGCCAGTGATTGTTGATAACAGCTAGTGGCCTTGCGGAAGAAGGACGGCAAACGTATTTCAACAATTTAAACCAAGTTCATTAACGCGACTTTCGGTACCTAGTAGTTCTTGACAGAAATGGTTACGTAAGAAACATAAATATAAGTATTGCTCCTTTGAGGTGATATTCCCTTCGTTTATCCTTCCTCTTGGTTTCTTCGTTCCTGACTTTTTGCCGGAAATGTTTAAATCCCATACACAATAGGGGCACGCGGGTGATCGTACTATCATAATTAATTATCTTTAGTAAGCGATAACTTTATTTTATAGCACTAAGATTTATTAAAATATAAAATAATAGTTTGTTAAAAAAAAGGGACCGAGGGACTGGGGGAGGTACTGTCCACCTTACAGAATACACAGCGTGAGTGTGAGTGTGGACTCTCATATATTGGTCAAACAAAAAGAAGTATATCTGACGGAGAACACATATCTGACGTAAACATCAACGCTCGACGAAGTCAGCAGTGCGTGAACATACTAAATGCTCTAACCATTATCTGAGATAACAGGACATCTAAAAGAACACCGGTTCCTACCACGAATGATCCGCGAAGCTATTGAAATTAAAAAAAACATCCTAATTTCAACAGGGAAAATGGTTGGAATATACCACCTACCTACTTGGGCTTAATTTACTTGTACCAAAACCCAAGCAAAATCCACTCAGAATTCAAGACACTATGAGCTCAGTTTTCTTAAATTAGAGCGCGACTTAAATAATTTTATGTTTGTAGGTAGTCAGTAATAATTGTGATTAATAAGTTTAAACCTCATATACCTCAGTCCACCCGTGACCATGAAGTCTGAAAAGTCGGGATTTAAAATTTAAAATATTATTTATCACATTTTTTGTAAATTGCCGAGTGGGCTGACTGGCTATACCAAAGCTAACCGGGCGAAGATGGGGCGGGCCGCTAGTCTGTTATAAAATTGTTTCAATTCAATGTATGATATTCGCGTAAATTTAAGAACACAGCGTGTGATAATGATAACTGCCGGTTGTGGTCCTTTGTGTGAATAAGGTAGACAGCAGTGGCTAAGGATCCATACAAACCGATTCCCATCGGCTTTCCTATAAGAAATAGTCAATATTACACGTACTTAATAATATATTATGTAACGCCTAAAAGTTTTAAATAGCAACAACAATAAGTATAGCATCAAGTGTAAGAACTATCGATGACGGTAGTGAAGAGATATTATTTTCCTTAAGTAAGAAATTTTATGCTCTGGCTTCCCTTTTTCAGACTTCCACCCTTTGCCACTGGTAGACAGTGATGTCGTCATCCAAAGTGTCAGAATCAGAAATAGGCTTCTACGGCGACCGTAACTGGTGCCATCGAGACGTGGACAACAATCTCTGCCTAGATGTTCGAGTAGTAAAGGGGTGAGCGTTCGTTGTGTGTATTTTTGTTCAAAGTGCGCGAAATATTTACATCATAATTGCTATTTCTATAGCCATTACTCATACAGTACTTAAATGCGAACTTGACATTGAAAGTCACGTAGCAACGGTTGTATGTTTGTTCCTCTATCTAACACAAATAAAGGTCTAAATAGGGATGACGAAAATGAAATAGTCCGTCAGTAACATTTAAAAAAAAATTTAGACATGTATTTTTTGCTTTATAATAGAAATGAAACAATATTGTAATAATAATGTAACGCATTAAATTTATAGAGCGTTACGTCATGCGTCATAGCTCTGTACAAAACTTACTTAGGTGTGACGTCATTTTAGATTTCGCTTGGACGTGATTTTTTTTCTTTTTTCTTTACGCCGTAGGCCACACAAAAACCTGAAAAATACGTGTCCAATATTTTCGATGGATCTATTTGACGGACACAACAAAAACTGGTCGTCATCGCACATGGGTCATCCACATGACGATAATTCACTATAGCCTATAGACACCCGCAACATCAGAGGCATAACTGCTGCGGACTCTTTAGATGTCGACACCACTGACTACCTAACTCACACGCAGAAACACAGTAGGGATGAAGGCAACTTTTTTTAACCGACTTCATAATAGTTATTTAGGCCGTCTGATAGATAAATTAAAAAGATTACGGCGGTACGTCCAAAGTCTCAAATGATGTCATGCTTAGGTAAGTTTTATACCTCTGTATGACGTGAGCACGCACTCCGACTCCATAACTGTAATGCGCTATGTCTTAATATTGTTTCATTTCAATGATAAACGTGTCTAACATTTTTTTTATATTCCTACTGACGGACTATTTAAAATACGATTTTTCATACCTTGTCGTCATCCCTATTAAAACTTAACAATAATAATTAAGTTTATGCAACATATAAATGTGTACAAAAAACATGTTTCATATTTATGTACTAAAAGTAAAACGTGTACTTAAAACATATTTCTTAAATAAGCACTGCGGTGCAGTTCGAATTCTGGTCGTGCCCACACATCTTTGTGTGAATTGTTTCATCTCCGCTGCTCAATATTGGTGAAGGAAAACATCGTGAGGAAACCGGCATGTCTAAGAACTAATCATTAGAGGACATGTGACATCCACTAACCCGCACTTGGCCAGTGGGACACTAATGAGGGTTGAAGTGAAATAAACACTAAAAGTAATTTAACACAAATAAAGTGAGTGAAGTGCTCAGCTCTCCTAGCTAGTAACTCATTCTTATTACACGGTATGTATTCTGTAAGGTGGGAGGTACCTTCCTCGTTGGAAATTTAAATAATAATTAAGTCAGTATTCCTACTAAATAATAATCAAGATTAACATTATAGCTTTACTTAAAACCCACTCGTGACCTTGAATAGTTAGTGTCTGTACGCTACATACCTAGAGATGGGCGGTGAGTAAATACTATTTTAGTATTTACTGAGTAAATAGTAAAAACTCAGTATTTACTCATTTCTACTGAGTATTTACTCTAACGCATGAGTAAATACTTTTGACAATAGTGGAGTGTCTTTTTTGCGAACTGACTGCTATGCCGGAGGTCGGGGGTGCGATTCCCGCCCCAAACAAATCTTTGTGTGATGAGCATGATGGTTTTTTTTAGCTCTGGATTAAAATTTATCTATAAATAACGGACCCGGTTGACGTCGTCCTGCCCGGTAAAGCAGTGCCATCTACCGGGTCTCATTGCTTTTCCTTCGGCTTTCCTTCTATAATATCTCGCCCAGTTTTCGGCCGTGACTTTTTCTTTCGGATAACTTCTGTCTTTCTAATTTTCCTTTCCTAATTTCTTATTTTTATCTTTTTTTCTTAAAAAACAATCTCGTACTTCAAGAAATATTCTAAAAACAGAATTAGCGAAAGCAGCCGTTCACGCGTGATGGCGTGACCAAGGGAAATAGAGATTCATTTTTATATAAATAGATAGATTAGTGACCGACCAAAAGTTCGGTTTCGGTTGCGGCAAGTTTCAGCAGAAAAATGCAGCTGCTATGCCAGTTCCGTTTTTGGCAGAAAAAGTGCCGAAACTGAACGAAAAAGTAAGCAATTTTCTGAGTAGACTGCGTTTTGAAGAGCGTAGTATAGCATACCCTCCAGTTAAGTGGAGTGACGATCTGCGAAAGATAATCGGCAAGCCGATAACAGGGTGAAATGAATTGTATTGGTAGAGATCTATGTCCAACCATGGATTGCAACAGGCCGATGATGATGATGAACCACCAAAACAACTTATACTATGTGTGACCTTCAGTTACTTTGACTTTCTTTTTATCCTAAAATAGGGTTGCGCTTAACCACAACTTGCCTGATGTGAAACAATGATGCAGTCTACGATGGAACGCGCTTACCTAGTAAATACCGGTTCACTCATGACTTGAAAACCGGGAGATCTATTGGAACACATAGATGCCGGCAGTGGATTCCACAATTTGGCAGTTCGCACAATGTGCGTACCCGTGGAATTTCCACCATATAACGATGGCGCATAGCCGTACCTCTACTTGACCGATGGAAGAACGGGGATGGGGGAATAAGATTGTGTAATTCCAACGCACACTCTTCGAAGTGTATCCGGTAAAAGACCGAAAGACTAGGAACTATGCGGCGATGCTCGAGACTTTTCAATTTAGCCTTGACGAGGGATTCGTTGCCAATAAGCTTCTTGGCTCGCCTTACTATAGACTCTAACGCCTCGTGTTGGTATTTAGCTGACACAACCAAAAGATGCGAGCAGTACATGCATGAACGAACTTGTGCTTTGTATAGCTCGAGCATCTGTTTCGGCCTGAAGTACTGACGCAGCTTCGCGAGGACACCTAGCTTTTTGGCAGCTAGTTGGGCCATGGACTCAATGTACGGGCCAAATGAGGGTCGAAGTCATATTGACGCCAAGAAGCTCAAGGTGGTCTGTAATAGGCACGTGTATACCTTGAAAAGTAGGAACCAATTGAATGGCCTTTTTTTTAGCAGAGAATAGACACGCCTGGGTTTTAGCAGCATTAAACTTGACTAGATTGGCGTCACCCCAGTCGGAAACAGCTTTAAGAGACAAGTTTAAGCGCTCAACCATGGCCTCTCTAAGGGACTAGATCTCAGCCGTACTGGCAAGTGGACTAGACATATAGCTCTCTACAACTGTGCTATGTTAAAACGTAGTTCATTCCATTTCCTAGCCAGCTTCAGCCACTTCTTTTATTAAAGGGAAATGTCTCTAGCATCTCCTCACCCTGGACAGACACGGGGGAAGTGGTACTCCTGTTTGTAGCAAGGGTAAGCAAGACCCAGCATCTAAAACTGCGGAGCGGGACGATGTTTGCCACCCTCTCTTCTATCCCAGCCATCGCGACCAGTCTATGACGGCCACATCGGGCACTTGGTCAGCGTATGCAGCGCCATGCCCTTCAGCCCCGAACTGGTGGCACTCGGGTGACTTCTCCCGTCCGAGGTGATTTAGGTATCTAATACCAAAAACTCCCATGCATAGCCTGTAAGTGCCTGCGTCGTTCATAAGTCGAGAGTCACTTGGAGAGGATGGACCTTGCTCTGCCTCAGCTACCTCGCCTCGCCCTTTTGCGCATACCGCGTAAGGTCTATCTAATTATTTCGGAAAGGTAGCTTTCTAGTTCTTAGTATAAGTACCTACTATTAGAAAAAGAAAATAATATATTTGTTGCATACCTTAATTATTGTTACTTTGTCATTTTAAAATATTAGCGCGCGCGCGCGCGTGTGTGTGTGTGTGTGTGTGTGTGTGTGTGTGTGTGTGTGTGTGTGTGTGTGTGTGTGTGTGTGTGTGTGTGTGTGTGTGTGTGTGTGTGTGTTTGTGTGTGTGTGTGTGTTTGTGTGTGTGTGTGTGTGTGTGTGTGTGTGTGTGTGTGTGTTAAAATTAGATTTACCTACTTTATCGAATCGGTTAATCAGTTGGTCTAATTCAGGACTCTATGATAGTTCAATTAAAATTATTTGCTCTATTCCTATATGTAAGTACCTATGCCTACAGAATCAATAAATCAGAATAGGATCCGTAAGAATAAGTAAAATTCAAAATGGATTTAGGTACAACGTAAACACACACGAGCGCACTCTACGACTGAGGAACACGAATAAGCATGTCCTTGATGTTTGTTTGATTTTGCCTCTCATTCTATTATTTTCTAACTTCATTCAAAAAAGTGACAAAGAAACTAATAGCAAGTCGCATACCTTCTATTGTTTTATGCAAAACATTATATCCCTTCAATGTAAAACAAAGAAACCTTACCTAAGTAGCCTCTTAGTGTGGTTGGTGATATGGACTTTAGTGTGTTATAATTACTTCATATTTTTGGGTACGAAATTATCAAATTTAAGCAATACCTAGCTAACTTATCTATTTTCAAGCACATTTCTAACTAGGTACTAAGAAAAATTACAAGGAAAAGTTACATTGGTTCGGCATTTGTATGAATTAGCTAAAGAAATTAAATCCTCAGCGGGTCCTATCCTCAATGGGTCGTATTTTCTATGTCAAGCTCCTGGAAAGAACCAATTAATGTGATAAAAAATGAAAAAAAGTATTTACTGTCGATTTTTAGTAAATACTCAGTATAAAAGAGTATTTACTCAGTATTTACTCACGTGACAGTATTTACTGAGTCTTTACCCATCTCTATACATACCACATGATAGAAACAAATGATACCATTTTTTGTGCGGCACTTTTTGTACGCTATATCTATCCATCGGTTGCTATGTGCCGAGGTTGAGGACCCCTGATTAACTGTCATTGAATTAAAATTCAAGTATATTATTAAAGCTGCCGCAGATCCGACAACCGTTGGGGGAAACGAGTTCTTGAGTGGAGACCACGGATTGGCAAACGTAGCGTAGGACGCGCTCAGACCGGGTGGAGTGGCGATCTGTAAAACGTGGCTGGCGAGAGCTGGATGAGAGTAGCCGCGAATCGTTCCAAGTGCCGTGCTTTAGGAGAAGCCTATGTCCAGCTGTGGACTAATGTAGATGATGCATTAATGATGATATCGAGCCTATTAGTTTATTGAAGCGAATACTTCTTTAGTCTTGCTAGGGATTTTCGGTATTAAAAATATTTATGTGTTCGCATCACCGATATGCTCATGACTGGCGCATGCGCAGCGGCCGTATGCTGTGCGTATTAGACGCATTATTATATTAGTCCGTAATTACACGTACGGCTATCTGATCCCAAACTAAGCCATGTTTGTACTATGGAAACCAGATAACTGGTAATATACTACATATAATACTTTTCTTTTGTAAATACATACATAAATATAAATAATTACACCCAGATTCAAGACAAACAGACATGTTGTCTTGGGTGGGAAACTTGCTGCGGCGTAAAAAGCCAGTATCTTACCGACCACGCCACCGACTCGTCTGAAACCTCTTGAGATCACTTTTACAGGCAGTTCCTACATTTATTTAGATTATCACAGACTTGCAACAAATGTGTGGTTTTTATTCGTGGATATAACTTTATGTACAAGTTTGTGGTATCCTAGCGCGTATAGTTTGCAGCGGGCTATTTTTTCCGCAACGTCGAGTTGCAGAAAAATAGCCCGCTCCAAACTATAACTATTACTATCCTAGCGCGTAAATTTACTATAGGTAACTGAATTGTAACTGCATACTTAGGTAAAGTTTTTACATAAATCACTTTTTCGTACATTTCAAAATAATATTATTGTTTGTGATTTCATATTTTGTGCTGACGCTACTTTTGCTTGGTTTTTGGTATGAAGTTAACCGCGAGTCCTGTCCTATTCTTATTTGAAACGCATAGCACGAGTGAATCGGTATACTAGATGGCGCGTACCATCGTAGACTACATCGTTGCTTAACATCAGGCAAGTTGTAGACAAGCGCCAACCTATCGCAGAATAAAAAAAAAGTATTACATAAAAACAATAATAATATTGTTAATACCTACTCTTGGAAACCGTCCAAGGAATGGGTTAGTGGCCCCAAGAGTGTCAATCTTGGTTTACCAAAGATATTTATAATAACAAGTTCACATGTAATTTGTTTTTAAATAAAACTACTTTATAACGGATTTCATCGCGGCATATTTTAGATTTTAAATCTAGTAGTCTTTTTATACTTCATGGTCACGAGTGGACTGAGGTATTTGACGTCCAAAATTTTTTTTTCTTATCCTATACTGTACCACTGCTGAGCAAAAGCATCCAAATTCTTCCATCTTGTCCGGTCTCCCGAGACCTCTGGCCATTTAATATCGAATGCATCCAGATCATCCCGCCATCATTTTTCATAATTCGTTTGTCTTTGTCTGTCATCTTGACATTTATAGTACATAGTAAGAAAGAAACAAAGTTCATTCTATCTAAAGAGTTTCATAATTTTTTATGAATGAATAAGGCCAAATATTTTCATTTTTATGGCATTAATGGCGTATTTTCATGTTGTTTTTATCTTTATTAAAGTTATTATTAAATAATTGTTCACTTATACTCATGTTCGCCGAAATAATGTAACAAAAAAATCTAACTTTTATCTAAACAAAGCAAAAACTATTTCGTACAATAATGACGGAGTTGTTAAACCTAGCCGTATTCGGAAACTAGTTAAGACATATGACGTAAAGTTGATGTCATTTATATAATGCGTAGGCGATTACAGTTTGTACACACGAAGTGCAGTCGCACAAAAACATAGCTCACGTATTCAGTGAAAGAAATCTTAAAATCGGATTCTTATTGACTGTAGCAAATAGATGACAGGACCGTTGGCAACGGGGTGTCACACATCAATTTCGTTTATTTTTACGACAACCCACCACCGCTGCTCCTGTAAGCCAAGATCGACAGATGCGCACGTGAAGATCGGGCTCTGAAACCCGACCAAGTTCCAGGACACCTACTATCTTAGATCCCGCACGTAATCAGAAAGTTAGGAGGAGTTGGGAAGTTTGATTGCCCCACCTACTGTCCCAAGATCTGCTGAGAAATTAGAAAAGTAACAATACTTTTTGGCTGACGCGACGCAGAATAGGATGTCAGTCAAAGAGTAAGTTTCACTATTTACCGCGGCAATGTTGCCATGCTGTCAGTCTTCTGAACACATTCCCCCAAGGCCTCGGGCCTCAAGTCCCATTCAGAAGAAATTTATATCGTTCTTTATAGTTCTTACCAAATTTAGGTCTAGATTTTCTGACAATTGATGCAATGAATAAATAATTTCACATAATACTCGCCGGATATGACATCCACCAATTCTTTTATGTCTTTCCTTCTGATCTTTGAAGAGACTGAGAAGACCCGGCCCCATAGAGACGTGAATGGGTTTGAACAAAAACAACATACGTCAAGGGGTGACGGTTAGAGTTTCCCAGTAATGCGGGCGGCGCGCGTCAACTGGCAATCAGCCATCACAGGTGAGACAATAATACCAGATGTATCTCGACTCTCGACCTTCACACCTAACAACATTTATCTTATGTTTAACGACTCATAAAGACTAGCTTTCCGCCGATAATTGCACCACTTTGGCCAATTTTTCGGGGATTAACACAGCCCGCGCGGATTATTCCTGGCTGGAGCTAAATGAGTTGATCTCACCAGTTCGTCTTGTACCCATTGAGAAAAACACGTCAGCTAATCTACCTAGTGATAGTGGTGAAGTCTAATTGGGAACGGGTCTAATGGATTATGCTAGTTGGGCCTTGATCGACTGTCGTTTCCTTTTACTGGCGGCTTGCACACCATCTTTATCATTATCAGTTAATACCAGGTAAAATCGAGAACAACTAACGTCAACAACCAACTGTTTACCTATTACTCCGCATTCCATTTCATTCAGGAGTTCCTTAATATCCTACTTAGAAAGTTTGGAAATTTTTAATGAATGAATGAGTAACGTTTCGCCCCCGCGTCTGGACATTTTTTAAGGTCATTATCACCAACATTTCACCGGTTATTTACGTAATAGGAATGGAGGCTATTACCGTTCATTTTCACTACAGCCAGGGATTACAACATGGGGGCTGTCTTATCACTTAACACTGGACCGAAGAAATTAAAACGAATTTAATACTGTAAGTACACACAGCAACACATCAAGCTATACAAAACTAATATAAGCTGACCTCTCAGTGTACGGAAATCCTATAAATTGCGAGATCAGCTTATAATAGAATGGTATATAGCTTGAAGTGTAACTGTGTGTACTAGCAAAATTTTAACTCAATGCCGTTGGAATTCTGAAAAAAATTGTGTACCATAAGGTTTAGCAAATTTCCCCTGAAACCATAATGTAGCCACAAGAATAATGAAATTACGTATGACACAATGGGCAACAAATATATTTACCTAGAAGCGATGATTCTGAAATATGACTAACATTCTATATCGGGAACCATGATTCGGCAGTTGTTAGTTGACGACGCTTTTGTTTCTGAGATGCTAATTTAAGATGCAATGAAATTCCCATATTTTTCGCAGAACTCACAAGCTTTGGAGTTGTTCATTCACATCATCTGATACATCATTGGCATATACGAGTCAGGCAAAACCCAAGCAGTCTAGAAAGATTTATAATTCTTGGCTGTGTAGAAGGAATGAGAAGCAAGGGTCGACGTCACTCAAAAGGCAATAGGAGACAACTTGCAAGCGGCAATACACTTGGCGTAAGATATAGAGAGAGCTGGAATCGAGTGGTGGCACAGACTACGCACCAAATTTCCGTTCTTCAGACAGGAGGACACGACCAAGAAAAAGAACCTAAGGCACATGAATTGATAACTACATAACTAACTGTACAGAATGAAAGCTTCATACAAACGCTGTGCATTTTTTTTTTATTTAATTTATTTGAAATAAAACTACTTTTTAACGGATTTTTTCGCGGTTTATTTTAGATTCTTGATCCCGACGTTTCAAAGTCTTTTCAGACTTCATGTTCACGGGAGGACTCATTTAATTTAATTATTCAAAATATAAGTATTACACAAAAAATCATCCGTCGCCAAACTGTACATACAGTTTGTAGGGCGTCGCGCTCATTCACAATTTATAATATGTACTTATACTATTGAATTATACCTACAATACCTAATTACAATTTTATGCATGCATTTTCCTATTCGTTTTTTTTTCTACTTACTTCCAAATATATCTTTAGGTTTTCGTTTTAATTTCAATTTACATTTAATTTTCTTTTCCTCCCTTATTATCTCATATTGGTTACATAACATAAAGTACCACGCGGTATAAAATGAGTAGGTAAGCGACAACATAGCCGGCATAATGAAAATGAATTGAAACAAATTAATACGAGCGATTAAACGACATTGACATTTGTATAATTAAGAACTTACTGTGCAGGGTATCATTTCATAACCTTCATTAATCTTGATGATCTACCGCAAATATTGTATGTACTTTGGGTCGGGACCGTATGGTTATAGATAACTAGATGACCCTGCGAACTTCTTACCTCCTAATAAATAGCCTATTAAAGTTCAAATGGACTTTTAAGTAGATATTATTGATTATTAGGAATCGTTTGTATGGGAGCATAGAAAAACGGTGTTTTTAGACTGTTTCAGAATTTTTTTAAATTTCTCGTCGCCTAAGAACAATTCTCCTCAAATGATTAGTTCTTAGACATGTCGATTTCCTCACGATGCAACAATTTACACAAAGATACGTGACCACGACCGGGAATCGAACACGCAACCTTATATTTTTAAGGCGAGGCCTATTCTGTTGCGCCACCGCTGCTGGGTGCCGTATTATGAGTGATTCCGTTGAAGGAAAGAGATGCGGATACACGCATTGTATAGATAACCGTAAATAATTCTTCTAGATAAAGTGACGATCTCAGCAGGATGGCTGGCAATAACTGGACGTACCTACTGTAGGAGAGGCCTATGTCCAGCTGTGGACTAGAATAGGCTGATGAAGATAATGATGATGGTGATGACGATGAAACGATTCTTCAATAGGCTTGCGATTGACCACAACTTGTCTGATACTAAGCAATGACGTGGTCTACAATGGAACACGTTTAATTCACTCGTTGCTATCGGAAGTCGCGGATTAAAGTTAGTCTAGATATCGGTGGCGGATTTATAATAACATCCAATCACCCAATAGCGCCAATTCACCAGGATTAAGTAGGTACCAGATAAAATATTTACAAAGATAAAAATGTATAAAAAAAATAACACTTTATTATCATCACATGCGCAAGAGTCGCCACGCTGTCTGACGCGTCACGCACACATACACGTGTCAGCGTATAATTTATACACGCAATTGAACATTTTTAATGAGCGTACACACGACTGCCCCAGCCTTGGCTACATATGTAGGTGCTCTGTAAGTCGTCGATGGTTTGAATATTGTCCTGGACAGATAGGTTGGCATGTTTGTGTGTACCGGGTGTATTATTTTTTATAGTAGTATTATGTAGTATATCAGTTATCTGGTTTCCAAGGTACAAAAGTCGCTTTAGTTTGGGATCAGAGGGCCGGGTTTTATCTCCTTTTTACTTAAAGTGAACCCTTGTCGGTGCATCTGATGAAAATCTTTCCATTTGGCTCGATGTAGAGCAGCTTCTTTCACTTCGACATGACACCAACCTTTTCCGTTATTTGGTTCCTATAACTTATCCTTGGCCTTCCTATTCCACGCTTTCCTTCTATCTTTCCCTCTAAGATGGTTTTTATGAAGATGTCATATCGTATAAGATGGCCCATCATCCTTCCTCTCCGGTTTTTAATGGATTTTATTAGCCTTCTTCTTTCCTTTACTCTTTCCAATACGCCTTCATTTCTTACCATATCTGTCCAACTGATCTTCTCCATCCTTCTCCAATACCACATTTCAAACGCCTCTAACTTAACGTCTCCTTATCTCTCTGAGTGAGTGTCCAAGTCTCATTCCCATATAACGCCAGATTCCAGATATATGTCAGTCCGGGCAATATTATTGACACTTCAGCGTGGAAAGCTCTATCGATTATTCTAGTTCTCGCGCGTGTTCCCCTCTCCCGAGGTACATGAACAGTTTGTATGCATAAACTGTTCATGTTTTGTGTTGATGTGTAGTTTTCATTTACATGTGCATTTATTTGAAAAGATGCTTCAACTTTTACGTGGTTACCTCGCCTCTCCCAAAACCTGGCATTAACAATTTAGTACTAGAAGCTGCGTATAACACCTCCCGTGTTTAAATGCTCTAAGGTACAATGTAATGCTCATACATAATAAACTCCAAAATTAACCGTATGTCGCGCCTCTCCATATTGTGACGGTTTGTGGCTAACCCGTCACGCTTTGCCAGAATCAGTTAAATAATACGAAAAGCAAGTAATTATTTCAAAGCCTATCTAATTATGTGGTAGGTAAGTAGTTTAATTATGTTTTTTTACGCTTAGGAGGTTTGTAAGTAGTGCGCAGGAGCGCATATAAGCGATCTTATTTACCGTATTGTACTATACATGTAACACAGTTTATGAGTATTTTCCATCAGCTGGCTCACTCTCCAGCCAGTTTAAGCTAGCAAGCTAGGTACGCAGGAGATATTTTAGTGCTCAAGCGTATGCGCAAACACAGTTACACACTATTCGGTTGAATTCTTATATACCACCTCTTTTTCGACCGCAGCTATTAACAATGTAGGAATTACAAAACCTCTATACTTCAGTACGGCCTAATAAAGTTTAGGACCTCTTAGGAGTTCCGACTTTGTTAATAGATACGGTCGCTTTACTTGGAATGCGAAATGCCGACGGTACTAACGCACTGAGCTAGGTCTGTACCCTGCACTCTTCTTAGACAGGAGAAGAAATTATAATGGCTCCAACATTTAGACTAAACTATGCTTTTATGCGTAGATTTTATATCTTTCTGAGGATTATTTTTTTCTTTTATGAAACTTAATAAAACACACACCCCCTTGTTAATAAACGTCCTTTAAGCTTATAATAGCTAAAAAAGGTTTATAATTAGGGTCGCTAAATGGTCGGCAATAGTCTGGAAACTCCGGACATTTCATGTGATGTCCAGACTTCCGACAAATAACAACCCTCCCGACAAATATAAGTGCCATATCATCACATTTTATCTACCGCAATATTAAGAATTGTTTATTTTAAAAATATAGTTTAAAACGTTGACTCATAATTTTTCATGTCTCCAGACAACAACCCCAAAATCCCGACATTTTAAAATGGTATCCACATATTTAGATTTTTGATCTGACAACTCTATAATTCTTTTTTCAGAAAGAGACAAAATTCATTTTAAACTATAGAGGCTTATAAGATTGTTGTGAATAAGACCATTTCCATACATAGTGCTACACATTATAGATTTATAAAGTAAAGTTACCTTAATTGTTATATTAACTAGGTACTTTAAATTATATTTATTGATAACTAGCGGACCCCGCAGACGTCGTCCTGCCCGATAAAGCAGTGCCACCTACTGGGGCCGAAAATAGATTACGACCGATTCTCAGACCTACCCAAGTTTCTGAGGAAGTTGTTTTTTTTTCTTTGCGTATTAACCATCCTTGTACTTCAAGGAGTATTCTAAAAAACAATTAGCTAAATCGGTTCGTCAGCCGTTCTCGAGTTATGCGTTTACCAACTCATTTTTCGATTCGTTCATTTCATTATTTCTTTTTTTTTTCATTTTTCATTTTTTTTTGCTATAAACCTCACGGAGCCTGAGACTCTTCCAACGAATGCAAAACCGTGGAAATCATTTTGTGCGTTCTTGAGTTAAAGCGTCAGGAAGGAAAACCCGACTTATTTTTATATAGTAGATAATTTTAGTCTAGCATCTTGTTCATAAAAAAGTAATAAGGTTCTTTAGTTAAAATGGACTTTGTCAATTTCTTACAAGTATAAATATCAAGATGACAGACAAAGACAAACGAATTATAAACCTACAAGCGGCCCGCTCCAGCTTCGCCCGGGTAGCTTCAGCCCACTCAACAATTTACAAAAAATGTGATAAATAAAGAACCGCTCAACCGATTTTGTGCAAACTTCACATAAACCATCTACTAAATAGGCCGAACAATGCCTTAACATTTGGTTTGAATAGGTAAGCCCGTTTTTGAGTTATAAAATTACAACGAAAAGTGGCATTGATTTTTATGTATATAGATTTTTGCCATAATGAGCTTAAAATACTTTTATGAATACGGGAGCTAGTCTTTAGCGTAGGCAGACAGCCGGCTTGGAACACAGGTTTTAAATAAACCTAGATCGGGCAGGTAGGTCGTTGAAGAACCCTAGCGAATGCCATTTAACCGGCGCGGCGCTCTCCGGTGGTATCACGCCAAACAGTTTAAAGTTCGATCCTGTTCAAATTCGCCACCAATACAATTATCTTAAATAGCAAAAATGTTATATAAAAATATATAATTTATCATAGTTTTATGTAATTCTTGTGAAAGATTATAATCTAATCTAGCTAGACTAAATGTTTTTCACGATAAAGTGACGACATCGGCTAGTTTTGTACGTGTTTCATATTCCAACTAATGTATATAGAGTTTCTGTAATAAACGAACCTGCCCTTGATTGGCATCAATCCTAGCGGACATTAATAATAACTACTAGATGGCGCTGTGTGTACATATTATTATTACTATTCGCCGTTTATGTTTAGCTGTATCTATGTAACAGGGAACGAGCCTTGCCGTTCAACGGACACGATTCCAAACTTTGAGGGCTGAGTCACCTTCGTGGTCCCCGGGTGGTGCAAATCAGGTGACAATCCACTGCCGGTAGGCTTCGGCTGTGGTTAGTGACCACCCACCAGACAAAGCCGTTCCGCCAAGCGACACCATGCAGAGAGGGTGGGTCGGAATTGTTGTCCTTTAAGGTTTCTTACCTTAAGGAAGCTCATTTCACTGCCACCTTCTCACCGATAATCATTCGTAATCACGAGTGAATCGGTATACTAGGCTGGCGCGTTCCATCGTAGGCTACATTATTGCTTAACATCAGGCAAGTTGTAGGCAAGCGTCAGCCTATCGCAGAATAAAAAAAAACTTCAGGCTGCAACTAAGATTCTCTAAATTATTGGCAAAGTATTTTGCTCGACCCGGGAAAGGGTCACGTTAGCAACGCGCGAGGTACCACCGGATTACCAAGGCAGTTACAACATACTAGTTATCTTTTACAATATCTCACATGTTCTAATCTACAGGATATGTGTCAATGCCGCGTTTAACTCGCGATAATATTAAATACATTGTTTGGTTCGATCATATGATAACAACCTTTAAAATAAACTAGTCGTGTTCCGGTTAAAGTAGGGTTGCCATCTCTAAAATTTGGAAAACAGGACAAGACGCGTGAAAACCCCGAAAGTCCGAAAGCCGGACATGTCAACAAGATCCTTTGAACATATTTAATGTAATAAAAAACGGTTGAAAATGTCATAAATCACCTTTTTTATTCATTCATTATTTTTTACAAATTGTTTTAATAAATCAGTTACTTGGTTCGTCGGGTGATCGTGGTGTGCGAGCATAGTGCGTATCTCGCGGGCGGCCCCTTTTTTTCTAAACTCGGTCTACACATTAAACCTTCCCCGGACGCTTCCCGGATGCCCTCTAAACTAGGACAAATCCGGGGAAATCCGGACGGATGGCAACCCTAGCTTAAAGCGATGTTTAACTGACTAAGCACAGACGTGATATTAAATCATTACTAGCTGCCCCAGCAAACTTCGAACCGCGAATTTCTCAGCTTTTAAAACTCTCCTTAAAATTATTTAACTACTTGTATCGCTATTAAAAGATAGGAGTTGGTGATAGAGGGGTGAAAATTTAGGGTTGTATGTGTTTCTTAATGCAATATCATAAAAATAAAAATAAAAAAATTGTCCAAAAATATAAAAAAAAAATGTTAGGGCTGGATAACCCTTGTCACTTAGGGGTATGAAAAATAGATAGTAGCCGATTCTCAGACTTACTGACTATGCATATAACATTTCATAAAAATCGGTCAAATCGTTTCGGAGGAGTTTCAGAACAGTGAATGACCCGTAAATATAATAAAATTTATTTTAAAAACATAAACAGAAAATAAATTTAAATATCGCGTCTATGAATGATCGAATCAAATTCAACTTTCACAAGATAACGTAAACAGCAAGAAGGTAGATTAGAATAAGGAGAGTTCCACTAAGAAAAGGTTTTAGGAAATTTCCTTGTATAGCACGGCAAAAACTATCAAACGATTTATACAAATGTGTGTGTGAACAGGCGGGGATCGAACCTGTGACTGATATTTCAAAGTCAAAGCCGAGATGCCAGCTGTGGAAAAGAAGAAAGAGTCATAACACTGGTTAAATTCCCTTGGAAAGTGGCAGAATAGGGAGAACTAGCCATGACCGTGAAGACTGCGCGGGCGGAACCGCTGGCGGAAGGTTGGTTTATAACAGTGGCGTAGCGTGCCTTGTCGGGGCCCCATATAAAAATTTTTTTGGAGGCCCTTATATGGAGGTAAAGATTTTTCACAAAAGAAAAAAAATATTGTGAGAAGAAATATTTATTTATCACATAATTTACCCAATTTACAAATATAAAAGGAATTGTTTTATAGAATTTTGTCATTTGTAAAATAAAATAAATTAGAAAGTTTTTATTATTTTTCCTTACACACTTTGGGGGCCCCCGTGGCCCGGGGCCCCGTATAATTGATACGGCAAATACGGCGGTAGCTACGCCCCTGGTTTATAATTAGAACGCTTGCTAACATTGAAAATTTTCCAATGTTTTTGTCGAACGGTAGGCTCCATTAACTTATGGAGCACGAACAATTTAAGAAAATCGGCGCACCCCGATCCCCCACAAAACTAGTGTCCGACAACGTCCTGAGCCGAGGTTCGTCCCCACATGGGGAGCCCTCATTGCAGTTGCACAGTACTTGATCGGTTCGGCCATCCTCGGACGGCTCACCGAAAAAGTCCGGTGAACCAATAGAGGCCCTTCCGGCAGATAGGGTTACGTCATCAGCAAAAAAAAATCAGACAAATGCGTGCTAGCAACGCCGAGCACAGCATGTAACTGTACAGAATGAAACCTTACTAACACAATCAAAAATTCAAATAGGGCTGTCGCTGTTGTTGAAATAAGTAAACCTAGACAAATATATAGGTTATATACCTATATATTTGTTCATATCCCAACAAACATTACTTTTGTCCTAAATATACTGTCTACTCAACCGATTGAGAACCGACTTTAATTAAGAGATGTAAATTTATATTCCACTTTTAAGAATAAGGTTTTTTTATCTTTAAAGAAAATTACACAAAGTTCAACAAGTAACCCTAATAATCACATCTTTGTGTCCCAACTGTCCCACTCTGCAAGTTAGCACAACCCTTCACTTGGGTCGCGCGCTGAGCTAGTTTGACCGCGAGCGTGCGTCGGTGCACGCTCCCCGCGCTTACGCACACATAGCTGCACGTGTAGTAGTGAAATCTCGCACAGCGTTTTGTATGAAGTTTTTATTCTGTACTGTTATCTATAGACGTGGCCATTGCATGAAAGGACAGTTTACGTAAACAGTTTTTTTGTGAGTAAACGGGTGCACCGTTTACAGTCTACAAATAAACTAGTTTAAGCATAAACGATTTACAAAACCAGTCGAATCAACGCGCGCAACGCATTGTAATGCTCGACCGTTTCATTATTTGATACCTACGGTCAACGGATGAACATCTCGTTTCGTCGATAAACGACCGGGCGAGCCGAGTGAAGATATACCTTATTAGTGTAGATCTAAAACACATTTTTGCTCAACAAATAAATTTACAAATTCTATAAAATTGGAATACCTACACATTCTTTTTTGAATATTTTGCTAAAATATTTTTGCGTTGGTTAAATAATGTTAGGTAAGTACGCATCGCCTCGTTCAAGGTCAAGGTTATGAACTTACGGTTTTGATTTTTTTATAAGTTTTAGTTCATTGAGCTGTTACTTCTTTGAGCAGCGGTGGTGCAGCGGTGGTGCAGCGGTTTCAGCCTCGCCTTTGAAATAAAAGATCGCGGGTTCGATTCCCAGTCATGCCCACAAATTCTTTGTGTGAATTGTTTCATCGCCGCTGCTCAATATTGGCCAAGGAAAACATCGTGAGGACACCGGCATGCCTAAGAACTAATCGTTCGAGGACACGTGACATCCACCAACCCACACTTGGCCAGCCTGTGTGGATTAAGCCTAAACTCTCTTAATTCGTAAGATTGTTAAGAGAAGACCCGTGCCCAGCAGTGGGACACCAAAAAGAGTTGAAGTGTAAGTGTAGTTACTTCATTGCCCCATAACTTAGGTATGTACCTAACGTATTATCTACTTACTTTCCTAAGTTTAAAAATGTGTATGACATGAACAAACAGGTACCTATTTCAAAAACTCAAAGTTTGTTACAGGTGTATAGAATAAGAATAAGAATATGTTGGCACATCTACTGCTCTATGCATCAGCTAACATTTTTACTGTCATCGCGTCCGTCTTTGAAGTCAGCTGTCACTCGAAAATGACAATATGAACGAACGAATGAACACCGAGCACAGGTGAAGCGGCCAACTTAGAAGGGCTGACACTTTGTGATGGACGGTGGCATCGTCGGGAAGTGCGCACGCAAACACGTGCTCGGTGGACGTTACGCTTTAATCCAATGTAATCTTAGCGATCTGTAATTACATATCTAGTAGAATTAACGATTGTGCTATCGAGAGATCGGGGTGAAGTGATATTTGCCGTAGTTATTTTATTGAAATACCGTCTTCTTACCCGATTATTCACGCCTACCTAAAATTGTCTGCTAATCCTGATATTTTTAGTCTAAAACCTTCAAATATTTATTTTCATGAAACATGGTTACACGTTGTTATGGCAGAGTTGTAAAGTACAGCATGTTTCACCTTTTACGGTGTGCAAAATTACATTAATAATTTAGTATAAAAAAATCTGTTAATCTATTACAACTATCACATGCCAAATTATTAAACGTAAATAATAGTAAAAACAACTTATTATCATCAATTATAAATTACTAGCTTCGCCCGCGAAATTGATCCCACTAATCTTGTTTCTCCATACAAACTTTGGAACCCCGTTTCACCCCCTTAAAGGGTGAGTTTTGAAAAATCCTTTCTTAGTGCACCCCTAGACCCCATTAGGAATAGATGTGCCAAATTTAGAGTCTCCACACCCAGCGGTTTGGGCTCTGCGTTGATGTCAGTCAGTAAGTCATTTTCTTATTTTATATATTTAGAAGACTAGTCTCGGAATATTCAATTATTAATGTCAATATGGTATAAATAAGAAGTTAATAGAAAACAGTATCAAATGAAATAATAACAATGTCAATTCAATACATAGGAAATTTAACTACGTATGTACGTACGGTAGACAAATTGAAATATCAATGTGTACAAAATAAATAAAAAAGTACTTAGTTTTGTTTAGCATCAACGATAAAGGCAAATAAGACAAGATGTTTTCTAAACGACTGACTCTACGACAAAACAGACGAAAATTAAACCGTTCAGCAAACCAGTTGAATTAGACAGTTTGGTAAACCAGTCGAAAATTAGACCGTTTCTTAAACTAGTTTATTGTGAACGACAAACGGTTGTGTTGCGTTTACGAGAAACTCGTCGACGACCCATCGCTATTATCTATTCATGTGCGCCGAGCTAGTCTCCCAAGTACACAAGGCTACATATTTACAATATAAGATGACCTCTCGTTGAACAGAAATCCTATACAGTGCGAGATCAGCTTATACTGGAAATGTATACCTTGATGTGAAGGCGTGTGTACGTAGTTAATAAACCAATATATATTCAATAAAGAAAAAACAATATACAGCGAATAAACAACGAAACATCGCTATTACAGTTATCTATAAAAGTCGATTAACATATTCAATATTACAAAACATGTTAACACAAATAGATTCCATAAATCTCATGAAGAGAGTTTAAAATAAGCTTGTCATTAATAGTGTACAATGAACCCTGACACGACACATAATTATGAAAACTTTTTGTTATAAGATCTAATCAATCTAATACATTCAAACGAGCAATTTTTATTTAAATATATCTATAAAAATATATAATAAAGGGGTAATATGATAGCTCAGGTGACTCTAACTAAAATTACATGTTCTATAATATTTGACAGGCCGGTGTAGCGTGATCGGGAAGATGCTTGCTTTTCACGCCGCAGATATTTGTGTGACGAACAAGTCTGTTTGTCTTGGGCCTGGGCGTAATTATCTATGTTTAAGTATGTGTGTCTGTATTTACAAAAGAAAAGTATTATATGCAGTACACATCTTATCAGCTTGTTATCTGGTTTCCATAGTGCAAGCTATGGATTAAAAATTTACACGGAACTGGTACAGCGCGCCGAGGTACATGAACTGTTTGTATGCATAAACTGTTCATGTTACTTATTCTTTATTGTAGACAAAACAGTTACTTATATTTTTTTTTTGTTTGAGTTAGTGTGTGTATTTGTAAAGACGCTTCAACTTATACATGTACGCAGTACGTGGTTACCTCGCTTCCACCAAAAATTAGCAGAAACAATTTACTACTAAAAGTTGCGTATAACACCTCCCTGTTAAATGCTCTACGAGCTAGTTTGGCATCAGATGGCCGTGTGTGTGAATGTTCCACGATATTATTATTATTATGTCGTAAATGGAACCCTAACACCCCTTTCACACGGCAGTCCAGTTTTGCAGGATCGGCTTTTTACGGTATCCTGCTAAACTGGACGCTGTGCTCACATGGCAGTTCAGTTTTTCAGGATTCAGTAAAAAGCTGGTCCTGCAAAACTAGACTGCCGTATGAACACGGTTGCATTCTGTTCTTCCCATTCCTACGCCGGTTATCAGGTGTAATGGACGTGAATACATTCCTAATTTTCTATTGGTATTATCGACGTCGGCAGCGAAATAGAACATTCTGAAACAACGCTCGAATTTGGGTATTTCGCGCAGCGGGCGCGGGCTGGGGGCTGCTACCACTCCACTATCCCGCAAAAAACAGTGTCCAGCAAAAAACCGCACGCAGGAAGCCGTGTAAACACTGCTATTGAAATATATGTATGATTAAACGGGATCCCGCTTTTTACTGGACTACGGATCCAGTTTCTAGTGACAAAACCGAATGGCACAATTCGACTGGATCGGTTTTTTGCAGGACCCCGCATGCGGGATGCTCGTGTGGACGCTAGCATATAAACACATTCGCCATCAAACGGGATCCTGCAGAAAACAGGATTCTGTAAAAAAAACTGGACAGCCGCGTGAAAGGGCTGTAAGTCGGAAAGCGTTTTTAACATATCCCTAATATTTTTTCTGAATTTTTTTTTACAAGATATTATTCTTCGCTCGGTTGCAATGTTGATACTAAATATAATATGGTATATTTACAGAATGTCTTTAAAAACAACGTTTACAGCTTTATTGTCATTAGACAATACATATAGCAAGCGGCCGGGCCGGCACTGCCGCGCCGCTATGTCCCTGCATTTTAAATCTGTAATATCTTCGGAAATATTCATCTAAAATATATGCTGTAAAGGGCCACATTGATCTATATTAAATGGACAATGTATTGAAGGTACTTAATTGGAATTAATGCTGTATTGCTTAAAATCACTTCGTAAATTAGCCATTTTTTCCAGTGAAATGTAAAGAAGAAAAAATGTTTATTGTGGGTTACCTGAGTGAGATAGACATATTATCATACCATCACGGACCTTTTTGTTAACCTTTTTAAGTTGTACAATACTGTAGTACATTATTTTGATTTATCTCGTGGAGTTCAGCTAGCGCAGCGTTTGCAATGTAACCGCAAAAAAATATGTTTATTTTTGAAATCACGTTAGAATCCCCTAAATTTATCAGTGTTTCTCTACAATATAATGCATATAATATATCATATGTACATGTAAACCTTACTCTCGAATCACTATATCTATTATACAAAACCGCTTCAAAATCCGTTGCGTAGTTTTAAAGATTTAAGCATACATAGGGACATACCGCAAATTTTATACTATGTAGTGATGTTAGTGATATTTACTACCATGCCAAATTACAGCTATGTAGTACCAAGCGTCTCTAAGCCAAGCCACGGACGGACGGACCGGACATGTTGAAACTGCAAGGTGAAACCTATTTTACTATGAACTCTAAAAACCGCATAGAAAAGTAGGTTCTATACATATTACGATTTTTTTAGTTACATTATATTTTCCGTTTGAGGACCTGTAATACAGCTAAAAGAATAGTTGACTATAGTTACCAGTCACTTCCACTCTTTTTTTAGTGTCTCACTGCTAGACACGGCTATTCTCTCAACTCTCTTACGAGTTTGAGTGTTTAGATCATAATCTACACAAGCTGGCCCAGTGGGGTTGGCGGAAGTCACACGTCCTCGAATGACTGGCGTATTCCCCTGGCTAAAACTGCCAGAGGAAATAATCTTTTTGTAAGATTTTGTTAGGTTAATTATATACTACTCCACAAACGTTGGAGAGTTATTGAATTAGGGCACTAAATGGAAACATACAATTAATATAACAATTATTATGACTTTCCAGTGGAGAGACAATGACCACACATTTCAGCTGCATCATACGACACTTAAGGAATCTTTTAGTGTTATGTTTTGAAATAAAAAAATATCGGCAATTTTAACGGCTCGGGGCTCGGGGGTTTAACGTTGCTAACTTCACATCGAATGGTGTCCTTGAGCGTAATTCGGTAAGCGGCCGTCTAATACTAACGTTTGAACGTAACGAAATGGAATGCATTTTGCCAGGGTAGATTCAAACAATCAATTATTGCTGTGTTTTTTTTTAATAATATTTTAGTATATTAATATAGTATCTTGCTTAATATACTTTAGTTTAGCATCGGATAGGTACAAAGGTGTTTACTGTCTGCAAGTTGAACTACAACTGGCAAGAGGATAGGCCAGGGTAGACATTTTTAAGCTTCAACTTAAAATTTCAGTTACATGTGCAAACAAAACGACACAATGATGTAATGCTTGATTAAAAGGTATTTCATCATTATGTTATTCATTAAATGCAATAAGATGATATCATTTACTGTGCAAACAACAACAAAATTGGGTTGAAGTACCTATTTTAAACTGATTGCCACCCAAGTTACCGCTTATCATAGGACTACCTAAATGTTTGTTTGTATCTTCATCTTGTCATGCCAAATCTTACATGACAGGTATGTCAACCGCATGACATCAGTTAACCTTGTGTTTTGCACATAAAACTACCTAGCTAAACTACTCAGCTTTGCATGGACACATACAACACCTGCCGCTTATTAGAATGCTTACTGTTACTGGGCATTTGTACTTCACAACAAAACATGATACAAGCAGTCCCTCGTTCTACTCATCTGTAAGCGAAAGCAGTATACAGAGCTTGCAACATGTTTTCTTGTGAATATTTCGCCAGTGGAAACTAGGAGTTAGTACATGTTGGGTATTGAAAAATGGAAAACCTGGATGCTATCCATTTAGAATTCTAGAAGTCAACAGGCCTCGCTATCTTACTGACACCCAGGAACACAGCCAAAAAGTATTATACCGTTTATATTCTGTAAGGTGGAGGTACCTCTCCAGTACAACAGTACAGCCTGTAGACCAAAGACAGTGCTCTCTGCAGAGTGCTCGGTAATTATAAACATAGTCCCCAATGATATGGGGAGATAGTAGCTTGGCTCCCATTCTACATATTGACTGAGACCCACCCTATTACTTCTCCACTGACTCGCTCCTCGCTCGCTTACTCGGCCGGTCTGAAAATGCACCGTCTTGCCACTCAGTCACCTGATCATTGTCATATCACCACACTCAATTTTTTGAGATTAATGACTGAACTGACTGTGCAACTTTGAAGACATGTGTAACAAATGTTGTATATATTATAGTCTCGGCTGAGAAGCATTTTCTGTCTTGCCTGTTTACTCCGTACATGGATTAAGTAGTAAGAATGGTCGAAGAATTATGTAGTAGTTACATGCGGTAACTAAAAATGACCAATTTACTTTTAGACATGTATGATTTAGTGGATCATTTTTTTTGGTACAAAAATTACATAGTGTACTTCAGTCAAATTAATTATTGCTGTGCTTAGATTCAAATCAATACAGCAAGCTTGGTGTCAGTAGTGATATTATATTAAAGACCTATCTTGATAATCTAAGTTAAGAACCAAGTCTTTCAGAGTCTGGTGGGATATGTAAATGGACACAACTGGTAAGAAATTGGACACAGGTCTGACAGCTTAACATGCGCTTAAGCTTGGGTTTATCACACCACCAATATCCTGGGTTCCAGAAGGGTCCAGTGCAAGATTTAAACCCTCAATGGCCAGAGAAAATATCCATAAGCCGATGACTTAGTATGACATACTACAAACATCGCTAGGGGACCAAGTATTGAAAAATATGCAGGTACCCTGTAGTATTATTATTATCCTGGTTATAAATTCTACTTGTGCATCATCAATACTACAATGGTCAGTCATTCCAGTAGTTTAAGTGACCAACATCCATACTTATAATTTTTCATTTAAAATAGAGTAAAATAGAATTTCATTAAAAAGTCATTCAACTATCTAGGATTAGTTAAAAAAAGTGGTTTGTTAAGAACAATAGTCTAAGAAAAATGTTTTAACACGATTTGGCAAAAGTTTCACACAATCAACACTTATAACTGTAATTAAAGATAATTACGGCATATTCAACACGCATACAGATACAATGTTTAAAATGAATTTTTATTAAACAAATAAGTGTTTTAATAACTAAAACTAGTACTAACCATCTTGCCAAGGGTTCGCTGGCTCGAAGTACTGTGTAACTAGCTTGCCTTCATCAGGGAAGCGGACAGAACGGCCAGCTTTTTTCGCTTCATCTTTTTTTTCACCACACACGTCCCCACAATCCAAAAACGGGATTGGAGTACTATTATCGGTGTCGTTCGGGCATCCCGTAGTTTTATCAGGGTCGGAAGACATATCTAGCGAATAAATTATCACATAACGACAACATTAGCAACCGTAATCCATAACACAAAGTCAAATAATTCATGAAAAATTAAAAACACTAATCCACTTCACAATAAAAACAACTTCAGAGATCGATTATTTAAATTATAAATCAACACATCAAGCACGTTCATTTACCGGCCATAGCGTATTTTTTTCGCGTTTTATTGGATATTTTTTATACAACTTTTTAATATTTCGCTTCAATCAAACCAAAACATTCCGCACCTTTCATACACTGTTTGCCGCCATATTGGATTGAACGAGACAAAAGAATTAGTTTTGCTATTAGCTGGCAGAGGGCGTTCTGAAGCCACGGTTGCCATTATAGAAAAATGTAATTATTTAATCAAACTAAACTGACAAGTTGATGTAATGAAAAATTACTTTGCAAGATTTTGGACCGCTGAAAAAACGAGGAATTGGGAACTTTGGGAACTACATTTTGGTTCCATGTCGAGCCCTCAACAATGATTTTCTTTTCATTTTAATGCGCCCTGAAAGACTGGAACTCGGGAACTTCGGAAATTAGTATACTTCTTTCAATGTGGCGCCTTATTGAAACTACTTATATAGGTCGCACTCGCACTTTTCAGTTACATTATTGTACTTCAGCTCAAGTGGTCCAGCAGTTTCAGAGCAAATCTTTAAGAAGCCGTCTCCACGAGCGAGAGATTTGCGGCGATATAATTGCCATGCTAGTAGCCACGTATATTATTCTAATAATTTCTGAATCGCGTTTATCTTGCTCATGAAAATGGCACTTCAGAAATTATACAATTTACAGAAATATGTGGTACCACTATAATACTACCGCACCGCGATTCTCACGCTCGTGGAGATGGCTCCTAAGAGTTCAGATTTTTTACTTTTTAAGGTAATAAAAACCTGTAACTACTTGCACAGGTTTCGAAAGTACTATTAGTTATTTAAAAAACAAATTCCATTTTATCAATACTTATGTTTATTTTAGAATTTATACTTTTCATATTCGATACTCATTATCAAACAGATTAATTAATAATGTAAGTATAACTATTATAACAAACATTCAATATATTTTTAAGTGTCAAATTACGCAAAATGACGCATATTCTCGGATACAAAAGTAGTGCGAGAATCCGCAATTTTTCTTGTAAATTGACCTTAACACAAGTTGTCAATATAAAGAACCTTTTCGAATACTATAATTATCTTGTCAGATGGTGAGTTGGATTAAAACATAATGAAAAAACCATTAAAAAATATGTCAGATATATATTTTTAAATTCTAATACGACGAGACTGGTTTGCTTCGAGGCGAGGGACCCTATCCCTCGCCTCGAAGCAAACGTGTCTCGTAAAATTGGCCTCAGTCGTCATCCAGATGTACCACCTTTTGTGGGTAGTAAATATGCCAATCCGTTACAGTCATTCTACACCTATTAATTTAATTATATTAAGAAATATAATTAAATTAATTATAAAATACAAGAGTATTTTCTTCTTTTTATTAAACTCTTTTAATAAAAAAGCATTTTCACGAGTTCAAGATAGCATTCGAAATTATTTTTCACATTGACTAACTCTTACTACTGCACCGGGATAATATATTTCCATAGAAAAATACGCGACACTCCATAACAAACCTTGGACGTTAATTCAATTAATATTCATACTTAGATATACTTATAACTATAAAATATTCGATACAGTGATTTCATCATTTGTCATCGGTTCTAGACATTTGTAAATATATTTGCAAAGATATACAAAAAACCACCAGACGAAGCCGCACCGCCAAGCGGCCTGGCCGTGTTCCGGTGCGATGTCTGGTGACACAATTTGAAGGTGGCTCGGAACAGTTGCTTTTTTATGGTTTTAATATGATTAACCATATAAAGCCTCATTGCACTTTCACTTTTTACTGGTTTTTTTTCCATCGTAGACCACATATCACATAAAATTACACTAAATTGTATTCAAGCACAAGCCTATTAGTGTTATAATAACAAAAAAAAAACTCAAGATCGACCACAACCTATTTATCAAAACCGAGGGCCGACCGCTGTACCACAGATGCTATTAAAGTTCTAGTTCTAGTTTTTGTAATGAAGATTTGTAATTACAAACATCGTTACAAATGTATAGCAACGACTACGAATTTTTGTTAGCATTTAACAATAATTTGGAATTAGTAGATTTTTAAAAGATATTAAAATTAAAATTTAATTTACTGTGATAATTCATTGTGATTCCTTACTTACAATATTTGTACTGTCGTCTTAGGTAAATAGGGCGTATCTGACATTTTTTAAAAACCGAAATAAATAAATATGTAATAATAGTAGACGAGTCTTTTTCTGATTACTACAATTTGTATAACTTTCTAGTTTCCGCCTGCGGCTTCACCTGCGTGGAATTAGAATAAAACGTTGCCTGTGTGCTATTCCAGACTGTAATCTATCTCTGTGCCAATTTTCATCATAATCCAAATAGTAATTTTTGCGTGAAAGAGTAAGAAATATTCAGACCTACACATCTATGCCTATTTTTGCCTTTATAAAATTAGTAAGATAAAAAATAAAATTACGGAAAAACGTCAGATGCGTCCTTATTTACCTATGAAGGCAGTAACCAAGCCTTATGAGATAAGACATCATTCAGAAGTTAAATTCGAAAATAGACTATAAGCGACTGGGAATACCTCTTATTTACAAACGAATCCCAAGCTGAGAATAGCTAACACAAAATTTGTCAATTTCTTATTAATGAATTCTGTAATCACATGACAGTGACAGAACATAAAGTTATTCTTAACTTAAATGTCGTTTATAAGAAGGGGGTAGAATCACAAATACACTAATGGTTATTTTCTTCAATAATCATATAACTTACATCATATTTTTTTTAATAATAATGTATAAAATTTATGTTTTGTCAAAAATGTGTCAAATAGTCAATAGTATTCTATATATAAAATATATCTTGAACAATCGACGCATATTATTAAAATAGTTATAAAAGATTTTTATATCCCCCTGATTTTGATCAATATAACAGAATTACTTCCGCACCGCATCGTACCTAGTGCAAAGGCTGGCCATCGTCATTCAAAAAGGGAATACAGCCAGCGTGATGGGCACTTTTGCACGAGGTACAGTTCGAAGCGGGATTTTTTCAGACGAGCATTTCATGTGATAATTTTAATATTTAAATTACAGAACGATAATACTATATTCTTTATAAAGTCTTAAAATGTCTAAGTAGAGAGATTTTACATAATTCATTAGTCTGTCTTATTATATAAAATTCGATGGTCCCAAATTGAACAGACTTGAAATATAATATGGCCTAATCTGCTGTCACAAAAACAAAGAAAGCATCTGACACTTTTTACCGTAACTGAATTAAATTTAACTCAGTTACGGAATAAATGACACATGACGGCAGTATTTATATAGTACTCAAACTATAAGATACAGTAAGCTCTGGGGGCTCATTTAAAATTTCATACTGAAGAGATAACGAAAATCGCGATATACTGTATCGCTATTACGACGTGATAATACTCGCATACTAACTAACAGCGGGCCATAATTTTACCCATATTTACCTCACATTTACTCCTTTGTTAAATTTTTCCGTTTAATACACTGACTCGGAATATCCTTAAAAATAAGTTTAACACAATTTTAATGGTAATATACTACTTTTTTGTGTTGATGATGAAATAATACTCATACATTTTAAAGTTTTACATCTTAAATGTGTACAATACGACGTTTCCATAAACATCTTAGCTACGGAGAGGGGTTAATTTTATTTGAGAAGTTAGTTTATTATTACTGACCACAACTCTCCTAATATTAGGCAACGATGTGGTCTACGATGGAACGCGCTTACCCAATATAATACGGATTAACTCGTGTTTAGTATGATTAACACATATTATCAAAGTATTTTCTGATCATCAACAGATATAATATTTAAGAACACAATATACAAAATACTTAGACCCTGTTCAACCGTGTAAGAAGAATAAAATGTATTTTTGATCATTCAACACCAGAGATGTCATATCCTCAAATTTTAGAGGTCGATAGCGTTGGCTACTTTACTCACACAAAGGAATACAACCAACAGGTAACACACGCAGTGTATATATAGATGGACGGTGCCTCCTCCATCGGGATGCTCATAGCTGTGTGAAAATCCCAATGTCTACCAAAAAACAGTAGCATTTTATATAAAAGCGCTTTGAGCTAGAATGCCAATTAAGATTTAAGATAATTATTGGAAATGTAACATTATGTAATAAAAAAAATATTGTAAAATTTTTATCGGTGTCATGCTCTATAATTTTTAGTGACACTTTTGTGCCTGTTCAAAGCTCGTGCGTGAACCCATGCACTACCTTATTATAATACATCTAACTTTAGTGTTCAAATCCTTGCTTTTCATTCACGAACGTTCAGGTTACCGGCCTTTCCTTTTATTATAAGCTAAAAATAGCTAAATCATGTTTTGTCCTTTTCTTATTTATGACACTTTGAACTCACATACCACAGTGCAGGTTATACAGTTATACAGGCTTTTTTTTTAAACTAGTTCGCATTTTTTGTTATTGGTTCTATATCACTAATATAACACTAGCATTAAATTGTTCACTACGTTTTTCAATATATTTATTCAAAATAAAATCAACAAATTATGGACGTTCTATTAGTTATAAGAAAGCGGCTAGTGAGGGTCACTGACCGCACAATTGATACGGCGGCAAGAGGGCGACCGTACCCCTAGTATCAATAGTAAACATGTTTCTTTAGCGATTAGATACTTCATTTTTTAGTACTAAGACATAAAATAAAAAATACGTGTTGTTTTTTTAACTTATTTTATCAAAGTTGGCGCACTGTTTGAAAAGTCTTCCTATGCGCAAATGGGGACCAGTCTTACTTTTTATTCTCCGTACAACGGCACCCCAAATATCCCTTAAAACTAATGTTCCCTTTTTAAATCTATATTTTTGGTCTGTATATAAGTGTATATCATAGAATGAAGAGCCCTGGAACCCGATTTACGCTTTAGATATTTATCTGAAACTCGACATGTCACAAAAAATGACGAATGTAGATTAAAAATCAACGAAATCCATATAATATGATGCCGATTGCAATAAACTACTCGTTGCAGACTTATCTCTAACGTGTGATGCTAATAAAAAAAAATAGTTTTCAATCAACATTCGTTATTTTTTTCGATATAAACTATAATCGACTCGACATATTATGTCGAGTTTGAGTTAAATATCTAAACCGCGATAATCCGGATACTGCTACTAGAGGCGGCAATATAGAACAATCTATCTAAATATAAACTCGTTTATCGTAGTAATAGAGTGCCCTGAAAATTATCGACTGTATTTTTCAGTGGTGTAGACGCAAGCTTTCCTCTAATCAGTGAACAAGATAGATTATTTATAATTCAACTTACGCTTCGCGTGGCAAGAATTATATTAATAGTGCCGCGTCTAGTAATGAGCTTTATGCTCTGTAATGTATATGGACTTAACGTTGTGTTAAAAATCACTGATTCTCTTTTTTAATCTTTAGATCCAAAACGTCATCTGAAAAAAGAAAATAATTATAGTTAAAATATAAGTCTGTATGATAACAGTGAAATACTGAACAAATACTGCACAGGTCTTCACTCATTGAGACCTATGTGATTAATATTTTTTTAGCCCAACTTATTGAGTTGAGTATCAAAATTAAGCGTTTTAAAAGTAGATTACAAATATATGTATTTATATTGTGTTTGAATAATGTAACAAATAATAAATGAGCAGTTATAAGTGCATTTCAGACGTGTTTTATTTTTTTTGAATTATAGCTGCTTTTATTATGGTCTTAATTCAAGCACTATTATAAAAAGCTGTAACATTACCTGTGGCATCACTATAAACGTACGTAATCCTTCTTGGCGCCAACTGTTTTCTTCCATGACTTTTTTTTCTACCCTCTTTCAAAGACAAATTCAAAACTCCATTATTTCCTTCTAAAACCATAGATTTTATATCAGAACTCAATTTATCATTCTCAATAAAAACTGTTTTCGCAAATACTTTTTTCTTGTCATCATTTTTAAAAATATGGTTCACGCTTTGCTGAACTAGCTTGTCTATGCGACATTCGAATACATTTTTGTCTATGGTTTCATCTGTTAATGGCGTTTGTGTTTCAGCTGCTGCGTATTTAATTACACTTTGAGATTCAACCTCCATTTGTTCTATAATGTCTATGGTTGGTACCTTTGTATAATCTGTTCTTTCTTGTAATTTCTAAAAAGAAAGATAAAAACATCGTTTAAGGTAAGTTATATTATTACTTTAGTCTCACTTATATAATGAAATTGTTCTCAGATTTGTAACGGAAGAGTGAGGTTAAGCGAGACAGCGTAATTAACTTTAGATGGTTGCCGTTTACAATTTTTTTCCTGAACGACTCAGTATTTTGGAGACAGTGTTACACTGTTGGTCTGGTCGGTAGAGAATAGGTTACAGTTATTAAACCATATTAGAGGAGAGCGTCGGAGTCACAGAGTCTCTCTTGTGACACTAGAGATCTTCTCTCAGCGAGAGCGTTCTCTCTACACACTCTAACTAACGCATACTATTACCTGTACAATATACCGGCGAAGTCTGTTACAACTCTCTCTCACAGAGTCTCTCTGTGACACTAGAGATCTTCTCTCAGCAAGAGCGTCGTCTCTACACGCTCTAACAGCTCTCAGCTCTTTAGCTAGACGACGCAAGTGCTCCACACTGCGTCTTCTACTATTCTGTGATGCTAACTGTAAAAAAAAGAAAACAATAATAACAAAAAACTGACTTTAATATTAATTGGAACTGTCTCGGAAAAAAAAATCTTTGTGTAACAACATATATTTATGTCGGGTGTCTGGTTGGACTATCCACCGTGCCTCAGAGAGCACTTTAAGACATCTTTCCCGGTTGTCATATAAAACATCTATGACAATCGTTACAGTAATTAGAAGCCTAATAAAATTTGACTGGTCCGTCCCGGCTACTGCTTCCCTACAAGTATGAATGTCGCTCGTTAAATTCTGGAAGCTAACCGCATTAGGTTAAACTAGAAGCCGACTCCTGGAACTGGAAAAAGGCATGAGGAATGATGAATCGATAGCGAGTGTAGGAAACCAGTAATAAGGGCAAAATATATTGAAACAGCTAGACAACGTGAGAAACAACGCAATGACCGCGCAGGTGTCATGTTACCGCCGCAAACGTGTTGAGTTTCAGTATTGGTGATTATAAGCTTCGTATGTGGGGAATATGAGGTGTAGCGCTTGAGACAGTTATCTCTAATAGAAGAAAAAAGAAAAAATACATTTATTTGACACAAACAGGGCACACACAATAAAATAAAAAAAACATGTAAAAAAAACAAATAAAACAGCTAAAAAGAAAAAAAACTAAGAGTAGATACGACATAAAAAAATTAGAGATATTAATAATAGACGTAAAAAATGAGGATCTGGATCTAAAATCTAAAATAAACCGAGATAAAATCCGTTAAAAGTAGTTTTATTTCCATTTGTGATATTCGCGTAAAGCTAAGACAATACTAAAATGAGGATTGTCAATTAAAGACTAATAATCAACATGTGATGACTTCTTCTTCTTGTGATGTCGGTTGCAATAGACTACTCGTTGCACGTTACATTCTGAGAATACAAAAATTAATTCTCAATCGACATTCGCCATTTTTTTTTGACAAATAACGTGACAAACGGTGCCCAGCTAGTTTGACTGATTTACTAGCCCTAAAATTTCATCAAAAGTTCTAAAATTTATTATGAAAGGCAATTACAGATTTTCAATGAATAAAGTTTGTTACTGTACTAATAAATACATACCCTATTCTTAATCCTTCTTCTCAGTCCTTTAAGGAAAGCCAAGTCTTCTTCACTAAGTTTGAGAGACTGGACACGCTCCGAGTACTTGCAGGTGGAAAGACCAGCCACCTCTTCTACTGTCATACTGATACCCCGAGCTGTAACAAATTAGATATATTCATAATATTACCACAGTCTACAAAACTCTTACAGTCGGCCAACGGTGTGGTGTGAACTGTGATGTGAGGTGTGAGCGCGCATAGCCGTACCTCTACATTGCCGACGAAAGAAAGCGGATAGGGAAATAAGAATTCTAATGCGCACTCTCCAAAGTGTATCTGATAGAAGTCCGAAAGACTACCAACCGTGCGGCGATGCTGTAGGTTTTGTGATTTAGCCTTGACGAGGAATTTGTTGCCAATAAGCCACTTGGCTCACCTTTCAATAGAAATCACAACACTCCTCTTTTTGTCAGTAGGGAATAAGGTCTAAATAGAAATACAAAATAGTTATTTCAACAACAAATATTTTTACAAATATGTTGTGATTGGAGCCTCCATATATGCAAAAGTCTTATGTCTTATGCACCTATGCGGTGTATAAGACGTTCATAACACTGTTTTATATTTCAATCACGGACGCGTGCGACGTGTGAAAGGAAATTGTAAGTCAAAACGAGATTTGGACAACTGACCGATTATATTATAAGACAATGTTGATATTTCATGGCTTATACACTAAAAACTTAAAAAATAAAATTGGTTGTGTATTCTAGGGTTTATTATAAAATGAAATGAAAATATGCTTTATTTTTTTTAGAAGCGAGTTTACATAAAAATAGTCCAATTTATTTTCTTACCGTGAAGTGACTGGCAACTACTGAGAAACACTGGCAAAAAACCCAGTAGACATTTTTCTTTTTTAAATTAAGTACTTATATCTATAACATTTTGTTTATTTAGTGTGTGTTCTTATTTCTAGTATTCAAATTATGTGTGTCGCTTATTTTTTAGAATATCGTAATATTTTTATGCACATACAATAAATATATTGAGAAGCGACAGTCAAAATATTTAGGTCTCTGAATTTCTCTCTTAGGGAAACACGGCTTCCTAGTTTGTAGATAGCTCTCTAGCTTTCTATATCAGCCGCATTTCCCCAAAGAAGAATTCCGTAAGACATGATACTATGAAAATAACTAAAATAAACAATTCTAGCAGTATCCAAATCAGTGAGACGTGAATAGAGGTAGGGCACAGCTACTTTCGTCATAAAGGCAGCCCAAATAGGGTCAGCCCTTGGAATTGCCCAAGGTACCTCCACCTTGCAGAATAACGACTGCTACAGTATAAAGACATCTTGTAATAACTGTCGGTTGTGATCATCACTTCAACCATTTTTAGTGACCCACTGCTGGGCACGGGTCTTTTCACATTAGGTATTTAACCACGCAGGCCGGTCAAGTGTGGAATGTCCTCGAATGAATAGTTCTTAGACATGCCGGTTTCCTCACGGTGTTAAGACGTTGAGCATCGGCACAAATTACACAAAGATGGGGGACACAGAGAATTGGGCACGTCCCAGGATCGAACCTGCGACGTTCGACGATCGAACCTATTTCAAAGGCGAGACCGATACCGTTGCGCCACTTTGCTCATAAACTGCTTGTGTTCCTGTGTGTGAGTAATGTCGCTAGAGCCATCGACACCTAAGTTTAGACAAAGAAAGTGACGTTTCTGATACAAATTGATCAATATAATATTAAAGATGGCGGATATAACTCGACCGATGACAAACCGTCACATTTTAACGTATAGTGTTCGCAGTATCTGTGCTCTATAATTTAGCAGTACTAAAATTGTTTGTTTACAGTTTTTCTCAAGTGCAAATGAATAAGGTATTAAGGGCAACGCGCGATTGATGCATTTGGTGTTAGAAGTGGTCATTTAACACCAGAGGTGTTATACGCAACTTCTAGTACTAAATTGTTTCTGCCAATTTAGGGGGCGGCGAGGTAACCACGTACAGCATACATGTAAAATTTGATCCGTCTTTACAAATGCACACGTAAATAAAAGCTACACACAAGTATGAAACATGAACAGTTTGTGCATACAAACTGTTCATGTATTTCGGCAGAGGGAAACGCGCGCAATACTAGTGCCGTGTTAAATTTTTAAGGGCTATGGTGACTGAGGGTTCCTCGCTATGACAATAGTTAGTTTGAGGAGGGGGAGATGGTGAATATAACACAGTATAACAAGAAAAATAGGGTGACTGGTAATTCTTGTAAAATACTATACCGCGTGATAGTGCTCATAGTTCCAATCAACTTTTTCAAAAAAACTTGTTTTGGAGAAACTTTTTTAAAATAAATTAGCGGATCCCGCAGACGTCATCTTGCCCGGTAATGCAGTGCCACCTACCGGGTCCGAAAATAGATTACGACCAATTCTCAGACCGTTACTATATCTGTAATATCTCATAAAAATCGTTCAAGCAGTTTCGGAGGAGCTTTTTTATTTTTGTAAGAACCATCCTCGTACTTTAAGGAATATTCTAAAAAGGATTAGCGAAATCTGTTCCGCCGTCAACGAGTTTTGCGCTTAGCAAAACATTTAGTTATATACTACAGTCATAAGAAAATATAGTCATATCTGATTTTTTTTGTAACTGAGTTCTGTACATTCTTGGAATCAGTATATATTTCTGAATTTTTCTGTACTAGTTATTATATACCAGTCACTCTACAGTAAAGAATAATTTATTTAATCCATGTAACACATATGATAATTCATATTTCGAGGTGACCACTCCCCTCTTGAATGCTCTGTCTCTTCTGCAACCACTCTCTGGTGTTAACACAGAACTTTAGGCATCTTTACAAACTAGTACAAATAAACAAGTACAAAATCCATTCCATATCTGTTTTGTATAGATTCTAATTACCTTCTAGACGGAGATGTTTTGTATGCATGTTGTTGCTAAAAATACCACTGAAATACCAACTTAACTGATAATGGTGTCTGAAGTCACAACAACAAAATTGTTAGGTTACCATGATTCATTCTAGATAAACTTGTTTTTGTCTAACATTAAAAGGAAGTGTAGGAGTCATAATACATCTGTAAACAACTTAACTGTAATGTAACTATTACTTTATGGTTCTTATCTCAACTATCCTAAGCTGAAGGAGTTCAGGCCTTAATCCATACCACTTTGTTAACAGCCTTTAAAGATTTGAGAGGATCATTTAATAGGCTTGCACTTGAAGCAATGATATGATCTACGATAGTATAGGCTCACTCAGTAAATACTGATTCACCTGTGACTGGAAAGCCGGTAGATTATATCTATCGGGAAACAGAAATGCTGGCAGTGAATTCCACAACTAAACAGTGAAACTGAAATCCACATGATGGCTTACATGCTCTCCTAGGTCTGGAGTAGCCTTAAAATATTAAAAACAAAACTCTATACTCGTTTTGGTCCGGCAACAACCTCTGCAGGCAAGCAGTGTAAGCTGTCTGATGGACTATATTTATTGTGCTAGAAAAGTCACGGGTTTGATTCCCACCCCTGACAATCTTTGTGTAGTATTATGTATTAAAGTTTAATGTCATTAGTGACATTTGAGATGTGTTAATTGTAGGTACTTGGTTAATAAAACAGTTTAGCTTCTGGATCTCAATCTTTTGTTTACTTTATGTAGCAACAAAGATTTCTTTCCATGTCTCATGTCTAGTTGGTTGAGGGACTACCCACCCTGCTTCGAAGAGCATGTTACGCCGTTGTCAAGGGTGTCATTTAAAACATCTATGACAATTGTGGCAGGTAGTCAGTAGCCTAATATAATCTGACAACTAGTCTAACCATCTCATAATGGTTCCCTACAGGTTTCCAGGTCTGATGGTAGTCACTTGTTTAATACTAGTAGTAGCTAGCCACATCAGGTGAGAGTGGAAGCTGACTGCAATGGAAAATGAGTAAAAGACAAAAAGAAACGATGACTCTTTTTGGTATAGGATTAAAACCAGCTACTGAAGATATGTTATACACTGTTTAAGTAATTTTTGTTCGATTGAAAAAGCTCTACCCGCATATCTGTTTTATAACACAGAATTAATCATGGTAGCAGCTGGAATTTGGGGATACCTGCACCTGTAGTAGAGTATCAATACAAAAAACTCAATAAAGTATTAAATCTTTTCTATTTTCAATCCTTTTTAATAATTTAATTTAATTCTTTATAATGGGATAAGAATTTTTGAAAATATATTTCAATAGGTTTCAAAATAATTTTTTGTATTGACGAACTTGTACAGGTACTGATGAACGGCACTAGACAAAATGTGAAATATTCCTGTCCACATCTTTATGTAGAACAGGTTTAAGCACCATGTTTAAGCTCTCTATTACTTAAAGTACTCATAAATAGCCATTGAAATGTAGGTGATATATGCCTCTGACTGTGTACTGACTTTTTTGGATAGTACCTACGCAGTTGCAGTATTTTGATTTTATAATATACATTGGACTGTCTACAAATTTTCAAAAATTTTTCAATAAATAAATTTTAATTAAAATAATATTTTATTATTTTTTCTATATTTCGGATTATTATTTTTACATGTAAATATTTGGAAATCAAATTAATATAGAACCAAAAAAAATAATATTCTTTTTTACATATGGGTAAGTATAGGTTTCATAAAAGTGTCATTATTCACATAACTCTCAATTCCGAATTTGTTTATTATTTAATAATAATAAACAGTTAATTTATTGACAAGATTAATGTAATATGTACCAATTACACTAATAAATAAAGAAGTTATTCTGCGTCATAATGTCATAACAACACTTTTCTACCTGTTGATCTAAAAAACTTTAATAATATTATACATACCATCTAATATCTCCTGGTCTAGTTGATAAGAGGCTGCGTGCTTCGCATTATCGTCCATTCTTCATATTTAGTATTTGTTTTGGAGGTGAATAATAATTTTTACAATAAACTTTTACGTTGTAAAAAACTATACTTAGGGTTAGGAGTTCCCTATATTACGAAAGCTGTCATTTGTGTGTCAGCTGTGTTGAAATTGACATGATTAATCATTAAATCTGTCTATGGTTTTATTGCTACGCTAGAGCTGTTAAACTTTCGGAAACTACCGGTTAACGTTTATAGACAAAGTTCTCATATTTATTACCTACTCTATAATCGCGTCATGGAATCGTTGGGAATCATAGATAAATCATTCATTCATTAGTATAAAGTTGTCGGTTCCATTCCATTCAACGTAGGTTAGTATTTGGCACGAACTAGAGTGCTTTGTTCTTTTGTACTTTGTTTAACCGGTCGGTTTGTGATTGTTTCCTCAACTTGACACAAAGTAAGTAAACTTTTTATTTTGTACTAACAATAGTGTAAATTCCACAATAATTACCTACTTTCTTTAACCTAATGTCTATAGTTTTTATTTGACATAACAACCGTGACATAAATCACCACGTTCGTTTTTTCAAAAAGTTGTCGTGTAATTTTTCATAAAATAATTTTATAAATATTGCAATTAGGTACCTGCCTTGAAAATATTATAAACAACTCATGTTGTGATTTTAGTGCACAGCTTGCGTAAATTGGTGTAACAATAGTAACATAAATTAAGGAAATTTAAGAAAAACTTTTGTTAGCAAAGTTTATAAGTTTTCGGCAGAAATGTATTTGAATTGAAACGAAACATGCATAAACGCTTGAAATATCCTAGTGAACCTACTACTGCGGCACCCACGTCCCACCAGAGCCCGGTAAATTTTAATAATTGTATTATAATTATATTGAGTTCATCTCACGATTTTTTACGTTACTCATTTGTTTCATTCCCGCATTTACACTTTGGCGGGAAGTCTTTAACATACGAATATGGTACTATCAAATTGTAGTAAAATAAACATGTTTTTAATCAAGATCATCAAACTACGCCTGAGTCAACTGCTGTACATAGCCCCCCCCCCCCCCAGCATAAGGGGGGCGTCTAATGTTTATGGGAGGCATTTTTGAGAATTTTTGACCCACCTCCCCCTTGTTTGAGATATCGTAAGATTTTCCTCAATCCCCTGTCCCCTCCCCTAATCTCACGCGAGATTCTTCAATTTGGGCTGTAAACGTTCAATCTAAATCTGATCACGCTGGTGTCGATACAGCTAAACTATCAAGCGCTACTTCGCTGCTCTGCTAAGTTCGGATGAATATGACAAATACTATAGCCTCAGATTTGGTCATATTTTTTTCTAGAAATAACTTTTATTATTTTTATCAATTTTACACCATTTTCTGCAAGAAAAATAATTACGTGACATTTGCCAAGACCCTCTCTTCCCTCTAAGTAAGATTTGAAAAGATTTAGCAGGGGGCTCCTAACAGCTGCTGAGTGAATTCTTTAGACCCTTATGCTCTATCACCTCTATAATGAGGGATCTATTGGAGCTAAACAGCATATCATCTTTGCAATGTGCTTGCTTAGAACTGACCTTTTTTGTGAAAAGAAGAAATCTACATCACTAGTAGTTTCGTCCAAGAGTTTGTACTTTTTTCCTCTACGCTGCATTTACTGAATACCCTCATCCTTAAATGTTTCATCCAGACTATTAGGTTTTCATCAATGCCGCTATGTCTTCAGTGGGGTACAGTGCAGCAAATCTATCTTACAACAAAGAACAAAGAAGAAACCAGATACAGGCTATTATCAGTTGTTTACAACTGCTTGTCTGTTCAATAATAATAATAACTTCTCGAAGCCTGCCATGATTTGTAAGAAGTTTAGTAGACCTCAACAAAATGGTGCTCTATATCCAATAATTTCTATTTAGATAAATAAGCAAAAAAAACTACTTATTCATATGTAAATTACAATTCACATGATTGGAGTGCACCACCTGGCAGCGTTGTTTTGATTGTAAACATTTTAATAGTCACTTAGTTTTATTGAAACAATGTATCTATAGCTTGCTAAAGTAGATTTCACACAGAGAATCTTACTATACTTTTACTTGACAGATGACATCCCGCAGTCGCAGCTATGGTCAAAACAGTGATTGGGACAACAGAAATGACTACAACAGCTCTACGTGTGATGAAGACTCAAGGCATGTTTACTATCCTACTAATATTATAAAACGGAAATTTGTAACTATGGATGGATGTATGAATTAGATGAAATTTGGCATAAAAATAGACTATAGTCTGAATTAACAAATAGCTACTCTTTACCTATAGGCCCCAATATGTATCCACAATTTTTTTACATTTAGCCCTTTATTGAAAATTTAACAACCCCTGAACTTTCATTTTTTTGTGAAGAACCATCTCTGTCAGTTCAGTTTTCCGCTCACTATGCCTACCTCTAACAAGACTTATTTTATATTATAGCAATAACGGTCTGGACTTGTGCAGACTCTATTTGACAAATATACCCAAAGGCCTCAATGAAGAAGGCCTTAAAACGGCCTTTTCTAAGTTTGGAACTTTAGTCGAGTGCCACATCAGTAAAGATCCTCAGAAGCGGTATGGACTTGTGAAGTATGAAACGCAAGGGTAAGATCCTATCATCTTCAAGTTGTTAAATATCAGACAGGTGTGGTCGAGCAAACCTATTTTTAGAATTAAAATACTAAATGAGGGTCTATGGCCCCCCCTCCGAGTGTGTAGTCATTATATCTCTCTCTCTCTGAATAGTATTTTTATTTATGAATAAAAATACTATTCAGAGACCTAAACTCGATGGGTTTGTGTTGTTTAACTCCATCATCAGGCCTTGAAATCCATTCAGAGAGAAAGTACTTGTCAAGATGGTTCATATGAGCCCAAACTCGATGACAGAGTGTTGTTTTATCAGGGAGTTTCTATGGCTATACTCCACTATCAGATCAGCTCTATGTCATCATAATATTACATCGTCATGCGATTTACACACTTCTGCAAAATTTTAGCTCAACATCTAAATACAGTGTCCTGTTCCACTGTCCCATCCCGGCTAATTTCTTCGAGTAAATGGCCCATGACACCTTGTCAGTTGTGTAATTTGTTACAGAGAAGCAAAATTTGCATTGATGAAAATGAATCGGACAGAACCCTTGCGGCTGATCGTCAGTTTCGCTAAGGTAACAATAATATTTTTCACACATACTATTTTTATACACACAGCATTGTATTTGCTTATGTTATGGGTACTAGAAACGGATAATACTACTTAAACCTTTTTTTTGTAAATATATATAAAGATAAATTACACACAGACACAGAACAAACAATCGTACCCACCACACAAAGATTTGTCCTAGGTGGGAATAGAAGTGGGCAATATTTACTTTGCATTACAGTACACGTGTAAACGCAGTATTCGCAACAACGCATGTACCATGACCACGGCCGGTGTCCAGCCCGAAATGTCACGCCAATAAATCTAAAATAAGAACTGACCAGTTAAATAGTGCGATTTATGAAACTATTTTTTTATTGTAGGTATTGTACGTAAAAAACTAATAATTGGCATAAGCACAAGCCCTTGTGCATGCCAATGATTTTATTGTAATCTTGGTGATTTATACTGTTGACATGCCTTATAAATAAATAAAATGCAGAATTTTTTTTTAAAATTTGGAGAAAACAGAAAACGCATCGGTACATCACCCGAACTCACACACACACAACGACTCGGCTTCCGCCTTACAACCATAGATATTCAATTAAAAATTATAGAGGCTTATCCTAAAGTTAACCATAAACAATCAATTTGCTTGATGTAAAGGTTATAAAATCCTATGTTCTCGGTTATCTCGTCAGACTTGACTAAATTTTAAAATGAAATAGCAGCTCCTTCGATAAAAAGTAACCATACAACCTAATAACTTCCATAAAGAACATAACATAACACATAATTTAATAACATAACAGTACGTATATCATAAGTACATATAAAATTCATTAACAACTACAATTACACATACACAACTTTTACAAACAAGTTTGTCAAACAAAACTTTTACAAACATTGCCCTCAAAGATGGGATGCCTATGACGTCACTACTCAGCCCTAACATTTTTTGTGTTTGTGTGTAGCTTTAAGTGTACATTTCTAAAGATGGTTCAAATTTTAAATGTACCTCCACTCCCCATAGACAATTTAGTATTAGAAGTCGCGTAAACACCTCTCGTGTTAGATGCTCTAAGGCCTAAGGTATTGAGCTCTTTGCTCTAAGAGTGTTTGTCACTGACACACATATAAGCATGCCATCCAGTGAACATGATAATGAAACCAAATAGCCCGATAAATAGCCCGAGTTAGGACCGACATGTTTGTTTGTATGGAATGGGCAGCTGTACTAGTTTAATATTATACAATCTATGTTAAAGCATCGGTACGGGGTCGCGCGTTCGATCCGCGGTCGTGCCCTCACATCTTTGTGTGAATTATATAATCGCAGCTGCTCGGTGAAGGAAATCAGCATGAAAACAGCAAAGTAAAACAAACATTATAGACCTACTAGCTTCCGTCCACGACTTCCGTTCACTTATTAGGATATAAAGTAGCCTATGTGTTAATCCAGACCATAATCTATGTCCGTACCAAATTTGATGCAATTCCGTCTGGTAGTTTTTGCGTGACAGAGTGACAAACATCCACGCCTTCTTACAAACTTTCGCGATCATAATATTAGTAGGATTTTAAGAGGATATTATAGATTTACAGTTATCATTTATTTTACAGCATCGTAGGACAGATAAGCCGCAGCGGGACAGGCATGACCGGTCCAACGGTAACATACCTGAGGCCAGAGAAAGAGACAGCACCGGACCTATGAACAGAGACAGAGACAGCACTGGACCTATGAACAGGGACAGAGACGAGTCTGCCAGTCTTGGGAGTCGCGGAAAACAATCAAGGTAACCTTACCCTTATTCATAAACCATCTTGTCTAATGTACAAAATTCTCGTGTCGCGGTGTTTGTAACCAAACTCCTACACAGCAGTTGACAGTTTTATGAAATTTTATATCTATAGGGTGTCACAGGATACCTGTATCAGCGGAGGTCTGTGGTCTGAGAACACCAATGCCACCAATATCGATTGGATCCCCATGTATGTTCAGCGATTTTTTGTAGATTTCGAATTATGTTTTGTTTTTTGTTTTATTTTCAAAATCGTTTAAAATTTGAATGTTTCTAGCTATAAATTTTTCTGGGTCTTGTTCGTATTATAGTTGGCATGTATGTTTGTCAGTAAAAACACTTAAACACCAACATTCTAACCACTGGTAGCTCAGGTTTTGCTAAGGAAATTGAAATTTTTATTTATGAGATATTAGAGATATTTTTTCTAGATTATCACATGAATAAAAAAATATTTAAATCTGACTGTATAACTTCCTGGTGATTTTAAAAACTCTGAGTCCTTCGCTCCCAAAAAAATACAGTTATATTGGTACTTTATAGGGCGTTTTAAGTTAAAATTGAGATAATAGTTGATGAAGTTGACAATAGGTAAATTTATTTCATTCATTTGAAATAACTTTCCTCTTTTCTCCGATTAATATGTTGAAAAATCATGAATGTGAGCTATAAAGATGTAAAATAACGTATTCACATAAATTGTTCTTGCAAAATAAATACAACTTTTATTTGAAACACAATTCAGGTAAAAAAATTAGATGGGGACCGGGTGCAGGTAATTGGGTTCAAAGCAAAGAGCAGGTAATGTTTAAAAGAGAACAATAGTATTGACAAAAGCACGCCCTCTCTAGGTTTTTCTACAACTCTTGCGCTCACTTGTACGTTATTGTGTATTATTGGAGTTTAAATAAAATGAAATAAATGCCGGGCTTGCTGCGGGATTGTACCGGGACATGTTGATACGCAGAGGATGGCGTCAACCAGCCACTTATCCAAATCAGCATGCAATCACAGTCCAAAACACAAGCCAAGTACACAAAATCCAATAATACACAATAACGTACAAGGGAGCGCAAGAGTTGTCGATAAACGACTGACGATCGAAATTCCAGAAATTCGACACAAAACAGCGTGTTCCTAGAGACCGTGCTTTTGTTATTACTATTGTTGTCTCTTTTCAACATTACCTGATCTTTGCTTTGTACTCGTACCCAATTACCTGCACCTGGCCCCTATCTAATCTTTTACCTGAATTGTGTTTTAAATAAAAGTTGTATTTATTTTGCAAGATAAAATTGTATATACGTTATTTTACATCTTTATAGATAATCCTACTAATCCTACTAATATTATAAATGCGAAAGTGTGTGTGTGTGTGTGAAGGTTTGTTACCGCGTAACTCCATAATCGCTCAACTGATTTTATTGAAAGGAGAGGTCAAAAGTGGGCTAGAATTTTGAACACCAATGTGATATACCTCATTGGAAAGCTTATTTAATAAGCTGTTAGAATTTAACTAAACACGAATTTTAGGAGCAACCATTTTTGTAAAAATCAAAAAAATGTAATAGAAAAACAAAACGCACATTACCTTTAATTATCCGTTTCCTAAGCAGTATAAATATTGCAATCACGTCAACAATTGCATTCTGTTACAGTACTTTTCTCTTGTAATATTATTCTAGCTGCAGCTTAATGTAATTATGACGAAAAATATTTGTTATCTTATTAGTGTAATAACAAAACGCGTGGAAAAAAATATAATTACGGGAAACGTCATGATGTCATTGTCATTGATCAGTTTGATTGACAGCGTCGAAATAATTTTGATTTTTTTGGTTGCTCAATTGACATTTGACCATGGGGTTGCCAATTGCAATAATCATAATATTGCATTAAGGATTCTTATTTTCAATTTCAATTTTTAAAAAAACGGGGGGGTGTAAAATTATTTTAAATACACCAAAAAAATTAATTAATTATGCTCTATTAACCTATGTAACTCAGATTGCTGTTCAAATTTACGATTATTTTAATCCCAGGCTCTATACATTTTTTGAACGTCTCCTTTGAAATGTAGGTAGTGTATAGAATAGGACATAGGCTAATAATATTTTCAAAAATCATCCCCTAAGAGGGTTAAATAGAGGGGTGAAGTTTGTATGCAACTTTTTATTCCTTGGTCCTATTCATTTAAAATTCGGTACACATAAACCTTAAGACAAATAATGAGATACGGGTTTTTATTTTTCCATAATTACCCCCACAAGGTGTGGAAAATGAGTTTTATTGGTAAAAATTTAAGTTTCTCTGGATCTGTATAGTCTCAAGTCCGATTCACTCCAAATTTGGCACACATATACCTTATAAGAAATCATGAAACACGTGTTTTTTATTTTTCCATTTTTTGTATTTTTAACCTAATACCATTCTGAGTGCGATTTTCTTCGAAGTTGATAACAATACTCTTTCGTGCTTTTGATTTAAATTACTCTTTATTTTGACACAATGACATGTTTGATAACTCAATACGATGAAAACAATTCTAAATTTAAATTTTATATCTTCTTATAAGTATGGTCTAAGAGCCGTAGTATTTATTAAGAAACACCTATTGATTTATGGATATACCTATGGGGGCTTGCCGATTTCAAAACGTTGCTTACACTCCTACACTACTGAACTAATCGATACATCTGCGCTATGTGGCAACAAACTTCTACATAAATGAAAAATGAAACGAAAAAAATGTTTATTGTACTTAAAATTACATAGTTTATAAGTTAGTGGTTGGACCTCCCTTTAGGCATAATAATTATATTGCCTGTGTTGGGAGACTCCGCTCTTTTGTGAAACACATAGATACACATATACACGTCTCAAACTTATATCACCCTCTTTTTTGTCGAGGGTTAAATTTCATTATAGTCACAGACAGACCGTTCTGTTACATGAATTTTAATTGTGATAAATATTATACTCATGATAACATTTGAATGAGATGTCCGATTTGGATAATTCAAAAAGTAATGTACTGCTGTCTATCTGACGGACAAAATAAGTAAATGTCATTGTCAAACGCCAATTTCGACTGAGTAATCGGCGACCATACTTAATAATATACATACAACGGAATATTATTCCGTACCTAAAAAATACAACATTATTATTTTTACATCATTTGCTTTTAATCATTACAAAATATTAATTTATTAACACCTTTAACTCAAATGTCCTCAATCATTTTTCTGCCCCGTTATCGTCCTTTAGTCGATTTATTATTCGTAATTACTTCAAGCAATACATAAGTCTCATAAGACCGAGACAGCCAGAGCCTTAGATTAAAAAGAAATACTATTTTCCTATTTATCATGCGTTCATTCGTTCTTCTTGTCTTTATCTTAATTCAACCGCGGCGATCAATACATTTTTGTCTTCTAGAACATTTATACGCATGCGCACACTTACACATACAAAAAGTTGAAGCGTCTTTAAGGTGTCGACACATTACTCGTATTCCTATCTGTTGTTATTAGAGATGGGCGGTGAGTAAATACTGTTTTAGTATTTACTGAGTAAATAGTAAAAACTGAGTATTTACTCATTTCTACTCAGTATTTACTCTAAAGCATGAGTAAATACTTTTGACAATAGTGGAGTGTCTTTTTTGCGAACTGACTGCTATGCCGGAGGTCGGGGGTGCGATTCCCGCCCCGAACAAATCCTTGTGTGATGAGCATGATGGTTTTTTTTTTAGGTCTGGGTTAAAATTTATCTATAAATAACGGACCCGGTTGACGTCGTCCTGCCCGGTAAAGCAGTGCCATCTACCGGGTCTCAGACTTACCTAACAACCACCCAAATATAACCACGGCAGTTTAAGTCATGAGTACTAATTGCTTTTCCTTCGGCTTTCCTTCTATAATATCTCGCTCAGTTTTCGGCCGTGACTTTTTCTTTCGGATAACTTCTGTCTTTCTAATTTTCCTTTCCCAATTTCTTATTTTTATCTTTTTTCTTAAAAAACAATCTCGTACTTCAAGAAATATTCTAAAAACAGAATTAGCGAAAGCAGCCATTCACGCGTGATGGCGTGACCAAGGGAAATAGGGATTCAATTTTATATAAATAGATAGATTAGTGACCGACCAAAAGTTCGGTTTCGGTTGCGGCAAGTTTCGGCAGAAAAATGCAGCTGCTATGCCAGTTCCGTTTTCGGCAGAAAAAGTGCCGAAACTGAACGAAAAAGTAAGCAATTTTCTGAGTAGACTGCGTTTTGAAGAGCGTAGTATAGCATACCCTCCAGTTAAGTGGAGTGACGATCTGCGAAAGATAATCGGCAAGCCGATAACAGGGTGAAATGAATTGTATTGGTAGAGATCTATGTCCAACCGTGGACTGCAATAGGCCGATGATGATGATGAACCACCAAAACAACTTATACTATGTGTGACCTTCACTTACTTTGATTTTCTTTTTATCCTAAAATAGGGTTGCGCTTAACCACAACTTGCCTGATGTGTAACAATGATGCAGTCTACGATGGAACGCGCTTACCCAGTAAATACCGGTTCACTCGTGACTTGAAAACCGGGAGATCATAGCTATTGGAACACATAGATGCCGGCAACGGATTCCACAATTTGGCAGTTCGCACAATGTGCGTACCCGTGGAATTTCCACCATATAACGATGGCGCATAGCCGTACCTCTACTTGACCGATGGAAGAACGGGGATGGGGGAATAAGATTGTGTAATTCCAACGCACACTCTCCGAAGTGTATCCGGTAAAAGACCGAAAGACTAGGAACTATGCGGCGATGCTCGAGACTTTTCAATTTAGCCTTGACGAGGGATTCGTTGCCAATAAGCTTCTTGGCTCGCCTTACTATAGACTCTAACGCCTCGTGTTGGTATTTAGCTGACACAACCCAAAGATGCGAGCAGTACATGCATGAACGAACTTGTGCTTCGTATAGCTCGAGCATCTGTTTCGGCCTGAAGTACTGACGCAGCTTTGCGAGGACACCTAGCTTTTTGGCAGCTAGTTGGGCCATGGACTCAATGTACGGGCCAAATGAGGGTCGAAGTCATATTGACGCCAAGAAGCTCAAGGTGGTCTGTAATAGTCACGTATACACCTTGAAAAGTAGGAGCCAATTGAAATGGCCTTTTTTTAGCAGAGAATAGACACGCCTGGGTTTTAGCAGCATTAAACTTGACTAGATTGGCGTCACCCCAGTCGGAAACAGCATTAAGAGACAAGTTTAAGCGCTCAACCATGGCCTCTCTAAGGGACTAGATCTCAGCCGTACTGGCAAGTGGACTTGACATATAGCTCTCTACAACTGTGCTATGTTAAAACGTAGTTCATTCCATTTCCTAGCCAGCTTCAGCCACTTCTTTTATTAAAGGGAAATGTCTCTAGCATCTCCTCGCCCTGGACAGACACGGGGGGAGTGGTACTCCTGTTTGTAGCAAGGGTAAGCAAGACCCAGCAAGGTTTCAAGCTCTAAGCAGCTAAGCCCGGTTCACCCCCTAAAATCTTTGGCAGTGGGCTAACCCGCCGGCCAGCATCTGAAGCTGCGGAGCGGGAAGATGTTTGCCACCCTCTCTTGTTTCCCAGCCATCGCGACCAGTCTATGACGGCCACAACGGGCACTTGGTCAGCGTATGCAGCGCCATGCCCTTCAGCCCCGAACTGGTGGCACTCAGGTGACTTCTCCCGTCCGAGGTGATTTAGGTATCTAATTGCAAAAACTCCCATGCATAGCCTGTAAGTGCCTGCGTCGTTCATAAGTCGAGGGTCACTTGGAGAGGATGGATCTTGCTCTGCCTCAGCTACCTCGCCTCGCCCTTTTCCGCATACCGCGTAAGGTCTATCTAATTATTTCGGAAAGGTAGGTTTCTAGTTCTTAGTATACCTACTATTAGAAAAAGTAAATAATATATTTGTTGCATATTTTAATTATTGTTACTTTGTCATTTTAAAATATTTGCGGGCGCGTGTGTGTGTGTGTTAAAATTAGATTTACCTACTTTATCGAATCGGTTAATCAGTTGGTCTAATTCAGGACTCTATGATAGTTCAATTAAAATAATTTGCTCTATTCCTTTTAGTAAGTACCTATGCCTACATAATCAATAAATCAGAATAGGATCCGTATGAATAAGCCAAATTCAAAATGGATTTACCACGTAAACTAACACGACTGCACTCTACGACTGAGGAACACGAATAAGCATGTCCTTGATGTTTGTTTGATTTTGCCTCTCATTCTATTATTTTCTAACTTCATTCAAAAAAGTGACAGAGAAACTAATAGCAAGTCGCATACCTTTTATTGTTTTATGCAAAACATTATATCCCTTCAATGTAAAACAAAGAAACCTTACATATGTAGTCCCTTAGTGGGGTTGGTGATATGGACTTTAGTGTGTTATAATTATTTCATATTTTTGGGTACGAAATTATCAAATTTAAGCAATACCTAGCTAACTTATCTATTTTCAAGCACATTTCCAACTAGGTACTAAGAAAAATTACAAGGAAAAGTTACATTGGTTCGGCATTTGTATGAATTAGCTAAAGAAATTAAATCCTTAGCGGGTCCTATCCTCATAGGGTCGTATTTTCTATGTCAAGCTCCTGGAAAGAACCAATTAATGTGATAAAAAATGAAAAAAAAGTATTTACTGTCGATTTTTAGTAAATACTCAGTATAAAAGAGTATTTACTCAGTATTTACTCACGTGACAGTATTTACTGAGTCTTTACCCATCTCTGGTTGTTATGCATTAATAATTCTAGACAATGGATTCCATTGTTCTGTGCACACTTGCCGGGTGCCGTCGATTCAGCTTAAGACGTGACCGTGAACAATAAAGGTCTAAACGTATACATTAGAGAAATAATAGTAATACGAAAATCATTAAAAAGGTAAGTAAAGGAATAAATAGAAATCGATTAATAATCGTTTTTCTCGACAAATGTTTTTCTAACGACTTTTTATGCTATGCAAAATAGTCGCTTAATTCATAAACGTTTGTCTTTGTGTTGGATGTCATATCCTTAACCGTCACATAACGTTTGTCAGCCGCATCCAAAGCCATCAACACACTATTAGGACAGACGTCTCAGACTGAGACGCCTAGCGCCTGTTTCGAGAGATGGTTTGTTTCGTTTGTTTCCGGCTTTGGATTTACAAGTTCTATTTTATACTAGCGACCCGCCCCAGCTTCGCCCGGGTAGCTTCAGCCCAGTCAACAATTTACAAAAAATGTGATAATTAAAGAACCGTTCAACCGATTTTATGCAAACTTCACATAAAGCATCCACTAAATAGTCCGAACAATGCCTAAACATTTGGTTTGAATAGGTAAGCCCGTTTTTTTGAGTTATAAAATTACAACGAAAAGTGGCATTGATTTTTATATAATCAAAGTCTAGACTAGACTTTTTTTATAATATCTAATGTAAATGACGTAAGCTTATAGTATGTGTTTCCAAAGAACTAAAACGTCAATTATGGTCTTAATTAATACCTGAACTTTGCTTTTTTTTTTCGGTTTTTGTTATGGAAATTATATTACAGGGTTCCCATTAATTGTTTTTTTTACAAAACGTAAAAGTCCTTAAAAAAGCTTTAAAAAAAGAAAGAAAAATATCTGTGATTCGAATTAGGATCATCGGTTTTATAACCGCCTAATCTCCCACCTTAGCTATCATCATAACATTAAGGATTGTGGTGAAATTTGCCTTCGTACTCTAATGATAATATAGCAGTTTTTCACTGCCTCAAGACCTTCCACAAAAAAATCCTTCACAATTAATTTGACGTGTAACATCATTCGAAATAACGTATGCATCGAAAAACTTACCATTTTTTTTATTAACGGTCGTGCAGCTTTTAAACAAAAATGGCGGCCTATCATATTTGCTAATTTTTTCTGAATATATTGTTTCTGTTGCATAGATAAAATTCACTCTTACGAATAAATAATTTCTATTATAAATGTGTATTAGTGTGACAGTGTGTGTACAGTCACCGTGGGCAGCTAAGTTTCTTTAAAAAGGAATAAGAATTTTTGGTTTATATTGCAAGGAATAAATACATGGGTCTAATAGACCAAAGTAGCCAAGCTTATATTAAAATGAAGTACAGCTCTAGTATTCTATAATTCATTCGTTCATTCGTTCTTCTTATCTTTCGGTAGTTCAACCGCGGCGATCGATATTATTGTTTAAGGCGGTACGTTTATGTGAAGTTGAAAGTGTTTGATGTTTTTGTTGTATATCTAACTAAAATCAAGTATTGTTTGTGTAACGTGGTGTTTTCGTTTTGAAAATCGTGTTTATTTTGTTGTACTCTAACTTGTGTTGTGTTTTGTCTACAATATGCTGAACCAGTACTTTTCGTCGATTCTGGAAGATGAGGAAGAGTATGTTTTTAATTTGTGATTATTTAACTGTTATAGCTACCGCTTGTTTAACTTTTCATTACTAATTTAATCTTTATTTCTACACACAAATTTAACAAATAGCAAGAAATTTAATATTTTATAAAAATGTTGGTAGGTACCTACATTGGAATTTTTAAATGGCTGCTATGATTATACATAGGTATATTTAATTCCATTGACGGGTTTCTAGTTTCTTTTAGTAACTGAAACGGATACCCACATAGGCGTGCGTATTGTATTGCGCTTCGCGTTCCAACATAGGTAGGTAGGTATCATGATAAATCCAATCATGCAATAGGGGTGGTTTGGAATCCAGAGATTTCGGTTTGGTACGGCTCGGTATGACTAGCAAGTGACTCTTTTTTAATTTGTTGTTTACTTGACGAACAAGATGGACAGAATAAGCGCTGACTGGAAAACAAAATCATATGTGGCGTGGCGTCATCCGATCGCGCCGCCGTGAGCAATGACGCAGTATCGGCAGAGCGCCGGCGCGGCGCGTTTGGGGCTGAAAAATATTTTCTGGGCGTCAACTGAACCGCGCCGCGCCGCATCGCACTGCGCTGCGCTGCCCCGCGCCGCACCGCACCGCGACGCACCGCTTTACTTCACTGAATGTTATTTTATTAAACAAAACAAACAAAGCGAGTTTTATTTTATAGAAAAAAAATTTCGAGCCACACCACTCTATGCCGCGTTGTGTCGCTCCACTGCAGCGGCGCTCTACTGAGGTTTTGATTAATTAGAGTCAAAGTCAAAAGACATCCATTCTAGACCACAGAATGCAAAAAGATTGCATATATCAGCCATTCTCCAGTATATCAACCCCTCAAAGACTAAGAGTTAAAATGGTTGTTGTGACCAAAATTGGTCTGACGAATAATAATATTACCCAGTCCAGTTGAAATGTTTAATGAATCGTGTATTGTCTCACTAAAATTCTATAATTGCTGCACTGTTTTGGCAGATTATGGTTTTGAAATATTCATAGACATTGAGAAATATGCAGTGCAAAGTGCAGTGGGTCAGCTAGTTATAAAATAGTAGTAGCCTGCACCATTTTGCACAGGTAGATATCTATTTACCTTATTTTTCATTTTGAAAATATGACCTATTTTCTTCAGGGACTCCATTTGTGACAATTTTCCAAATAGAACCAGTACTTTCTAGGCCTATTCAATTAAAACAATCAAATATTTGTCAAACTACAAAGCGAGTATCTCAAATATGACATTAATTTCACATTTATTACATAATGTGTAATGTATTTGAGTTATGCAAACACTTGCAAAATTTGTAGTTCTATGAAATTTAAATTACGTTCCTTCGCCAAGGAACTTCCGCTCCAAGTAATTTTTTTACAAGGGCGGAGAAAACACTTAATGCAACATCTTTGTAGATGGGCCGGTGGCGTGGTCGGTTGATACTTGCTTTTCACACGGCAGGTCGTGGGTTCGATTGCCACCCGAAACAAACATTAATGATGAATATTTGTGTTTGTGTCAAGTTTGGGTGTAAATCTTAATATATATATTTCTTGTGTGCGTGTGTATGTGACTGAACTCCTCCTAAACGACTGGACCGATTTTGATGAAATTTTTTGTGTGTGTTCAAGGGGATCTGGGAATGGTTTAGATTCACAATTTTGCGCGGTACGAAGTTCGCTGGGGCAGCTAGTATCTATTATAAGTATATATAAGAAAAGTATTATATGTATGGTATATACCCCAGTTATCTGGTTCCCTTAACAAAAGCTTTGCTTAGCTTGGGACCAGATGACTGTGTGTGTTAATGTCCCAGAATATTTATTTATTTGTAAGCCAAGGCCAAGACTAATGCAAGGCACTTAATATCTACTGCAATGGTTTCAGAGGCAAGCTCACCGTTGACTTAGATTCCATCGATCTACTCAAAAATACATAACACTGACTGTTTACTGTTTACTGTTTCTCTGAAATTTATATTTATATGAAGGGCTGTGAACAAATAAAACAAATTGGAACCATAAATTTGTACCCAGAAAATTTTAAAAATTTGTGAAGTTCTAGTGATACCATTAATGATAATATTCTGTGACATAAACACACACTGTATCTGTGCCAAACTAAGCAGAACTTTTGTTATGGAAACAAGATTACTGCTTAAACTATCCATACACTACTTTTAGCGTTCCGTACCTCAAAAGGAAAAAACGGAACCCATATAGGATCACTTTGTTGTCCATCTGTCCATCCGTCTGTCAAGACCCTTTTTCTCAGGAACGCGTGGAGGTATGAAGCTGAAATTTATATCAATTACTCAGGTCTACTGTCCCTTGAAGCTGTGAAAAAATCAAACTTCTAAGCCAACGCAATCAAAAGATACAGCCGTTTATGCCGCAAATTTTCGACACTTGCAAGGGAATCAAAACCTACAGGGTGCTTCTCGTGAACTCAGAATCTTGAAATTTGGTATGAAGCAACGTCTTATAGCATAGATAAAGGAAAAATTACGAAAACCATAAATTTTTAGTTACATCACATAATATATTTTTTTTAATAATTTTAAACTTACTACCCATTTCCTCATAAACGCGTAGAGGTATTAAATTGAAATTCATACCAAATACTCAGGTCTATAATACCTTTAAGCTGTAACAAAATCAAACTTCTATGTCAACGCAATCAAAAGAAACAGCAATTTAAGCTGCATATTTTGAAACTCGCAAGTACTCGCAAGGGAATCAAAACCTAAAGGGTACTTCCAGTCGACCTAGAATCTTGAAATTTGGCATGAAGCAACGTTTTATAGCACACATAAAGGAAAAATTCCGAAAACCTTAAATTTTTAGTTACATTACAAAATATATATTTTTTAATAAATATAAACTTATTACTTTTTTCCTCATGAACGCGTAGAGCTATCAAGTTGAAATTCATATCAAATACTTGTAAACCTTGCAGGTTTGTACGGAACCCTCGGTGCGCGAGTCCGACTCGCACTTGACCGGTTTTTTTTTTATACATATCAAATTATAATAGATATTAACACGCAGACTTGAAACAAACATACATGTTCATCACACAAATATCTGTCCCAGCTGGGCATCAAACCCATGACCTGTGGTGTAAAAAGCAAGTCCCTTACCGACCACACCACCAGCCTGTCTACATGTTTTCTTGTGTTTATTTTGCTACTGGAAAAACGGTGTAAATATATCTCCACAGTTATCAATACAGACTATAAACGAAATATTAGTAAAGAGCTGCCCTTGCTAACTTCTTATCGCATATTTCTCACCTTTAAAACCTTCCTTAGACTTTTATAGGTATTTTAAAATTTATTAGCGAAATTGGTTCAACTGTTCTTGTGTTTTATGGTGACAAATGTCAACTTATTTTTATATGCTCTACTTGCTGCCCGCCCCAGCTTCGCCTGGGTGGTGTAATTACCTGTTCTTAGACCTACGGTCAAGCCCTTACGGAGGAGATTTGTTAGATTCCTAAAAAATCTATTAAAAAATATGGGTTGATGATAGAAGGGTGAAAATTTAGGAAAAATAAAATAAAATGTTAGGGGTGGATAACCCTTGTCACTTAGGAGTATGAAAAATAGATAGCCGATTCTCAGACCCACTGACTATGCATATGAAATTTCATAAAAATCGGTCAAGCCATTTCAGAGGAGTATGGTAACTAACACTGTGACACAAGAATTTTTTATATTAGATGAAGAATATACAATATAACTTAATGTTTCTAGGGGTGCTGACGAGGAGGTACTCGGGGATGATGATATTATAGACGATTTGCTGATTGAAGATGACTATGTAAGTGCTAGTTTTGGTGATTGCATGTTCCATAGTAACCCCTGGCAAAACAAGGAGTGTTATGTGACAGACATGTCATTGTGTATCTGTGTATAAATATATACAGAAGTGGATACACATCAACTTTTAACACCACTCATTTTTGTCAAGGGTTGTTAAACTATGCATGATATATCTGAATCTCAAGTTTATTATGACTCTGACTATTGATCAAATAATGATAGTACAGATGTATACAATGGTTTGGTTATCTTTATATTATTTTATGTAACAAATTTGTGTATATTAATCATTTTACATAACAAAAATAACTAAAAGAAAACTACTTTTTTCTTCAAAGTGAATATGAACATGACATAATATGTTAAATGAAGTCAACTTTATTATTTCACGAATCTTTGTTTACTTTACTACTGTCTAATCTACTGTTTAGACAAAAATTTGGTAAGCAGGCACTGCATCTTACACAAGGATGTGTAAGATGCGGTGCCTGCTTACCAATACCTGCACCAGAGAAATCACATGTTGCTAATACTTAAATGTCAATAGGATTGACTCACATATGAATTTAATCAAGTTGTAAATTGTGTATTATTTAAGCTGGATGTAACTTCCCAGTCAAAGGGCCTGCATCTTCAGTTGTCCTGCAACATATTGAGCCTAGGTTCATCCCCACATTGTTCTCACTTGATCGGCTCTACAATCTTTGGATGACTTACCGAAAAAGTCTGGTTAACCAATTCCCTTTCAAGCTAATTTGTGCCCTACCTTGAAATAAAACTATTTTACAACGGATTTTATCGTGGTTTATTTTAGATTTTAGATCCCGACGTTTCATTCTATTCAGATTTCATGGTCACGGAGGTCAAACAAACGTTGTGATCAAAAATCTCGCGATAAAATCCGCTATACAATAATTGTGACATTCACGTAAATCTAAGAAAATTATTTGTGCCCTACTTCTTTATTATTGCTACTTTTTATTTTCAGGGCTTCTCTGATATACTGGATCCGAATCTGCACTTAGAGCTGGAGCAACTCAAACTTGCCCGGCTCAAAGTTCGTGAAGAACAATTGCAGGTCAAGCAACGGGTCATACTACTTAGACAAGCAGAGCGACGACCGGTTAGTATATTGTGTAATGTGTACTGGTATCTTTTACATTATTGCAAAGAAAGTGTTTTTGTTATGTTGTGTATGTGTTTATGTTTTTCACGCGTTTACATTTTTGTTAATTTCTTTATTACTACCTGTCTTCCATACATCTGAACTTGACGGCCCAAGAGCCCTTAGATAGTTTTTGTATTAAAAAATATAGATTTTTTTAACCAAACCTATTGAGTTGAGTATCGAAATGAAGGTATCAAAAGTAAATTACAATAATAACTTAATAATAAATAGTTATTAGGCAATTTTTAAGTGCATTGGGTTTTTGGTATTCAAATTGTAGCTGCTTGTTTATAAATGTTGTGATCAGTCTTTCAGATGGATTGAAATGCTATCAGCGTGGAGGTTGCTGCTCCTACTGGAACAACAACCTCTACAACCTTAACTTGATTCTGTTTGACTATTGTTTCGAATACGCTGCGGCAAATTAATGCGAATTCATATAAATTTCATAAGCATGTGAATTCATGAGACTTGCTACGCTAATTGCTATTGCTAATGTAATTTCTGAGTACAAAGTATATCACTTCAACGGTTTTTTTGTGTCTCACTCCTGGGCACGGGTCTTCTCTCAACTGTCTTACGAGTTGAGAGAGTTTAGGCCTTGAACCTGTCACTTTGCCCAAGTGCGGGTTGGTGGATGTCACATGACCTCGAACGATTAGTTCTTAGACATGCCGGTTTCCTCACGATGTTTTCATTCACCAATATTGAGCAGTGGTGATGTAACAATGCACAAAAAGATGTGTGGGCACGACCGGGAATCGAACCAGCGATCTTATCTTTCTAAGGTGAGGGCCCGTAAGTACTGCTGCGCTCCACCGCTGATAATGTACATGATTTTTGTTAATATGCTGTAGGACAGAGGTCTAGCACTGAACTGCTGTATCTCTTGGGGCTGGTATCTGGTTGGCCTCTTGAGTCAAAACTGGGCTATTTTGTAATAAAACGGCGGAACAAAATTTAACACATGTTTATTCCACGGATCGTAGGTGGAGAAGAAGCTTACCTGCACAGTGTTGCCATACGGCACAAAGTGTTTCTAATTTAATTAAATCTAATTTTTTTTTTAATGTTGCTAGTTACAACATATGCGAATAAAATATCAAGTAATTTCACTCGCGAAATTCAAATGTCAAATGAAACTGAGAGATATAGTACGTGGTTGCGTGCGACAGAGAGCGCAGTCGCGGCTGGATTTGATGTGCACTCTGAAGAAAAAGGAGTGGTGAATTCGCTTCATACTTGACAGAATCACCAACTACATTTTTTTTCTGAAATGCTAATGAGTAATAAAGCATTCACATGCTAACAATTAATGTGAATGCTAATTAACCTGCTATTAGTATGCATTGCATAACAAAACGTGACACGATCATGGTCTGATTTTTTTCTACTCGCCCTGTTCTTTGTAGTCGTGTCGAGCAATTCAAATGATTGCGTTCTATATATCCTTGTTTGCTTGGTACAGAATACAACAGACGCGTTGTGTTTATGTACGCTTTTGTCTTGTTATCGATTTATATCTAAAAATAAGTTTTCTCTGTAAGTGAATTGTTAAAGTTCTTTTTGAGAAAAATAAAGTTCTTAAACCAGCAGTCTGATTGAATCCGGCCGATGCTTCTTTTGTTTTCGGATCCGGGCCGTAACTACGTAATTTCATGACCCGCCTATCAAGTTACGGTGCAGTTGCAGTTAAGTTTACGTCTACGTCCAAAATAGTATTCTTGTAATTGTTTAACTGTCATATCTAGTTTTTAGCGCTTGCGTGACGCGAACTTGACGCGAGCGTATCAGACAGCGGTTGTCAAAATTATGAGAATTCGTAAAAAGCTGTTTTGGTCGAAACTTAACTGCAATTGCACTGCTACTGAACTTATTTAATTACGTGTACTACCCTACAGGGGACCTCAGGATTATAAAGTCTCAGCCTCAGCGATAGAGATAATTGACTGTGCTTGCGACAATGTTAGAAAGTACCCAATAGGGTTCATGATCCTTAGGTTAAGTTTTGCATATGTGTGAGTGTCGTCGGCCTAAGGCGCGTCACACGTGTCCATTGCTTGGTTAAGTTATACTGCTTTAAAACAATCGGCCTGACGCGCGGTGCGCCTCCTGCGCGACGCAATTTATGGATAGTCACTGTTTAATCACACAAATGCAAAGCTCACCTTGACTGTTCATTATTATGTATGCAAATGGATTGATGATGAATGAATGGGTGATGTACTAAAAAATATTGAGTTTAATGTGTTTTTTACTGTGCACGCTGCCACAGAGGATGCCAGGGGTAAGCGCGTGACATCAGAACAGAAAATTAAGTTTTGGTTTTATTTGTTAAGTGAAGGAACTAAATTAAATTTTTTTCTCAGAAAAGTATTTAAAATAAAGCTGGAGTAGGCAGCTAGTCTTATAATTGTTTCCAATTTAAACTCAAGAGTAGATAGAGACATCTTAATGTGTTGTAAATTATAGCTTTTTATTTACTTATAAAAATTAACGTTTTTTTATAATTTTTTTTCAGCTAATTAGCAATCAGGGCAACCGTTGCATTCTGCCAGACGGGACAATCGTTGTTCGCAACAATGAGAGGTAAACTTTACTTTTTTTTTCCAATATTGTATACTTTTGCTCTGCTAGGTTGGATTTAGTATAAAAAAGCACCATCGAGTTCCAAAAAGATATGATTCCGGCCAGGATCGAACTGGCGGCCTTCTGCGTGTAAAGCAGATGTGATAACCACTACACCACGGAACCAGATGTGTATTGAAGTTGAAATTAATCACCATTTAGTAACCTACTTATAAAAAGTAGTAGTAATAATATGGTCGCATGGACAACATCCTGTTTACATAAGTTGTTTGATAAAACTAGAAATAATTTCGAACTAAACGACATTGAATTCATTGACAACTAAACTAAAATCTAATTGACAGTAAAATTTACTTAACTAAATAATATTCTATATAAAACAAATGAAAACAGAGTAAATAAAATCTACTAAAATCTTAATCAACTTAAAAATAAATATATATATAACTAGTCAGGGTCTAAAATTAAAACCTGTATTGGTCTTAATCATAAAAATCTTATAGGACTCTTCAGTTAAAATGGGCTTTCTCTTTCTCGTTAGTATAAATGTCGAGATGACAGACAAAGCCATACGAATTATAAACCTACTCTAGCAATAATGAGCAAGACGTTTATGAATACGGGGGTGTATCTAAAATCTAGGTGATGTCCTACGTGAGCGATCTTAATGCGAACACAGGGCGGTGTAATGCGTTGTAACCCCAAACAGTTTAAATAATAATAATATAGTGGGACATTAACACACATATGACTGTAGGCTAATTCACGTAATTTCTTGACGCGCCGATCAAGTTGCGGTGCAGTTGCAATCATGTTGCAATTATGTTTACGTCTTAGTGCAAAATGGTATTCTTGTGATTGTCATACAAGTAACATACACGCTAAAGCGGTGGCGTGACGCGAACGTGACGCGGGCGTATCTGACAGCGGTCGTCATAATTATGAGAATACCAAAAGGGCTGTTTTGATCGAAACTTAACTGAAACTGCACTGCAACTGCACTGCAAATTAACTTATTTAGTTACGTGAATTAGCCTACTGATCCCAAACTAAGCAGATCTTGTACTATGGTAACCAGATAGCTGGTAATATACTATTTATAATACTATTATGAATGTATACTTATAATAGATAATTACACCTAGACTCAAGACTTACAGACGTGTTCATCACACAAATGTCTGACGGTGTCCGCCGTTGCAGCACCCGCCTGCTCCACAGTAATAGGAAAATGTGAGAGTGTCGACGCATGTCGCGTCCGCACACCACCGGCCTGTCCATCGTCCCACAACGTCAGGAATAAATTAATTTTAAACAACTAAGCATAGCCCATAATTATGCCAAAACAAACAAGACTTTTTGAATTTTTTACAAATTATTATGATGACTAAATGAAATTCTTATAATTATAATGTTTTGTATAAGGATAGTTTTCATTAACTTTGCCAGCTAAAACTTGTCAAAGGCCAATTGATAGTTTTCTATTAAAAAACAAGTGGTTGATTGTGATGCGAGTAGAGCCAGGATCTTATGCTCATTCTGTACTAGTCTTGATACACAAGATTTATTTATTGGGATTTTTTAGTTATTCGTATGTTTGTTACAGAGTTGATTCGCGTGACGCAGAAATGTTTAGCGCTGGAGCCGGTGATTCGGTAAGTTTTTTACGCTTATTCTTATGGCTTCGGCACACAACTCGTGAATCGAACCTTAGTCTCACGCGCGACTCGCGTTGAGTTCTATATTCCCTGATACAAGCAGGTACATAAACTGCGGTGCGGTAACTGAACGTAAGCGCCGCGGCGCAGGTATCGGCTTGTACCGGAGAATGTAGTAGGTACTGTTCAGTGTACATACTTATAAGACGTATACGACTCGTCACTTTCTCATGACTTTCGTACTATTACGGAGGCGTCTATGAATCGCGTAATGTTATTACCAAATTTTTTTAAATTAAAAGGTGACTACTTTATTGCGGCCATTGTGAATCCTGAAGATATTACAGTACTTAAACACCGCTTTTACGATCATGCGCCATTCAGTGTATGTACAAAAAGTATATAGGTCAGGAGAAAGTGATGGTCGCAAACTGCAAGTGGTGGTGATGGTTTGTTAATATGATATTTTCTAAGTACGGTTTTAGCAATATAGTAGTAACTAATAACAAATTAAATTCAGGTTCAATTTAAATTGATTAAAATTCGGCTTGCCTCATGTATGAAAAATATAATTTATGATTTTTGTAACAATGTATTTTTGAAAAGTATGTAAGGTGATTTAATCTGCAATAATGATTCCATCAAATTGATAATACTTTTGGAGTAGATTTGCAATTTTTTTTATTTTTCGTGAAACTAAATTCAAAAGATCCATCATCTGGCAAAATTATATAACCTGTAGAACAAGAAAATACCACCACAAACAAACAAAAGGTGTTGTCAGATCCATCAATCAAAATTATGAAGTCTGGATTCTAAAACTCTGAAGAAACAAGTTTGATTGAAATTTCCCTATCTGGACACCCTCAGTAAAAGTGAGAATGTCAAATCTGGCAACACCATACATCGACAGTATAACCACCATGAATTTTTCTTCAGAAGGAAACTACTGTGTGCTCATGCCAAGCGACTAAGAGATCCAAGAGAGAAAAGGGACAAGAAGACGTAAGAGAGACTAAGAGGTCTTGGGAACACAACACGAAAGAAGACGGTAGATCTACGCCTTCCACTTGCGTACTTTGCTCCGATGACCGCAGTAGGAACAAGAGTTACAGAGAAAAATCTATAAACAGCAAAGTTACCGACAAAAAATCTGACTATTCCAGTAAAGTAGTTGGCAGCAAGACAACTGGCATCACGTCTAATAGTAAAACTACTAGAAAATCTGACTGTAGTAAGATGACTGATACCTATAGCAAACGATCTGACGCTACAAGTAAGAAGGATGTTAAAAAATCAATCAAATGTAGAAGTGAAGTGACTTGCGACTTAAAATATAGTAACTTTTATTCAGATAGTGACGATGAGGACGAAACGAATAGACTCATTCAGTTACGTAATGCTGATTATATGGATATAGTTGATGAAGATTTAAAGCTAGTGATCGCTCTAGCCGGTTACCCTAAATCAAAAATGCGTTTACGACAAATGGAACAATTCCAGAGGAGTTTGACTGATGTTATAGATATGCAGTTAAAATCAGGTCTTTTAAAAAAGGTACCTTCGTTCTTAGATTACTATTTAAACAGAGGCGCGCTTGTTTGTATCTGTAAAGACGCGGTGACTAGAGATTGGATGGTACAGGTATCACCAGGGTTGCAGGAAAGAATGTGTAATAACTTAGTTCTATTAAAATCTAAAGTAAAGCGGTTATGTTTGGCTATGCTGAAAATTCCTAAATCGTGTTGGCCGGCAACTGCTCAAGATGCGTTTAAGTTGCTACAATATTTCAATCCTATGTTAAAAACTGCTATGTGGAAGATATACGCGCAGAAAATCGTTGACGACGTTGAGTGTACGAGTTTCTTAATCGATAGAGTCTCAGGCGAAATAATACGTGGGCCTTCCTTCAAAAATGTGATAGATTATAACCAGATGGAGTTTGAACTAACCGCTTATACAGAGATCTATTACGAATGTCTGTTGTCTGATATGGAGGAGGATTTAAGTAGTGTCGCTTCCAGAGTTAAATTCCTGAGTGAATTGAGATCTGGTGATGCTACACCCAGGAATACTGATTCGAGTTATAAGGCCGTTGTCCAGGACGAAATATTTACCAAAGAACACAAGAACACCCAGGAAGATGATAATCAGACAGACTACAAAAGTGAGACAATCGAAGATGCAGCGGTTAAGAGAGAGCTAGATACAACTCTTCAAAAGGATATACTTAAAAAACTGAAAGACGTTAAATACATAAGTGAAGAAGGCGAAGTGTTAATTTGGTCTGATGAGACAAATAACTTTGCTGAAATGGACACTGAAAAATGCGAAAAAGAAAACGAAAACACAGAAAGCAACATTGTTTCTACTTCAGGTGTAGCAGTGTCCGATAAAACCGAATCGATTATCGAAAGTAATGATAACTTGATTTCCAGAAGCAGTAATTTAAATATCGATAGTAATCGTGGTATCGCTTACCATAGACGGACGAACTATTTACATGTGGAAAATGAACTCAAAGTAGCGATAACTTTAGAAGGATATCCTCAAAATAAATTAGAAGGGACTCATATTAGAAGACTCAAACATTTGTTCAAAGAATATTTACACAAAGATATGAAAATGCAACGCTTCACTAATTTAATAATACCAAAATTCCAAGACATTTATCTGTCAAATGGTGCTGTGATATACATTTGTGATAGTTTAGAAACTAAAGACTATTTGACTGAAGTTTTGCCTAAGTTTATTAACTCTACTGGTCTGAAATTAACGTTCAGGGATATCAAAAGTCTTGTCAGGTACACCAGAATAGTAATGAGACTACCCAAAGAGCACGCTCATGTGGAGTCTGTAGAAATATTAATGAAACTAATGGCTAGATATCCGGGACTAAAGCCAGACTGTTGGAAATATTACTCAGACGTCGCTGGCAAGCAAAAAAGGCAATTTGGGGTAGATCCAGAATCTTTAGACGTTATTAAAAGCCCCGATTTCGATCCGACCTATGACGGGGATAAAATAACTTTCAGAATCATTGATAGGCAGAAACGAGATGTCAGTTTTGAGGAATCGAATAAGGGAACAGATGATGGGGATGTTAAAAAGCAAAGGGATGTGATTACAAAAAGTATGTACGTTCCTATAGACTCTGAAATAATGGCGGCTCCTCTGAAGAGGATTCGTACTAACCATTATTCAGATATAATTGCAGATGATTTGAAGCTCTATGTAGGTCCTGCTAACTACCCTGAAGCTAGAGTCGACGAAGTTCTCTTTCACTCAATTAAAAGAACTTTCGAAAATACCGTCTTAGAGATTATTGAAAAGGGCGAACCGAATGATGAAAATATTCCTAAAATACATGATATGTATTTGTTTGATGGAGTAATATTCATCATTTGTGTTAACATTGCTTCAAGAAACTGGATCAGTAATGTTTTACCTTCCATTAACGAAAAACTGCATATTCATTTAAAAGCCACTGAATTTAGAGGTGCCGTTGGTATTATTAGTATGTTTGTTAAAACTGATAAAGACACTGATGAGGTTATAGCTATTTTACAACAGCAGAATCCGAGACTTCGAACTAAATATTGGAGAAAAATCAGCACTGTAAGAACTAAAACCAACTTGGATGTAGTATTACAAATTGACAAACTGTCCGCCCAAGTTATTACAAGTCAAAATTTCAACAGATACGTCGGTCCTAGCGCAGTTAAATTCAAGTTAGGTCATCTACAATCTCTACTCAAACCTAAAGCTAGCCTCGAGGAGCTAAGCAAAATTCACACTAAAACTCTAAACACGAAGAACAACTCTGAAATCATTGAAAACTCTAAAAGTAAAATGTCAATGCAAGAACTAAAAGAAAAATCTTTTGAAGAGTTTAAAAGTGAGTTAAAAAAGGAATTTTCCGGTTTTAATTCAGAACAATGGAGTGTTATAGCGGAGCAAAATAAGAAAGGCTACGATGTTTACGATTCTGAGATAGACGAACTAATGGCTAAGTCTGTAAATAAGGATGACTATTCTCTAAGTCCGCAGCAGTTCTTTTATCAGGAAAACAAACAGGATTCAGATTTAGATCCTGTTATTGTAGAACCGGAATCCCCTAAAAGTGTGAACAATGAAGTAGTTCTAGCAGAACAGCAAGGATATCACAAAATTATAATGAAAATCCCCACAGACGTTTTACCAGACAATAAAGATGACTTAAACATTATATTTGACTTGCTGGAAGACAAAAATCCTGGGCTTAATACAGAACTGTGGCAAGTTTTCACGGAATCCGAATATCCGAGCAATGGCAAATTTACAGTTTACGTTGACAAACAATCACTTTCTGTATTACAAGGAAAGAATTTTGATCCTTCAGTCGGTGGTGAGAAAATTAAATTCTATTTCTAGATTATTCGATTAGGATTCAAATGTAAGTTATTTAAGTAAGTAACTTGACATGAATATTTTAATCTACTTTTATTTTTTTACTGCCCTGGTCTGTATTGTCTTTTTACATACACATAGAATGCTCAGTTCCAGACTAAATAATTAATTATTAAAATTATTTAATATGTCGTCGATGTCAAACTTAAATATGCAATATGCTCTGTTTTGGTAGCAGGATAGATTTTGGTTTGACAACAATGATACTAACAGTATTTTTTTACTGTGAACATAACTGTGCCGTGCGCCGTGTGCACGTGAAAAGGCTTTATTATAATATTTAAAATAATGTAACAAAGAATATTTTGACGTGGTATTTCAATAAAATAATTGTATTTTTTTAAAACTGAGCTGTTGTAGTCGTTGCTCATCAAGTCCATCACCCATCACCAAGAATCGAAGATTTGTCGTTGTGACAGAACGTTATTTTAAAAAGTGAATTGCCTGGTTATATTCAACTAAAGATTTAGTTGATCTGCAAAATTATGTAAAAAGCCACTCGCGCCGCTTGTTGTATTCTGTGTTATGTATGGGATTCCACAAACGAGCCACCAGACACCCACCACCACTACATTTTGTATTATTTTGTCGCATACGCGGGTCATTTACACCCACGAGTGACAGATTCACGTTATAAAAATGTAGAACAGTGGATGTCGCTTTTCAACAATACATGGTAGCTAGTTTGCAGACTCCTCTCACAGAAAGTGATTACGATGTTAAATTCATAATAAATAGCATCAGCATAGCATAGGATCTTTTCGATCTCTTATAATCTGTGCATCGAAAACGACAATCTCGATTCTTCGATTCTTGTATGTTGTGTGTCAGTTCTGCCTTAAATAAGAGGCGTTCTGTAGCAAGTCATTTGTATGTTGAAAGGTTTCAAAATCTCGTCGCTATTGGCGTTGTACGTAAAAATTAAATCACATTACAAAACATGTTACGAGTGTCTTATCTCTTTCTTCTTACCCGTAAGGGATAGGGATAGATGGTGTTTATACTCGTAACAAATGTTTTTGTAACTTGCTACCGGGTCGTTTATGACACAACTGACTACAGTGGGCGACGGAGTTTAAAACAATATTAATTTGTTACAATTTACATAAGTTTGTAGGGTAAGTATTTTTCTATTGCGCTTAGTTTGTACTTGTTAGTTTTAGTTTGGTCTATTTTAATTGATTAGTGTCGGTTTGTGGTGAATAATAAATTATGGGCTGTAATATGGTTTTTATTGTACTTTGGGCGGAATATATAGTGCCATTCACGAATACACGTCCCATTCTTTTTATAATAATTGCTGGGATCCTATTTCCTCGTTGTGAAAATAATAGGCAGTGGACTGTATAACTGATTATAATATATGCACTACGTTAAATACAATTTAACAAAGCCGCGATGAAAAACAATTGTGTGCTAGGGATGATCGATACACATCGATGGTGAATAAACATCGATTTCAGGCTGAAAAACATCGATGTTTTGACATGTATGTCTCGTCTTCGATAACATCGGCACATCGATGATACAGCTGTTACAGGATTAAAATATCAAAACCTCAAATACTTTTGGGCGCTATTTAGTATGCAGTGGATGTACTAGGTTCAACTACCAAGTTAGTCATTATCAGTAGCTATGACTATCAAGTTCAACTATTTCCCACTAAATGGCACTGTTGAGTTTTCAATAACAATAAATACATTTTCTTAATTATTTGTTACCCAAAAAAACTATCGATGTTTTTCGATCGATATTTATTGTACATCGATACTTATCATTCGATGTTAACATAGATGTCAACATCGATTTTTGACGTGACAACGTCTTATAAATTGGTTTGCCAGGTGACACTTCAAGAAACTGCGTTACGCTCCGCTCGCGTTATGCGCTCACAATGAGAGCGAGTGAGAGGCACGCATCCCTTCCACTCGGGCATGGTTAGCCCGCCTAAGAGCGAGAGAGACAGACATAAAAAGTGAAAGGCACGCGCCTTCTTCCTACTATACGAATGAATATTCACATTAAAATTATTTTACCACTCAAAGTCGTTGTCACGTAAAACTTTCGCCCGTATACCGACTTTACAGGCAACCAATTTTTTTTTATAATATCGATCATCCCTATTGTGTGGTTTCGTGACGGTGCGCAAGTAAAAGCGAGGTGAAACTGGAAGAGGTGAAGGGGCGGGTCGTCGCCACCGTGCTTTTGTTTGTGGTTTGTGCGTGAACATAATAATAATAACACAACTCCTAGCTGTATTCCGGCTACAGCGTCTAATCTAAGCTGACTAGCCGGGTATCCAGGAGATAGTTTAATGCACAAGTGTGTGCGCAAACACAACTCTCTATTCCCTTCACGCTCAGAGACCGGTGGGACAAATTGACCGCTACGATTGGAGAAAGATCGAGCTCAAGACTGTTTTTCTCAGCAACAAAGCAAGCAAGTTATTTTTTAACCTTTAATAGGTTTGAGCTTGACTACTACTTGCTTGTTGTTAAGCAATGATGCTTTCTACTATGTAACACGCTTACCCAGTACAGATTTACTCGGAGACTTGAAGGCAGGCAGATAGCTTGACTACAACTTGATTGTTGTTAAGCAATGATGCAGTCTACGATGAAACACGCTTACCCAGTACAGATTCACTCGTGACTTGAAGGCAGGCAGATTATAGCTATCTGGAAGCAGGTGCCGGCAGCGAATTCCACAACTTAGAAGCGCTTTGTTAAGTCTTTTAATTTGATAGCCATATTGTAGGAGTGCATTCAACATAACCAATTGGATTTAGATTGAAGCCGCTTAGCTCGTCGTCGTCAAAACTAGTAAGGGTTTAAATAAAATAAAATCAATTTGCTTCAAAAATAAGTTAAAAGATTCCATCCGAACTAACATACGAGTTTATTGAAACTTGTAAAGAAAAGTGGCACGCGTCTTGGTGGATGGCACTAGCTGTAGTCTAATCGTTTAATTGCTGATTAGTGAGGGTAGGAGCAGAAGACCACACATGATCAAACGGAACATCAGATTTTGAGTTTTTTGACAGAGTGGATGCCACATTATGCCAGTAGGCTAAGTGGTACTAGAATATTTTTTTCTCAATTCTTACCATCGTTAAGAGAAGGCCCGTGTGCTCTGCCCAGCATTAGAGCACAAAATGGTTATATCATTAAACTTTTATAGGAATAAACTGTACTCAAATTATAGTCACCATATTAATTGACATCATTTTATTCAAATATTGTATGAAACTGTAATCGTTACAAGTTGGAAATGATATCTAATTTTGATTGGCTCGTTAAGCTCTTGAACGAATCAATCAAGATTACTGCCATGATATGGAAGAAGGCGGCTAAACGTAATTTTTACGAAAATGAGTTATTATAACCAGCATACCAAGTAAACGATTGCGCATCTACCCATCTTGGAATTATATTTCTAAGTTTATTCGTTCCCGAGATATCGTAAGCTATTTAGCGGCGAAATGCACATTTTTTAGGGTGACCCACCCACCTTTTAGCATTTTTCTCGAAATCGACTTTCTGCACGTAACCGCCTTTTGCCATATCAGGGTAGAATTTAGCTTATGGTCAGATGATATCTTGCGGCGTCTATAGGGATCTGGTGCGGTATTAGGAGTGTTTAAAATGATTATGATTCCGCTGACAGGAAGGGATGAGCATATACACATTGTGTATCCGCATCCCTTTCTTTCTACGGCATCACAATCGCTTTAATCACTCATAATACGGCAACTGGTCTGGATATTTCGTGACCACCTAAGCATAAAGAAGCGTTCTAGGAAAGGTTCTTGTATCGACGAGATGGGCGTTGTAAGTAAAGGACAATCTTAAGGATCTCCCCATATTTATCGACGCGGAATTGGCTTAAGCCGAGTTCGTATCACCACACGACTCATTGAAATAAAACTACTTTTTAACGGATTTTATCGCGGTTTATTTTAGATTTTAGATCCCGACGTTTCAAAGTCTTTTCAGACTTCATGTTGTCTACCCGTGAACCGTAAAATCTAAAATAAACCGCGATGAAATCCGTTAAAAAGTAGTTTTATTTCAATGTGTGATATTCGCGTAAATCTAAGACAATAACCACACTACTCGACTATCGTCGATCAGCTATAGTATAGTTAAAATCTCGCTGCAGACGATCATAAATCATAATCGGAGTAGGGATGTGCGCTAGTTGCGCGCGCGCAAGGACATTATCGATAACGGTTCAATATCTCCATTGGAAATTGGCAATATCAAGACATATGAAAATCACATTTATGCGAAGAGTTCATCATTCATGTGGATGATGATGACGATGACCCAGAAAAAGAATTTTAATTTTCTATTCGTAGTTTTATATATACGTTATTTTGTTTATATATTTAATATGCTTTGTTGTAAATTTGGTAATAAAATAAAAAAAGACATGTTATTTCTATCGCCCATTTATTAATATACAAAACTATCGATATCACTCCTCGACTGCAGTAATGCACAGAACTACGTGTGGGCGTGACCTGCCCATAAGGCCCGTGAGTGGGAAAGAGAGCGAAACACTCGAATGATTTATGACCGAGTCTGCAGCGAGATTTTAACTATACTATAATCGACAAACGCCTCGTTTCGCCGGCGTCACGACGCGTCGTCCGAGCCGAGCCGATGCGAATGGTATTAGTAACACCCATATTACGTAGACTAATAGGATTTTATTGACCGGTGTTAGCCGACCAACTAGTGGTTTTCTGAAGTACAAGCAAGTGTTTATAACTTTGTAGCTCTGTATTTATTTAATTGATAATCTAGCTCTTTGAAGGTACTATTCCGAACGTCGTGACCACAGAAAGCAGCATGTTAAACCACATCCAGCGGGCCGACATTTTGGAAATAGAATTCAGCGGCTGCATGTCGGTCAAAAATATACCGGTGTATATTTATTGAAAAAATATATTTATTGTGCACGTAAAGACAAATTCAGAGTGAGGCACCCTTCTCGGTACTTACAACTAGATTTGGAATAGAACCTTTTACTCAACATTAACATTAAATATATATAAATATCTTAATGTATTTTACCTGTGTTAGTTATTTGAGACTTGGTTCGTAAAAATAACGAAAAACTTCTGGAAAACGGAAAACTTTAAATCAGTGCGCATCTTTTAAATTGGTGGTTGGGTTTGTGTACTATGCGTTTCAAATAAGAACAGGACTGGAAATTCGCCATCTTGGATCGGAATTTGCAACGACTTCAAAATTTTTGAGTACGGTGGGCAAAAATATTTCATTGTTATAATAGTCCAAAAAAAATACGTTTATTTTATTGCCGTTCGAGTAAGATTTAACATTGGGAGCCAGCCATTGGGGTGTACGGTATATACATAATAATGTGTATTTTTGTATAAGTTTGAGACATGCCGGTTCCCTCACGATGTTTTCCATCACCGATATTGAGCAGCGGATTAATTTTTTAATCGTTAATCAGATTAAATTTTTACCAACACTACTGATTTCTAAAAGGTTGCGCACTGTTTAAAAAGATTTCCTCTATTGTCCAGTTCATTTGGTTTTCTTGTTCATTCTAACTATTTTATGATCTTCGGCCATTGCGAAATTGATACATACTTTATCCGACTGTATTATTTCATCATAATAGCTTTGATTATCAATACTGAAGTAGTGGCGATATATTAGCTACGCAAGGCTGCCCACCCACTACCTATTTTTATGAACTTTTTGTGTCCGACTCGATGAGTGATCTTGAGTTGTGTATTGAGTTGCAGAAAATCGGTCGTGTGCGGGCAGCGTTAATCCAGTTTGTAGTAATACTAATTTTCAAATTATTATATGTGAAAACTTTTGATTGGTTAATACTATGTGTTTTTTGTACTACTGTTTGTTTTCCAAGAAAATTAAATAATTAAATAAATACTTAGACCAGAGCGGTCGAGGTATTACTAAAAAACTGGGTTTAATATTACATAATCTGCGCGCAACTACTACGTGACACCCTCTCCTCACCGTTCACAAGAGGTGACTTAGCACTTGCGCGCAGACGTGGTGTTATCTATAAGCAAAAAGGTTATTTTCTTAAGGAATCTGGCTTAATAATTAATTCGTAGTGTACTAACAATATCTGTATTATGTTAGCTCGCGCCACGAGATGCTGTGAATTTTGTGAACCGATATTTAGGAGTTTGTAATATGTGTATCGATATAGCGGGGACCAAGAATATTTTGCCGTTTTCATTCTCGTAGGTAGGTACTTCTGTATGTTGATAATCATATTTTTCTAATTAGACGCAAAGATAGACCTGTTAAACAATATTAAACATATTATTATGTAAAAAACAAACAAAGTTTAAACGAGGTTTTGACGGAATCAGACAAATAAGTATATATTATAACGTTTTTGTCGTAACTAACTTCCTCGGACGTACTGGTTGCTAGAGCCCGATTTTCGCGCTTTAGATATTTATCTCGAACGCAAAAAAAAATGACGAATGTTGCTTGAAAACTAATTTGTATTCTCAGTATGTTACGTTAAATACACGACAACTACTCAAAGCGCGACATGCAACAAGTAGTCTATAACAACCGACGTCATAAATGTCGCGTTAGAGATAAAAAATAATCTAAAGCGCGAAAATGGTCCTAAATAATCTCGAACTCGATATAATTATGTCGAAAAAAAAATGACGAATGTTGACTGAAAACTATGATATCCATTGCTATAGGTACCACAAACTGCCTGCCATAAGTTTTCACTGTCGTGAGCGACAGTATGCTGTAAAAAATGGCGAGTTGATTGAAAACCAATGAAATCCAACATATGATGTCGATTGCTACAGACTACTCGTTGCTTGTAGTAGACTAATATCTAACGTGAAATTATATAATTAATTATTAACTATTTTTAACTAATAATAAATAGAATCTCAATAGCAATAATATAATCTAAACCGCGATAACAACACATACTGAGACGCATTCAAATTATTTCGAGTCACGGTCACAGTGGTAATACGCATCTACTTTGATCTGGGGTATCCCATTCTTAATTTGAAATTTAAAACTAGAATTTAAAAGCTTTGCGTCTACACGAACTTCTTCATAATGGCAGTCCAAATGTTAACAACGTTCAATAAATCATACGCGCTCCAATAGACAACAGCGCTTTAAATCGCTAAAACATAACCCGTCCAACAGAAATTCCTCGTTAGTTTCGTATTACGCGGGTGTTACTTAGAGTTGATTGAATTTGGTATTATTCCTTATTGATGAAATGATCGCTACGCAACTAAGTAGAAGTTTCTTTTTTTCAAAATTTATAGCTTCTCGTGGCACGGACTATAGTAAGATAAGTAAGATTTCCTTCGGTGGTAACATTTGATGATGAATGATTGGGCAGAACACACTTCCTGGACTACAGCGCATGTGTTGCGTCTACTGCAATGCTGTGACAAACTGGGTTTGCGATGCTTGCACCGTCACGCCTTACTGTTCGGAACCGTGTCAGCGTCGTGATTGGGTGAACAGTCACAGGGATGTGTGTCACAACTTGGCCAGGTGAGTTAAACTATATTTTTTTTATTGCTACCGTTTAGTATGGGTGAGTGGTGGTTATACACCGTGACTTTTAATGGTTGCTTTCCTGTGGCAAAAATATTTGCCATCAACATTACAATACATAAATATACCTAAATTAAAAAAAATCTTTAACTAATACGTTGTTTACTCGAAAGCGTGAGAAATCATAGTAGGTAGGCAACAAAAGTAGATAATTTTACGACGTAAAATACTTGTAGGCATTTAATAAGACAAGTGATGTAAGCAAGTACCGCTTTTGTTCACAGCAAAATAATCTATTGTACGTAGAACTTAAAGTTTAAAGTAGCGTGTGCGTTCAATTGTATGCCGCCACTGCTGCCGATAAAAATCTAATTGTTAGTGTGCGTTACACCCCTCTGGTACCCCACTTACCGCTGTCGCCCACCGACTCGAGCTATGTCGCATGTGTGTGCGTGCGACGCGCGGCGCTACTATTGCGTCAATCTTATTTAGTCAAAAGTATGAGTAGATGTTACTAAGTTATTTTTTACTAAAAGAAAAAATATTTTTTTATATGGACTCTACTTCCAAAACAATATCATTCTGTCGCGGGAAAGCAACCATTTAAAAGTCACGGTGTATAAGGATTGGGGCCAGTGTGGAGGCTGGAAAACAGACGCATTGTCGCATGCTACAGCTAGTTAACCCAGGTGTGTCATGGTACTAGTTTTTCAGAGTATCTTGTAGCTAGACTAGTTCTGTGAGTGCTACGGCGCACTGTGGGATGAAACGGTGAAAAGCGTCTTAAAAAATAGGTTTTGTGGAAGTAATATTTGAGTAAATAAATTTATGTAACAGTATAGCAGGATACTTGGGCCATATGAAAACACCGATAAAGGTAATTGAATAATTAGTAGCTATACTAACAGGTCAAAGTAGGCGTAGGTGAAAATATATTTCTCGAGTACAATATGAAACTCAACATTTTGAGTGTAAAAATATAGTCCCATAAATATTATGGTGTTGTCTTCTTAACTATTAATAAAATTATATTTAAAAACTAGCGGATCCCGCAGACGTCGTCCTGCCCGGTAAAACAGTGCCATTTACCGGGTCCGAAGATAGTTTACGACCGACACTCAGACCTACCGAACATAGTTATAAGAATTCATAAAAATCGGTCAAACCGTTTCGGAGGATTTTTTTTTCTCTGCGTAAGAACCATCCTCGTAAACAGGATAAAACTTCAGTAGCTTTAGGAAATTTTGACGTTAGAAACTGAACGGACTTGAAAGTTAGCACTGTCTATCAATATAGGTATATTTATTTATTTATTTATATCAATATATTACTTAGATTGTCTTTTTGATTTTGTTCTTTTTTTTTGCCCTATTTCTCCCCTAGAGTCTGGACCTACTCTACTATAAGACATACTAAAATTAAAGATTCTGAGTTCACGGGAAGTACCTTCCCTGTAGGGTTTGAATCCCTTAAGAGTCTCGAAAATTGAACTTTGCTGCATAAACAGCTGTATCTTTTGATTACGTTGATTTTTTGGTGATTTTTCACAGGTCTAAGGGATAGTAGACCTGAGTATTTGATATGAAATCCAACTTGGTACTTGCATGTGTTCCTGAGAAAAAGGGTCTTGATAGACAGACATACAACAAAGTGACCCTAAAATGTTGCAGATTTTTGAAACGTTAAGCACCATTTCATCCCATAGTGCGGTGTCACGCTATACTCACGTTCAGACCAGTGCCAGCGTTGTGATTGGGCGAATATTTCGTGTGTCTTACAAGCTGAACGGGAAAGTCTATGCTATCCTTGATACCGTACATTCTTTAGGTTATTACCAGAGGTCGGAGTAGGTAGATTGATTTTATATACTTGCGTCAAGATATTATAATAAGGACATATCATTTTATCTATAATGTGCGGAAAGTACCTGAAAATTTTCCGGCATTGGAATTATGAAATAAAATAAAATAAAAAGCATACAACAAAATCGGCTAACAAAATCGATTATTATATAAATGATTAATTGAATTCAATGAACAATTATTTTTAATTGAACAAAAAGATAGATAAATTAATTTTAATCCTCATCGGATACAATTTCCATATTTTGGCTTTCAACGTTAATACAATTAAAATAAATAATCATAATTTTTTCAATATTTTCTAATTTTAAAGTATTCCTTTTGACGTCTTTTGAATTGTGTCTAAATTGTGGTATTTTGGAGTCATATCCATATTATTCTCTACGTTGAGACGTCAACGACGAGAAATCAATCTACCTACTCCGACCTCTGGTCATTACTAAAGACTATGGGAAATCTGAAATTGATTTGCATTATTATTTCATATGATTTTTGATTTGTTAAGCTTTCGCAAAAAAAATCGCTACTTAATCAGCTGTTTTTCTAAACTTTCTTTGACTAAAATGTTACTAAAGAATGACAAATGGCGGTGTCTTAAAAAGTAAAGGTTGTCTAAGATAATAAATTAATATTAATATATTTTAGGGTTATATTTTCTTTTCTAATTAATTTATTAAAATTTAATCGTCACAATACTATGACTTCATTTTTAACGACACTACCAAAACTATTAAGAATGACAATTATAATTAATATAATTAAAATATTATTACTAAGAATCTGACAAATTACGACCCGACTGGGGTAATGCATCTTATGATATCGATATTTGTATGGTGTTTATATCCAGACATAGCGTTCAATGACTTTCAATTGTTAAATCTGTATCTTACCTAAGATCTACAAATAAAGAAATTTGATTTGTGTTGATTTGATACCCCTGGGGTGTCGTTAACAAATAGCATTTAATAGCGACACTTCCGTAATGTTGGAATAAGATATCGCTCAGGAATTATTATCGAGCTAATATATTCTCAATGGTTGATAGGACATTTTGTCTCTTTCTCTAATGCACTCGCTTAAAACGTTTATGACGTTCAAGTAATAAAACGAGTGTCATTTGTGATCTTACATATTGATATATTTTCTAGTAATAGTTCTTTTTATTTTATACACTACTAGCTTCCGCCCGCGACTTCGCCCGCGACTTCGCCCGCGAAATTGATCTCACTAATCTTGTTTCTCCATACAAACTTTGGATTCCCGTTTCACCGTTTCACCGTTTCACCGTTTCACAGTTTTGAAAAATCCTTTCTTAGTGCACCCCTAGACCCCATAAGGAACCTATGTGCCAAATTTGGAGTCTCCAGACCTAGCGGTTTGGGCTCTGCGTTGATATGTCAGTCAGTCAGTCAGTCAGTTTCTTCTTTTATATATTTAGATTTATTATATATTTAGATTTATTAGTGGTGTCGCTAACAAATGCATTTTGTTAATGAACCCCAGGGGTTTCGTTTTGCGGGTGTCGTTCGCAATGAAGATGCTAGTGCATATGACTCAAATAAAATGGACTTCAGCCCGATTCACCCTGTATAGCATTGTGTATGGCTTGATCTATATAATAATTATATAATGATTATAGTGGGACCTTGAATGTACAGATGATCTAAGAAATCTACTTAACTAATCCCCAGAATTTCAACCCCGGTCTCATCCTTAAGCAGTTGTGTAAATTAAACACATTTATCAAAACCTTTTGTAATCGTTTCGACATCTCATCCTTGATTATAATATAATCCGTAAAATGGGTTAAAGTACAGCCTTTTTGCAACTGCTATAGTTTCATAAGACTATATTATCCGAAACTGTTATGTCCGAGTTATTGATCACATAAATATAATTGGCAGGGATATATCATTCATGGATGGACGTCGCGGCAGTGGACGTCGCGGCAATAGTTCCCGTGACAATGGTTTCCGTGATAATGGCTCACGTGACAATGGCTCCCGTGACAATGGTTCACGCGACAATGGCTCCCGTGACAATAGCTCACGTGACAATGGCTCACGTAACAGTGGTTCCCGTGACAATGGCTCACGTGACAATGGCTCACGTAACAGTGGTTCCCGTAACAATGGCCCACGGGACAATGGTTCTCGTGACAATGGTTCACGTGACAATGGTTCTCGTGACAATGGTTCTCGTGACAATGGTTCACGTGACAATGGACGTCGTTACAATGGACTTCGTGACGATGGAGCGCGTGACGATGGAGCTCGTTTCAATGGCCGTCGTTACACTGGACCTCGTGACGATGGACCCCGTGACGATGGAGCTCGTTACAACGGACCTCGTGACAATGGACCCCGTGACAATGGACCCCGTGACAATGGACCCCGTGACAATGGACCCCGTGACAATGGATCTCGTGAAAATGTCACGCGTGATGAGCCAAGGTAAGTACAGCAATAGCTAAACCTGGTTCGTAGTGGCGAAACATTCACAAGAAAACATTTTGGAAACACTGTCCATTTCTATGTATCAGGGATGCGTAGAGAGGCATAGTGCTCGTTACATGTTTTGTTGTGCAGTGCAAATAGTAATTGATTGTCACTCCACCTATTCTGAGGACATCCTATACGCTTGCCATCCGTGGTCTTCACTCAACAACTTTTCTACCCTTACGCAAAGTCTGTCTGTTTTGCGGCTAATTTGACGCGAGGGTAGCGTGGTCCGTAAATACTTTCTTTTCACGCCGTAGGTCGTGGTTCCCGGACAGACATGTTTTGTTTGTTTTGAGTCTAGAAGAAAAGTTATCTGGTTTCCATCACACAAGTTCTGCGTAACTTAGGATCAGATGACCGTGTGTTAATGTCCCAGAATATTTTATTTATTATAGTATGTCTGGTCATCTGGCCAGGTGGGCTATGTTGATTACTTATCTGTTGGTTCGTTATTACATTGTATAATGTTTGGTCCTTTAGACAGACTCATAGCTCTTTCCATAGCTCTTCGCATACTCAGTCACGTAACATTATTTTTATTTTCAGAAACTCTGCTCCTGCCCCACTTCGCCGTCCGCACGCTTCGAACCAAAATAGGACTGAATCTCAACCAGGCGATGACTTTACCGAGGTATCATAATATTTTTTAATAATCCATAAGACAGACTAAATAGAATTTTTATTATCGAACCCTAGGATCAAGCCTATTAGTATTTTCTTAAAAAATATAATGAGTGCTATTGGAAAAAAACTTCCTAATTTGAACGTAGGTAAGGGTTGGATAAACCACCTGCTTGGGACCCAGTGCTTAATTTACTTTACCAAAACCCAAAACACCCCACTCTGAATTAAATCGCTGTGATCTCAGTTTGCTTAAATCGGAACGTGACTAAAATAATAAAATTGTTTGGACGTCAAATACCTCAGTCCACCCGTGACCATGTAGTCAGAAATGACTACATGGTCACGGTAAATTTAAACTAAGCCGCGATAAAGTCCGTTTTAAAGTTTTTGTTTCAATCATGTTTATTGTTTTAATAGTTTTTTTGGCAACACTGCCACACGAAACTACTGGTCCACGTATTTTATTTATTTTAATAGTATTTCTGCATATAATTAAAAAGATATCGCTATAATTGTGAAGTATAATCAACAACAGTGCATTACAGGTGTTATCTTCTTGAAATTGTAACAAATAGTGCAATAAAACTATAAAGTGACTGTGTTCCTAATAACCGCTTACATTTAAATCGGACGATATTTAATAACAGTGAATAACATTATTATAGCACGCAAAACTTACTTCATAACCTCAACATCAAAGTTACAGGTAATGTTGACATTCAGCTGGGATTTAATTGAAGAAAATTGATAATTTTACATCCAAACGAACTATGACCATTTGAATGTCACTCACACATACAAAAACAGCTGATTCACAGCTGATAAATTACCATATACAAATAAATAAAACCGACACCAATCAACAAATGCAAACTTAAATTTGGCCTTTTGACACTAAAGTGACAACAGAGACAACTAACCAGACTAGTGTCAAAACTATAGACTACATTTTTTTTTCTTAGCTGTGTAAAATCTAAACGCTTACAGCCTTTTGAGCACTGAGAAAATAGATATGTATCACTAAAAATTCAAGAACGAGAAGTGCTTTTATAACCGAATCAAAAAAAAATATTGTATTTTTATTTTCTGCAACACAATGGATTTTAGCGACAACGTAACTATCAGAAAAATGCAAAGACGCAACTCAGAAAATGATTTGAATGACAGTGTTACATGTTATAATACCAGTAATTGCATGAGCATCGACGAATCAATACGAAGCGTACCAGATGATTCACCCTTCAATCAATCACAAATTACTAATTTAGAGACCCAGATTGTGGAGTTAAAACAGAAAATATCTACAGCAAATCAGGAAATAGATAACCTCTCGTTAGAAAATGTTTCATTGAAAAAAGAATTAGGAAAGTGTAATTTGATTATTAAATCTCTGAAGACCTTACAGTCCCCTGCACTTGATAAAAGACGCTGCCAATCACCTAAAGCAATTCAAGGCGAGAAGAGAAGAAGTATGTTTGCTCCTTTAACTCGGGACATAGCCGTACAAACAGAAATTTATGAAGCATATAACACTAGGATAAGAAAAAATAAACGACATGTAAAATTGTATCTAAAAACTAGAGGACATAACAGGAGTCACAATTTATGTAGGAAACTAAGAAAACAAAACAAAACAATTAAATTATTGGAATATCAGGTCAGCAAAATTGAAATAGAGAAAAATAAATTATTACATAAGATAGAAGAGTTAAACAATCATATACAACTGAAAAATAACAATATAAATGTTATTACTGACAATACTAAAACTAAAATAGCACACAATAGAAAACCAACAAATAAAGAAGCAACCTATACTAAGAAAGAGGAATATAAGGACAAAAAAGAGGACACAAAGACTGTATATAGTAATCGAAGAGTTGTTATCTTTTCAGATAGTATCGGGCGGGGAATCAGTACGAAAGTACTACAACAAGTCGGCTCGATCGATATTGTAAACTACTGTAAACCAGGTGCTGGGAGCCAACAAATTCTTGACAATTTCAATGAAAACACCAGCTACCTTGGAAAAAACGACATAGTTGTCATCCTAATTGCAAATCATGCAAGGCAACAACATGGCTCTTCCTATGTAGAATTAATGAAAAGTATATTAAAAAATGACACTAGAGAATTTAATATTGTAATAGGGTCTATGACTTATGACGGTTATAACAATTCAAACATTTCGGCAATAAATGAAAAACTAGCGCATTTGGCAAAAGTAAATAATAATGTTAAATATCTAGACTTAAACGTAGAAAACAGATCACACTATATTAAATCATATTTAATAAAACAGATTGTAAGAATCAGCAACAGTAGTAATTTTGAAAGTTCAACAAGTCTCAATTTTGTAAATATTAACTACAATCCTTTAAATTTTCCAAAAATATATCCGATGACCGCAGCAAGGTAGACATAGCGCATGCAAATATTCAAAGTATAGGCAATAAAAATATTCAATTAGCTCTGTTAGTAGAAGATATAAAGTGTGACATACTTTGTTTAACAGAAACTTGGGCAAATGATATTAAACTGGAATCTATAGCCATAGAAGGATACGTCATTGCTTCTTATTTTAACAGAAAAATATTTGAACACGGTGGAACAGCAATATTTGCAAAGACTGACATTGATTTTAAAACTAGGAATGATATTGTTAAATTAAGTAATGAAATGAATTGTGAGATAGCAGCAATAGAAATAAAACGTAGTAAATTAGTAGTGATTTGTGTATATAGACCTGATCACGACTATAAAATTTTTGAAGACGTGATGACTAGATTACTTGAAAAATTATTGAAAGAAAAAAAGAAGTTTATAATAGCAGGTGATTTCAATCTAAATGTGATTAAAGCTAAATTAGACGGCAAAACAAAGGCATTCTTAAGACTTTTAGAACAATTTAACTGTAAACTTATTTTAAACGATCCCACACGTATATATAAACAATCATCTACATGTATAGATAATTTTATTGTGGAGTACGATGATAACTTTAAGCAACATAAAGGTCAAGTTCTCGGTTATAAGCTTTCGGATCATAATGCTATTCTTATGTCATATAAAATTGACAATATAATAAAACAGAATAATCAAAATAGTTATCAAGAAAAAAGAGTATTTTCCAGTTTAAATAAAGACTACTTTCATTACTTATTTAATAGAGATTTTAAAAATATTGCTAATCGTATTGACACAATATCTTCGGCAGACGAAAAACTGAACGTGTTATTGGAGTACTTTAAATATTGCTTTAATACTGCTTTTGCGAAAAAAAAAATTAAAACTAATAATATTAAAAAACATTTTATATCCACTAAGGGTATAAAAATATCGCAAATAAATCTACAGAAATTAGAAATATTACAAAACACATATCCTACAGCAGAAAGAAAATTAAAGATTAAAGCCTACAAAAAAGTATTTAAAAGAGTATTAGAAACATCAAAGAGAATAAATAATGCAAAACGAATTGAAAAAGCCAATAACAAAATTAAAACAGGATGGGAAATAGTAAAGGAACAAAGTAATAAGAGAAATAAGCAAGTCAGTAAAATAGAAAAAATCCTAAACTGTAATGGACAAATGGTTGAAGATGAGAGACTAATAGCAAACGAATTTAACACATATTTTAACAATATAGCACAAAATCTGACTAAAGACTATAAAATTGACGTAACAAAATGTAGTAATTTTCTACAAAAACATCCCACAACAAATGCGGAAGCTACCTTTTTACCAATATCAGAAAGAGAGTTAAGAAAAATTCTGAGCAATATTAAGAATAAGACTTCTAAAGATATTTACGATCATGACCCGACAATAATTAAAGAAATAATTATGATAAACTCAAATATGTTCAAAATTACCCTAGAAGTTATGAATGAGTGCATAGTACAAGGAATATTTCCCAACTGCCTCAAATTAGGTAAAATAGTTCCTTTATTCAAAAAAGGAGATCACAAACAGGTGGAAAACTACAGACCGATTTGTATCTTACCCGTCTTTTCCAAAATATTAGAGCTAGCAATTAAATCAAGAATGATAGACTACTTCGAATCAAATAAGTTGTTCACTGAATGTCAGTTTGGGTTTAGGAAAGGCAGATCAACAGAAATGGCGATCAGAAAATCTATTTATCGCGTTCTCGCAGCTGTTGATAAATCAGAGAAGGTACGAAGCATCTTCTGTGATTTATCGAAGGCATTCGACTGTCTGCGCCATGATATTCTTATTAAGAAGTTAGAATTCTACGGTTTTGGAGGCAAAGAACTTGATATGCTAAAATCTTACTTAACGGATAGAAAACAAGTGGTAGTTATTAATAAAACCTTTTCAGAAAACGTTATTAACAATACAGGCGTACCTCAGGGCTCTATATTAGGACCGATCCTTTTCTTAATATATGTCAATGACTTGCCAAACTGCATTCCGGATTGGGCAATGATAACACAATTTGCTGATGACACTCATGTAGTTATTTCAGACAAAAGTGATTCAGGGATTGTTGAAAAAACTGAATTATTGCTTAATATAATGAAAGATTGGTTTGCGATAAATGGCATAATCCTTAATAATGAAAAAACCAACATAATGAGCTACACGTATAGAAAGGTCCGAACGAATTCACAGCACGATGTAAAATTAACCGAACAAGTAAATTTTTTAGGGTGCATATTAGATTCAACCTTAACATACGAAAGCCAAATAGATAAAATATGTAAAAAGTTAAGTCGTGCCAATTACATGCTATTTAAATTAAGAAACGTAGTAAATAGGAAAACTTTAATATCGGTGTACTATGCTTACTGTCACTCAATTATAAGTTATGCTGTAACAATTTGGGGAAATTCTACGCATGTAAATAAAGTACTAATTTGCCAAAAGAGATCGCTTAGAATTATATTTCACTTACGGAGATTAACATCCGTAAGAGCATATTTCAAAAAATCTGAAATCATGACAGCTACTTCGATATTTATATATAATTCGCTCTTAGAAATACATAGCCAGAGAAGTGAGTTGACAATGAGGATGGATATACATAACTATAACACACGGTATAAGGATAAGATAGTAGGACCCAGAACTAGAAAGGTTAAAACACGACGATTAGGCATAAGCTTTAAAACGGACTTATATAATAAACTTCCCTTACCTTTAAGACAACTACCTTATGCTGAATTCAAAACTAAATTAAAAAAATTTTTCAAGCTTCATCCATTTTATGAGGTCACGGAATATCTGACATCTTCTTTTGTGACATTTTGATTTTAAATAATTTTTATTTAAATATCTTTAATGTTCATTAAGATTGTTTCATCAAATTAATTAATTGTTTAATTAATTAATTTATTTTTGACTAAGTGTTGATAGAATTTTAATTAGATATATTCTGACATTTTTTATTATTATGATTTCTTTAGTAACAATTTTATTATTAATTTTGATTGTTTTTATAATTGTTTTTTTTTTCTCTTATATTAGTTTTGTTCGATTTATATTTATAATTATGTGACATTGATAAATTATTATAATTTTATTTTAATTGATTGACATTTTGAATTTCTAAATTATTATGATTTTATTTTATTGATTTTATTTTGTACTCTGACATGCCTATTATGTAATGTAATGTTGTGGCGCAATAAATGAATTATGAATTATGAATAATATTTTTACAGAAATCTGATTCTGGTGCTAGGAACACCAGGAATAGGCTGCCTGACAAGTACAAGAAAAATGGTGGACAGGGACGTGGCGGAGGTAAGTATCTATTCTAATCTAGGACAATTTGATACATCATACATAGCGCTTACTGGGTGTATCACACCCAGGTTTAGGTCCGATACGTAAAATAGCGAGCAATTCATCACCACATTCGGGCTCATGTGGTGAATAATTCGAGCACGGATACGACCTATTGCTGGCGAAAAGTGGGAGATATACACCTCTGCCTGCCACCTGCCGGGTCCGAAAACAGAATACGACCTGTAAGATTTCATAAAAATCGGTCAAGCTGTTTCGGAGGAGCTTTTTTAATTTTTCTCTGCGTAAAAACCATCCTCGTACTTCAAGGAATATTCTAAAAAAAGAATTAGCGAAATCGGTTCAGCCATTCTCGAGTTATGCGCTTACCAACACATGTTGCGATTCATTTTTATACTATAGAGATGTCTTGCAAAGCAAAAAACAGATAGAAACAGACAGAAACAGACTATCTGACAGAAGGGGGTTAGTCCACTTCCAATTTTGTTGTGTTGTGTACACGCCTACCAAGTTATATTTTTTCATAGATCAACCCAGGAATCGCCCGTTACCAAACAATGATGAAGACTGGCTTACTACCGAAGCGACGCTGCCGACTCGGTAAGTATACATTGTTTTTAGGTATTACACCTGCCGCCACGACAATGCTGCGCGCATGCTGCGTTCGCGCAGCATCTTATGAGCGACCGAATAAGAAATAGACGTAAAGTCTTACCTACACCATTATACCACACATGGGTCCCGGGTGTTGAAAATCAAGTGACATTAGTGGTAGGTGCAGTCGTAGTTAGTGACCACAAAGCCGCGAACCAGAAACCGGACTGTACTCTCCGTTTATTAGTAAAGAGGGCAAAAAGTAGTGTCCAGCAAATTATAACAAGTTCGTTAAATGGGACTTAACCCACCACCAAAATCCCGTCAATATGCTACTCCTAGAAATCACCATCGAAAAACGATAGCGGCACTGTGACCGGACTCGGGATTTGAACCTGGCCAAGTCTCGGGGACACCTATACTATCATGGATTTCGCATGAATTTACTTTGAAAGATAATGGAAAGAGTTGTAAAGTTAGATTGTCTAACAATTTCGTTACCCAAAATTCAATTTGAACGACTGTACATTAAAATAAAGCATTTTCTGTTATATAGAGCTCCAGAGACGGTAGTATCTACCCTTGCTTCAGTAGTGAAACCAAATCCAGCGGCACGTGCCACCCAACCTGCAGCAGCACCTGCCGCAGCACCTGCCACCCGACCTGCAGCAGCACCTACTGCAGCACCTGCCGCCCGACCTGCAGCAGCACCTGCCGCCCGACCTGCAGCTGTCCCTGTCGTAGCTCCTGCAGTACAAGTAGCTTCAGCAGCGCAGGCTGGAGGAGCCTCTGTAACTGACGGCATGCCCGTTAAGAAACTGGTGCCGCCATGGTAAGTATTGTGTAGTAACAACCGGGAACAGCGCTATCAGCTTGGCCTTCGATATATAAGGTCGCGGGTTCGTGCCAACATATTTTTGTGTGAATTTTCTGATCGCTGCTGCTCTATATCACTAAAATAAAACATTAAAAAACAGCATGTCTAAGAACTAATCATTCAAGGACATGTCACATCCACCAACCACTACTAGAATAAGTATTAAGTATAGAACTAAAGAATGTCTGACATTGAGTATAGAATATACTTTCCAGTTCAGTAGCTAATTCACGTAATTAAATAAGTTGCAGTGCAGTTGCAGTTAAGTTTCGATCAAAACAGCCCTTTTCGTATTTTCGTAGGTTTGACAACCGCTGTTAAATACGCTCGCGTCACGCGAGCGCTTTAAACTAGATAGGTATGACAGATAAAAAAAAAATATGAATACTATTTTGCACTTAGACGAAAACTAATTGCAACTGCACCGCAATTTGATCGGCGCGTCAAGAAATTACGTGAATTAGGGCACAGGTTGTATACGTGTCCAAGATTCAACTAAAGATATTTTGTTGAAAATGAATTTGTTCTATGACTTACAGACGACGTCACTTCGTTTGTTTTGTGGTGATGAATAGACTCATAATATGTTTTTATTTTATTAAATTATTTTTTTCCCAGTTACCTCCTCGATAAGTTAATAGTGGGCGACACGTTTGGGATATCAGTGGACGCGAAAGCTTCCGATTGTCGCCAGACTTGTGGCGATTATATCTGTCTGACGATGCACGTGAGCCATGAAATAGAATACAACTTGCTCTGCGAGGACTACGTGGTCGATTGTGAAAAGACGACTGGATCTTTCAAGTGAGTTGTAGATCGCTTACGGCTGTAGGTATAGCCAGGAGGGGTTATTACCCAAATATTGTAAAAGGTCTAACTGTAACTTGGAGCAGCTACTAAGATTTTCTAACAGTTACTCAATAATAAGTAGAGATCGGAATAGGTTGTGTTTCTACCTCACTCACAAGTTTTCTCTCAGTTTGCCTGAATAGGTTGGATTGTTCACAGAACACCGTGTACCTCCTATAAATAACAGTATAAATTATACTGGATTCGCGGCTAACTTTATACCAAAACCAAGCAAAAGTAGCGTCAGCACAAAATATCTAACCACAACAATAATATTATATTGAAATTTATGTAGCTACAATACATAAATAACAGTATAAGTCTTAATATATATATTTCTTGTGTGCGTGTGTATGTGACTGAACTCCTCCTAAACGACTGGACCGATTTTGATGAAATTTTTTGTGTGTGTTCAAGGGGATCTGGGAATGGTTTAGATTCACAATTTTGCGCGGTACGAAGTTCGCTGGGGCAGCTAGTTATCTATAAATATGTAAATTTACGCGCCAGAATACCACAAACTTGTACACAAATTCATATACACGGATAAAACCACACGTTTGAATTTATAACACCACTTTTTGTCGTCGATAGTTAATAAAATATGTTCGTAACTTAATATTAGTCTCGAACGGCAATAGATATGCGCATTTTTTTTTCGTCTTTAAGTGATTAATATATCGAACAAACATTTTGGCTCACTGTACTAAAAAATGTGAAGTTGTTGCGCATTCCAGTCCAAAATGGCGGATTTCCAATTCTTATTTAAAACGCATAGTATTTACCGTGTACAAGCTGATCGGCGCAGGCAAAACTGTGACACATGTGCGTGTGGTGGGCACATTGATTTTGCGTGGGATTAGAACCCGTGACTTCGAAGGAGAGAGGCGAACAAGCTGTCCTCTACGCCTAGGGCATCTAGCTTTCCACCGTCGGCTTTACCCGATTAACCCGCCTGACCCACATTTTATATTACGCCCAGCCGTGTGATAAAAAAAATGCCTAAAACCTTCCTCAATAAATGAGCTATTTATATGGCTATGGTTCCAGAATTATTCTAACCGGACCAGTATATATAGTCTCTGAGATAAGTTTAATTTAACAGACTTTTTAGTTTTATAATTTTAGTACAGAAGTATAATCGGTCAATCTTTTCTCAGGTTAGTCCCAGGCGAGATGTGTTCTTACTTCAACGTAGAAGACGGCGGTTGGTACAGAGCGCGATGCCTCAACATGGAAACTCTTGCTCTCATCGACGCGAGCAAACTCGTCACTGTCAGTGGTAATGACAAGATCATTAAACTGCCGTCGCGGTACGACAAGATACCTGAGTTTAGTGCTGTACTGTACAGTAAAGTGGCTCGGGTAAGGAAAATCTTTATACGCAATTGATTTTTTTAAGAGACTACAGTATTTAACACCTTACGCCCACTTGCACATGTCTGGGTTAACTGAATTAACTCAAACCGCCAGTATGACAAGGCTCTCTGGTTCACACAACTTTTCTTTTTTAAATATATACTTAAAAATAATAAGTAGATAGAAGAAAATTGCTGTGCCATATATCTTAAAATGTTTTATTGTATCAATATGTTTTGTTGTAGATTGGAATGAATCTGAAATGCACGATCACGTCGACGACACAAGACGTGTGCAAAGCGTTGATGATGGATGTGGATACCGACGCTGTCGTCGGCAACGGGGAATTTACAAGGTGGCTGCCTACTGTCGACTATCCTGTTCCAGGTATGAATACTTAACTCATTATCATATCTATTACGGTGTAATTGTCTGACGGGCCAGTGCCGTGGTTGGTAAGGTACTTTCTCTTCCCGCCGTAGCGTTGGTTTAATACATACACAATACACATTTGTGTACATGAACATGTAAAGCACACAAAACCAGCGAGTCTTACAGCTAAACATTCTATGACACGTGATATGTAGTACCCGCCAACCCGCACGTGGCCAGCGTGTGTGGAATAATGTCTAAATTCTGTGAAGTCTTTAATAAATAAGTATAATTGCTTTCCACGCGGTCTGAATTTATTTGTGGAGAATCTTGTGGCAGCAATGATTGTGCAGATGTTCTCAAGAGGGTGCTTAGTGCTTGAGAAGTTGGTATTACAGTTTTAGTAGGTAGTTAAGGTACCTATTCTAGAGGCGTTGCATTGCCTGTTGTGTAGGATCTGCACGTATGCAGTTGAATATCTAACTTAGTTCTATTTCCTTGTATTTCCTACTTGCTTCCGCCCGCTGCGCTGCACGTAATAATAATAAACGCGAATATTTGTAAAAATGTATGGATTTTGTGATTAAGGTCTGAATTAACACGTAGGCTACTTTTCATCCCAATAATTTGATAATTATCGTTTGATCGCGTGAGCGACGCCGTGGGCGGAAGCTAGTCTAATATAAGTACAAAAGAAAAGCAGTTTAATTATATCTAGTAAAAACTAACACATGCTCTTAGTCAGATGTCGCATCTCGCATACGTATATACACGCCATCTCGCATATTTCCCATGGGCGTAGGCAGAGACACGCTACTTGCTACATTTTAAATACACTTTTTTTGGCTTCATTAATTTAAAATCCTTTTTTACACTCATTCATTATCCGTCAATTTACCTCATCCTCTTAGGGTCCATCTCCATCAAACGGACAGCATTACAGCGGACGGGAAAGAATTTTACAATAAAATAAAACGAAATAAAATCTTGTATACCAGTGTTTTTTAAAGTCTATTATATGCGGGCGTGTGCCGCTACGTGCGATTTTTACCGTTCCGCATGTTATTAAATCGGTTCGAATGCCGCCGCGTGCGCTCGAGGGCGTGGCCAATATTTATTCTCGAAAGTGCAGGCGCGCCGGCCAAATGGACCCGGTCGTAGTCTTGCGTCGACATCTTGCCGGACGCGAACGCGTGTGCCCGCATGCATTCGTTCCTATCCGATTTGATGCTGCCCGTTTGATGGAAGTGAACCCTTCCTCCTCACATTCCATCAGTGTTCACGCAAGCACTTGCTTTTTGCCCTCTCATACTTCACTCGCCTTTTGGCCAATCCTACATTAATAAAAACGTTTAGTATTAAAATACTTATGTCAAATTTTACCACATTTTTATTAATTTGCAGCGGCATCATCAATGCCTAAAATCACTCGGCCACCTGTAAAGAATGGTTCGAATGTAATGTTGGTCGATGTGAGTGCGCTAGACAAGGTGTACGTCAGGTCGACGGATGCAGAGTCACAACACCAATACAATGAGATTCTGCAAGAAGTTGTGATTGCTGGGATGAAATGTAAGTACATACAATAATATTAATAATATTTAGGTACACAGTGGAGCCAAATTATAAGGTAATGTAGAAAAGTAAAAGTAAATGCCAATGTAAAGTGTAGAAAAACATGTACCAACCTGCATAAGTATATTTATGCGCTGGGATGCCGAAAACTTGTACACAAATACATATACAGATACACTGACATAAATCTGGTTTTTTCGTCCGAGCATAATAAAATATGTTTGTACATGCCAATCTCACTCAAATTTCAATAAGATATAGCATTTCTTTTTTAATTTTTATGTTGAAATGGTTATCGTTTTTATCGTTATTAAAATATTGCATGAAATTGTGCCTAATTGTTACAAGGATGATATGTAGCGATATGACATAATTGAAGCGTGTGTGGGGGACCAGTGATGTTTTCCTCTTTTTACTAATGTAAATGTCAACGGTCTTATTCATAAACATCTTATTTATTTATTTATTTTATTTTACTCTTTACTTAAAATGGTCTTACTTACTAATATAAATGTCAAGATGACAGACAATGATAAACGAATTATAAACCTATTTGAGCCATAATGAACTTATTAAGATGGTTATGAATACGGGGGCAAGATGACAGACAAATTATAACCTACTAGCGGCCCGCCCCAGCTTCGCCCGGATAGCTTCAGCCCACTCAACAATTAACAAAAAATGTGATAAATAAAGAACCGCTCAACCGATTTTGTGCAAACTTCACATAAACCAAGTAGTCCGAATAATGCCTAAACATTTGGTTTGAATAGGTAAGCCCGTTTTTCAGTTAAAAAATTACAACGAAAAGTGGCATTGATTTTTATGTATATAGATTTCCTATTTATTTATTTTATTTATTTCATAAAATAAATATACAATTAGAATTTTTTATATTAGCAGTGTCGCATAAACTATCATTGGTTTTTCATGAAACGAATAATGGCGTAATGTTTTGTACAAGAGGGGTGCAAAGTATGTATGCGATGATTGTTGTCTCCCTCACAGCCGCACCTCTGACCGAGCCTCCGATGAAAGGGCAAACAGTGATCGGCAAGTTCACCGACGGTATCCACTACCGCGCCCTCTGCAAACGTACTAACACGGCGAAGAACAAATATATGCTCGAGTATATCGAATTTGGTAAGCAAGTTAATAACAATCTTCTACGTCTATATATAAAAATGAATTGACGGATGTATGTAACGGCTAAAACGATTTGGCAGATTTGGTTTTGAAATATTTGCACTGGCACGAGGAAGATTAAGTGAGAAATACGCGGTATAAAGTTCACTGGGGCAGCCATTTTTTTTTAAAGAGAAGTATTATATGTAGTATTTTACCATTTATCTGGTTTCCATAGTACAAGCTCTGCTTAGTTTGGGACCAGATAACAGTGTGTGTTTATTTTATTTTTAAGATTTTTTCTTTAGCGTTGCGTTTAACTACAACTTACCTATTGTAAAGCAATGATGTAGTCCTTGTTGGCAAGTACTTAAGTAAATACCGATTTACTAGCGACTAGAAGAATAGAGAGAGGTACTCGTCATCAAAGTTGGTATTATAAAATTACGTTTAATAGCATTTGTGGGATTTCGTGATTTGAATCCCACCATAACAGATATTAAAAAAAAATGTCTTAGAACGTCGCAGTTTTTTAGTTTTTTACTACTAATTTTTTAAAACTTACTTATTTAAACTTGCCACTGGCAAAATTGCGGAATAATTTCTGCAGAGTCCATAACTAACAGAAGAAGAAGAAGAGCCCAAAAGCACTGCATCTGAAGGCTGGCCGCTCTTCAATATTTATATGAAAACTAATGACCTCAATGTACTATTCCGGTTCACCACGGTACTTCACATACCGATCCGACACTAGTGCGTTCAGGCTCTAAACGTTAAAATTCTCCCCAGGTAACGTGGAAGTTCAAAAACTCGAGGATATCTACCCATGTCCATCTGCCTTGGACTTGGAGTCGTTACCCACATTGGTATCAGAAATAGTGTTAACTACAACTAACACAGAACTCACCGAACCTGCTAAAGATCTGATTGAAAAGCACAAGGATACCTGTGAGGAGTTGATATTGGTAAGTAGCAGAATGGCGACCTGTCTAAGTAGACTACTATTAGAAGTAACTGACATAGGAACGCACCGCCCAAAGCGCTGGGACTAGAAATTAAAAAAAAATTGGCACAAAGGTTCCGTGTGCATTAAGAAAGGATTTTTTGAATCTCACCTTCAAGAGGGCGAAACGGGGACCACGCGAGCGAAGCCCTCTACCGTCTATATCCATTTGTGTGACGAATATACGCATGTTTTGTTGTTCCATTTTCATCGCCTTTCACCCGTGCACTGCGCACACTTAATGTTTTAGCAGAAAGCATAGATATCTTCCGAATTTATAAAATTAGCTCTGCATACTATTAGCTATAAATAATGTAAATGGCTATTCTATTGCAGTATTTATAGTAGGTACATTTTATCGATTTGTAATATTTCGCAGGCCGGCGCCAGCTGCACAGCAATTGGTATTTAGACTAGCGGTTTAAACCAACCCAATCATCTTTATCCAACAGACACTGCCGAATAACGCCCCGTCTGCACCAAGCGGTGCAGAAGCTTCACTCACAGTGGCCAAGAACAGACAGAGCTTCAGCAAGAAGCTCATTGATCTTTGCACACCGGAATGGAAGTTGATGGAAGACAATGACCAGGATATATTAGGTTAGAATCGTGTTTAACACATATAATGCCATCTCGATTCTCAAATAGTTCTTAGGACCGGTTCCTATAATTAACTGTCAGCCATTACTTACCAAAACTATTAATTACCAACCTTCTAATAACGAGGCGTCACTGATATGGTCAAATGTTATTTGGGTGAACACCGAGTCGCCGCATTAGAATTCTATTTATGAATTTCTATGCGACTGCAGCTCATGCGGTGTCGCAAAGTTTGAGTTTACCTTTATTGGGGAATTTATAGGCACATATTGGCTATTTTCTCAATTTACCTATCTCTAAATTACGTAGCGTTTCACAGATTTAATGGTTACAATTTTGGCTCACGGTTTATAAAAAGTTCGTTGATAAAACGAGTTGATTTAGTGATATAGGAACTGGGTGTTTGCGATCAGCTATTGCGCACTATATTAAACCCGTCTTTGATATATTTATGCAAGATCTAGAACACAATGTTAGGCTACACTAGGCTAATCACTAGTATTGGATGTGTTATAAATGTTGATATAATTAGGTTTCTGTGTCCAGTATTTGTTAGTGTAGTCTTCGTCACAGACAGACAAGTGGCTTGCTAAGCGCCTAAAGCCTATCCAGTCATCGTTATTCAACCCTGCAATACAGTGGGTTGATATATCTGAAATTTATACTAATTGTAATGGATTCTATAGCGGTCTATTTTATATTATATCCCGACCTTCATATGGCTGTAGAAAATACCAATGGTTGAGATATAAAAACTAGAATTAAAAGCATTAAAATCCCTATAAAGTAATTGATTCCAATTTGTTAAAGGCTACTCTAACAGTGATTGGCTAGGATCTAGGATTTTAGTAGGCTAACTCTCTGTGTAGACGTAACCATATGAGTTATCTTTACTCGTTAATCTAGCTGTTCATCATTGTATCAGTCAATAAGTAACTTAATTTCTATGACCTGAACTGGAAAGGTAGTCTTCAACACTTGAAACCAGACATTCATTAGGTCATTAGGTGAAGTCAGAAATTAATTTGCATTTTATTTCAATACTATTTATGCTAAGTTTTTGCGGAATTTCGCTTCGCGCGACCCGAATCAGCTATTTTGCTGAACTCTCTTTGACCTAATAAAGGTGAATAACGTAGATGTGACAGGTAAGTGTGTAAGAATATATATTAAAAAGTAATATTTTTATTTTGAAGGCGTTATTTTTCTTTGATTTTTCAATTTCAATGTCGGGTAGGTATTAGGCCTTACCCGGTACACCCTGTAGAGCGAGTATTGAAAACTCATAGTAGAATAGGTGTTTAGATTGGATTGGAGTCTAAACACTGTACCTAGTCATAAGTAATTGTTGACATATTTTGTGTCTGTGTGTACTCTGTCTTTGGCGTAGTCGTAGCTGCTGGACATATTTCGTGACAACTATAAAGATTTTGCATATTGACAATAGAAAAAAAAACAACAATTTTTAGGTTGTTATTATATTTTTAATCCCTGACGCAAAAACGACGGGGTGTTGTATATATGCTAATCGTCGGTGAAACTTTGCTTGTGCGATTCAGGATTGTTATGACGTCATGTCTCTTTGAGTGGCGTTAGGTATGTGACGCCACAATAAGTTTGGCGTGTCTGTCTGGGTACGTATGTGTGTTTGTGTATATCTGTCTGTGGTGTCGTAGCTCTCGAATGGATGGAACGATTTTTATTTTATGTTTTTTGTTTGAAATGTCAATTAGCCGGGAGGATTAGAGGTCTTAGCTAAAAAAAATTGAGTTATAAGTTTAGTAAAACAATTGTGTTACAAAGGTAGTTTCCCAGTGTGAAATATGCATTTCTTCCGAGGAGCACTAATTTCTCTCTTCGTTTTTTGCTTTCCTTGTTTATGAGATGTCGAGAAGGGTGTACACTCTCTACGATATCTATGGCGAATTCGTGTGCCCGTCTCACCGGCCTCTGAGATTGAAGGGATTAGAGGGTGCACCTGTGTTTGCGCACATGCTTGTGAGCTTTAATTTGTCCAGCGTACCTGGCAGGCTGATTGGCTGCCGTAGTAGGAGTTGCTAGTAACATAGCAAGGAGATAATCAGTTACAAATTTCTGTAGGTTCCGTTTGATTTAGAAGGTCCTCGTGTTGAAGTTAAAATTATGTCTTAGTTTTTCCCAAATCACGTGTCCAAACCTTAATTGGCAAGCCAGCCAGCTCAACTTTTTGTCAATTGTATTTTATTAATAAAAAAAAACGATGTCTTCAATATTACTCGATTCCATTCTTTGCATAAATTACTACAAGTTAAGATTTTGTCTTAGGTTAAGATTTGAATAGCTCCTGAAAGATTTACTCAAGTGGAGTTGGTCGGTTTGCCAATTAAGGCATCGATGTATGTCGATCAAATATTGCTTCGGATATTCTAGGGTTGCCACATTTAAATAGTTAGTATAGTACAAAAGTATCAGTGTGCGTTTGCGCTAAACAACAAACCCTATTGCGAGTACTGTCTCTTTCCACTTATCCCAGAGTGATAGAGATAGACATACTTAACATGAGTTTAGATAACATACCTATACATTCATAGAATTAGATATTCCAGTTATACCTACGTAAAATAATAACTATAAAAATAAGTCGGGTTTTCCTTCCTGACGCTATAACTCCAGAACGCACGAACCGATTTCCATGGTTTTGCATTCGTTGGAAAGGTCTCGGGCTAAGTGAGTTTTATAGCAAAAAAAAATAAAAAAATAAAAAAAAATGACAAAATGAAATGAATGAATCGAAAAATTAGTTGGTAAGCGCATAACTCGAGAACGGCTGAACCGATTTAGCTAATTGTTTTTTTTAGGATACTCCTTGAAGTACAAGGATGGTTCTTACGCAAAAAAAACAACTTCCTCAGAAACAGCTTAACCGATTCGGTAGGTCTGCGAATCGGTCCTAATCTATTTTCGGCCCCAGTAGGTGGCACTGCTTTACCGGGCAGGACGACGTCTGCGGGGTCCGCTAGTAATAACTATAATATCTTCTACGTACTGCAACTAGCTAGTTCTGATTGACTGCCATAGCTGGAACACGGCTAGGAGAATTATTAATGTCCATTAGTATTTATTTAACTTCAGTTTCTTCGTCTCTAGACGTCGAGGTCTCGGGTTTAAATTCTGCACCGGACTAAAAGATTGTTTCAACTTTTCTAATATTTAGTAAGTTTCCCCTTAGGGCTTATTTGTTCAATAGCCAGATTGGTAAATTTTATTCCAGGTATAATTTTGACGTTTCGAAGAATACTCCTGACACAATTGTCAACAATATTCCTTATAATCGACCCTAAGTTTTCTAGTGCGTAGGCGACGTTTAGTCATTATGACATTTTTCAGTAACGGTAATGACATGCAGTCATTGACATATGTACTTCTGTACCGGTGACTCCATTAGTGTGGTTTTATCGAGCATTTTTTTTTTTTTAAATTAGGAGTGTGTACGTTTTATCTAATTTTGGTTTTCCATACAGTTTTCAAAAAGTCGCCTTTCCTTTTTTTCTGAGAACTTGCTGACGACACGTTCATATCTCCTCAATTATCGGTGTAAAATAATTTAATCTCTAAGGCACAATGGTGCCTGGGGTCTCTTATCAGCTACTAATTGGTCGCCGTAGTAGATATAAGACCAGGAGTCTACTCTTGTCTTTTTAACTGAGGCTGGGTTTGCTTCAATCAAGTAGGAGCTGTTATTCTTCACTCTGAAACGAAGAGGCTTTGAAGTTTTTTAACTCCGATCAGATTTTCCATGACCACTGCTGCTGGAGATGGATAAAGCAGTATTCATCAGACTACACGCTTGCCTTAACTGTTTCTTTGGTTAACAGAGCATAACGAGCCAGTGGAATCTTACTTCCCTTTAATTCAAGGAAGCCTCAAGTATTCTTTCCACACAGGCCTTATCATGAGGTTTTATTTATTGGGAGTAAGGCACTCCGCTCTTATTGCATTCATGCGTAGACGCACCATTGAATCCCGCCCCCACTGAATGTGCTCCATGGTCTACCAGATACCACGTGCGAGGTGACTGGGACTTTCGGAGTTTTATTCCAACAAGTGATTTTCTATTGCCGAAGTTAGTGCACTTCCTGTCTTGATTTAGTCTTAGTCAAGGCCCCTAATTCTCTTAGCTCTGGTGCCAGTCGCCTATAAATTACTTGTATCGGGCCCAGGAGTCCGTTTCCAAACTCCTGGTTTTTCTCAGAAGCTTATTTTTTTATAATACTTCTTTATCATTTAGGTTTCGGTATATACCGGCTTTTCATATTCTTCTTACTCATCATGTATTGAACGTGATTAAAGGATGGTGGGTTACAGTTCTCTCAATCCCGAGCTATTTCTATTGATGTTTGCAAGGTGGTTCTTGTTGCCTCTTGAGTGGTGTGAGATTGACGCCCACATCTTTTATCGGCATAGCCAGTGATAGTCAGTCTTTCTTGACTCAGTGTCTCGTGACCGAGTACCCGAAAAATTTAAGGACTGCCAGCAGATCTGTGTTTCAGATCCTGGTTTCAATGCTGTGCTCAGAGTGAGAGCTCAGTGCTGAAAAAATCACTAGGTACTTTTTTTCTTATTCCATTTCCAAAACATTGAAAAAGAAATTCATTCGAATCTTTTTTGAATGGTCAGACAGTTTCATTTAAATATACTTTAATGTCACGAAGGTGAGTTTGGTTTAGTTTTAAGTTTTCCATTTCCATGTGTTGTGTTAATTTAGGGGCAAAGAGTATGCTTTTTTGACATTTTTGGTATTATTTTTGTATTTTTGACTCATTTGATTGTGTTTTTCGTGTCTTGAAAGGGAACGTAAATTTCGCTATTACCTTTCGATAGACTGTTAAGGTACCGTTAGATTTTTAATTTTTTTTTTTTTTGACGGTCGCGACTATAAACATTGTATGTTAATCCTTAAATAGGATTAAAATATATATATATATTTTTTGTTTATTTCCGTTTATGATGTACTTACAAATGTAATTACAGAATTATTTCGTATTTTGTAAAAGTGCTTCGTTATTTTGACCTATAGCAATTGTGATTAAACGCTGCAGTCCAAAGTTTTTCTTTAGCCTCTCCACAGACGGCTCATTTTGTTGAATAAATTAATGTTATGTAAAGACATATAAAGTAACAGCTCTGAGGCTACAGGTTTAACTATCTGTCATATGTATGATTTTTACTGTAGCAATAAAATAATTATTTTTTAAACGTTGTCCTCCAAAGCTGGAGGCCTCATATTAAAACAATCCTGCCTGCTAATTATGCTGGCGTATTCATGGCAGCGTCTATGGTGGGTATAGCTTTACAGAAGTAGGAGAAAAAAGGGACATATGTCAATTCCCTTAATGTGAAGTGTGCGTAATTAAATTGAGAAACTTTGTGACTGTGGAATCCATCTAAAAGGTTTACTTTTGTATTTCCTATCTTTTGTTAATATATAAGACATTGATCAATAAAAAGTGTGACAGTTATGTGGTTGTTTTATTGTCTTCCCTATAATTTCCTATTATGGTTTAGCCTAGGGTCCTTTAGCCGTCTTCAATTTTTTTTAAATTTTAATTCGTTTATTTCATACTGATGTCCAAATGTAACACTATAGTGTTAGTAACATTCAAAATACTTATTAAACATGTTAGTATAAATTATTCTATGTATAAATTCTTTTATGAAACGGAGAGTTGTAGTTCTCCGCTACATTTTTTGGAATACTGTTGGGAATGTCTCTCACTTTTCTCAGTAGCGTTACGGTTTTCTTACGTATTATGGGGCTAAACAATTGAGTAATAGCTAAGGAAAGCGCCAGTGCCTTTCGTCTTCATCTACAAGCTATTTTGTAATCAGAATTAAGTAGTTTTATGAAGGAAGAGGAGAAAATCTTTGTTATATCTCTAATAGATGGCAGGTGAATGTTATGAAGGATCAGCTAGGGGAACCATTCATTGCCATTAATGCTAGGCAGGTCTTCATCATCTATGGTGTAACCAGTCATATTATGTTGCTATCTAGAAAAATCTAGGAAATCTAAAATCTGGCCGCACGACATAGCAATGTATTTTTAGAAATAACGATGTAACTTTATAGCATGGAAATAAATTTAAAATTTTAATGTTAATGTTCGTAAGTGCAAATTAGTCATACCGTGTCGGCAGCCTTGAGGAGCTTCTATGTACTATGCGTTTCAAATAAGAATATGATTGGAAATCTATCTGTATGTAGCTACATACCTAGGTAATTTTTTCCACATAAATCACTTTTCCATACATTTTAAAATAATATTTTTGTCCGTGGTTTAATATTTTGTGATGGCGCTATTTTTGCTTGGTTTTTGGTATAAAGTTAGCCGCGAGTCCAGTCCTATTCTTATTTGAAACGCATAGAAGTTGTGTGTAGACCGATTTTATTCTTTTCTTCTATTAAAAAAGAGTATGCTTTCAATATCGTCCCACTGAAAATTGTTTATTGATCTAATGAGGGACTTCGAATATATAGAACAGAACTCATAAGTAGTAAGTAGTATTCACGTTTTGTCGATGCCCAAACCTAAACCCAAAGAGGAATGAGGTGTGTTTTCAACCCTCTCTTAACTCTTTTCTATAATGAAATATACCGTTAGCGATATTTGAAGCGTTAGCGAAAGTTCTGTGAGAAAATATAGGGTGCATAGCAAAAATTACAATAAAAGTTTTCAAAGACAAAAGAACCGCCTTCGGCGCAGGCCACACTGCCAACTGACGGACGAAGCGGACGACATCGTTTCACCTCTTTTCATACTTGGGTTCACACCGCTAACTAACGAGCTAAGCTACCTCAGCGATACTGGCGACGTGAGCGAAGCCAACGAAAGTCCAGCGGTGCTCCGCGTTTCGCCTGCTTCGTTAGCTTCGCTCGCCCGCCCGCTTCGCTAGATTAGCTCGCCCGTCCTCCCCGTTTTGGAACTGACAAATTAGCTCCATTGTTCATCTTCTACCGCAAGTTCTTTAACTCAAAATAACTCATGAATACATTAAGACTGGACCGCCCTACTGTTGAATACAGCCTCATGTGTCCCCGACAAATAGCAGCGGTGATGAACAATGACTGAGGGAGAATACCTGAGGCTTCATATTATCAAGGGGAGGCACAAAACATCCTACTGGGTTGAAGTGCTCTGGGTCTACCAGCCCCATCTACACACGATAGTTCACGTCTATTTAAATATCATAATTCACATTATTTTATTACGCCACAACATTACATTTCATAATTGACATGTCAGAGTACAAAAAAATAAAATCTTACTAATTAAAAACTCAAAATGTCAATTAAAATAAAATTACAATAATTTATCTATGTCAAATAGTTTTATATAAATCGAGTAAAACTATTAAAGAAAATAAACTAATCCATGTATAAAAACAATCAAAATTAATAGTAAAATTGTAACTAAAAAAAATCATACCATCAGTCCAAGACTACAGATTACAACTGAGAAAAATAGAAAAATATCCACTTTTTGGGTCCGCTGAACCCGTGACCTTACGGCTAGAGGCAGCTAAACGGCTAGTCCCACCTAGCTGTTCTAGCTACAGAAGCTAGTGCAAGCATACTAGCTAAGACCGATGGCTCTATGTGCTCTCCATCACATGGGGACATTACTTGGTCAGGCGACCGCACTTTGACCGGTTGTGTTGGTTAATCCATTCTTCTGGACAGAGTGAAGGTAGAAAAAGAATTCAAATCTCGTCGCAACACGGGTTTCAAATCATTCGTGGTTCAAATTCAGAGACACCATTTCGAGACATTCCTCAAAGAATAGTTTTGGCTGAAGTGCGTCTACCGAGAAATCGACGACTCAGGAATCTTCGTGACACCACACCACACAACGCGATGCCTTCTCATTTTGTTAAATGCTTTATATTTAGTATCTATGTTACTTTAGTTTTATATTGTGAGTATAAGTATGTTATAAAAAATCAGTTTATCTAGTCCATACCGGTTAAAGTAAGGTATATAATTTAAACTAAATTAACAGCTTAAAGACAAATTTATGCTGTCGGCTCCGCTGAGTTTAGGGTCAGGTGACCGTGTGTTAATGTCCCAGAACAATCATTTATAAATTCCCTTATATACTAACATTAACCTCTTCTCGCAGATGTTCCTTGCATTATGTTCGACCAGGTGAAGTTCCTGGAACTGCCTGCAAACGGCTGCATTGTACAAGTGACAGACGTGTCTATTCTGCTCCACGGCTCCATTTGTGGGTACGACAGCAGTTTGGTAGGACACGAAGAGATCTATGTGAAGTTGGAGAAAAAGGTAATTATGATAATAAATGGTGGTCAAGGCCCAACTAAATTCGCAGTCCCACAGTCAGAACCGTAAAAGGAGAATGGGCAAAAAATTTATGAACCAATAATATGTAGACCAATACAGACTAAACACTTAACGCGGAGTGCGCTTGCGTTGAAGCACCCGTCCCTCTCCCCTGCAACTATAATAGTACAGTAGACATAAAATCATAAGAAATGTCATAAAAATATATATATGTGTGTGTGTGTGTGTGTGCGTGTGCGTGTAAAATTTACGAGGTTTGCTATGGTTTTTGACTTTTCTGACATACTACAGTCCATCAAATCTAAGAAGTACCTTTTGAAGTTTCACTGTTTTCTATTAAATTATCTTTATAGAGGCGTAATTCACACTATTTTTATTAGCTTTCCTGTAAAATAATTGAATTATCAAGCAATTTTTATTTTAACATAACATAAACAATTTTCATCCAAAAAATAAAATTCTAAATGTACTAAGTTTAGAACTGTCAAACGGTACTTCTTAGATTTGATGGACTGTAAGTAATTATGTATAAGAAATTACCTTAACATTAATACATGACTTGTTGGTGTTGAGTAGGTAAACCTTTACTACTTCACATCGGAGCTCGACAGTGTCTTTGCTTAGTAAGCGGCTATTTAGCCGAACCTTCTTACCAGTACAGCGAGTATGTACAGCCCCTTTAGCACCTGAGATCACACACGCGAGCTGTGTTGATTCCCAAAAATTATTATTTCCAGATCGAAGAATATGTGAACAGTGAAATAGGCAAGGAGCCATACTTGCCGAGGCCTGAGGAGGTGTGCATTGCGAAGCAACCTGAGCGTAAGTACCCCCGGTGTGTTCTTATGAGAATATGTATTAACTACAACTGCGGCTTGATGTGGCACATTTTTTTGTTGTGTTCCAGTGAACCAATGGCGTCGTGCAGTAGTATTGGAACAAATTGGTGGTTCGGGAGGCAATTCTGCACAACTTCTGTTCTTCGACTATGGTGCAACCGTTGTGACACCCGTCGCAGACATCAGGAAGATGTTGCCGGAGTTTTGTGTAGTGCCAGCTATGACAGTGGATATTGAAATCAAAGGTAAGTAAAGTGACTGTTGACCATCTATCTCGACTGTTCAGTAGTCGATTTCCATTAATGTCCGTGCGAGAACCTTGATTTGCCAAGTTATACTACGTATAAAATCATTGAAACGGATTAAAGGTCTTTTCACGGCTAATCTATTGGTGACGGTATGGCAACGTCGCCAAGTTGGAAGCCTTACCACGAGCTACAGCTCCCTACTCTTCTGCGTACTTTGGCGGCCTGGCGACGTTGCCTCTACAATGTACATGTGTAAACTGCACCTCGCTCCCTCAGTCGCTAGTCAGCCGTTATTTAAGAAAAAATCGCGAGGATTACTTCTACATCCGATCCCGACGATATAAACGAACTGACTATCGAGACGCCATGGCATCTATACTTGGTGACCTTTAGACGCCAGAAGTAGCCAGGCCTGCGCCTCTGGCAACGGCGTCAGTGAGGTGAAGCTCTTACTTGCACACAGGACCACGACCAACAGTTACTACTGTGTATTCTTTAAGGTGGACGGTAGTAGAAGGATGTTTAATACTGTTCTTTGTCCACAGACTTCCCGAACCCCGCGAATGCAAAACAAATAGAGTTGGCCAAAGATTTCATGGGTATAGACGAGAATAAACGCGGCAAGTTGAGAGTGACGAGCAGCAAGGAAAAAGACTTTTTGTGCACTTGCGAGGCGCCAGAGTTGATCGAGTTCTTGCAAGAGTGGGATTAATTTAAGTCCCAGAACAAGCAGTAGACTAACCCCCTTATTCATATTATTCTTAAATAAGTCTCTATAGTTACAATTGATTTTATCTCTTTTAGGCTTGAGCACTGTCGTTCACTTTACTGAACTGACTCATCGAATCTCGTTCCGCTAAATAGTTCCGTAGTTCCAAGTTCCAACTCACTGGACTTCACTTGCGTCAGTTAAGTTCTATAAGTTGGAACTTGGAACTGCGGAGGGATATAAAGTACTCCGACTCCAACTCCGACTGTTATTTTACGGCCCGGTATTTTCGTCTTGCAATTCCATGATCCGACTCACTGAACTTCACTTGCGTTATATAAGTTCTTGAGTCGGAACGATGCTATTTCGATCGAGTTTCTTTCGTTCGGGCAGCAGGTCTTCGGACCGAATCGATCCGGAGTTACCTCAAACATAATCTTATTATTACTAGCATAAATATCAAGATGATATATTAAAATAAACGAATTAAAAATTTTAGTTATTATAAATGTTTATAAGATGTTTATGAATAAGAGGGTTAAAATATTAAAGACCGAGAATTGAGAAAAACCTTTAACGGAAATCTACATAAGAGATGGTATACAACAGAAAGAGATGGCAAATCTAACGCCAATGTAACATTTGTTTGAATTATATATCGGCACAAGATCTTGATCCGAAAAAATCATTGGAAATGGCGTCCTAGAACGTCGGAGATTTTTTAGTTTTCTCTTTCTTAAAATTCTTTTAAAGCTTGTATACTTATTTAAACTTGACACTGGGAGATTTGAGGATTTTTTCTGAAGATGCCATAATCAAAAAGTGACGATGATGGAGGATGTGTGCCATAACTAACAATAAAAGTCTTGCGCAAACATAAATTTGGTATCATATCTCTGCAACTGTCAGGTGGTCTTTAATATTATAAATCTATGGAACCACCAAACTTTCGCGCTCGCCTAATTTATATCGACCACAAACCAATTTTGATTGGTTCGCACAAGTCTGCCTGACAACCCTACCAACATTTGACGATACAGAGATTCATAATGAAATTGATATGATATTAAAAGAAACACCTGCGTACTAACTAAGCCTGAGATAAATACAGGGTGAACCGGAAAGGGTATATTCAGCCTAAAATTCAACGTTATTTGAGCCATAAGCCATATTGTGACATTTAGATATTTATTATTATTATTATTAAACAGACAAGCAGTTGTGAACAACTGATATTCGCCTGTATCTGGTCTCTTTCCTTGTTCTGTTTACTATGTTAGACTATTGACTGACCGACTGTTGTTTGACTCTTGGCTATTTGTTTTGTAAAAGATTTAGAGATGTTTTTTTCATTTTTTTTTCTTAGACAACCCTAACTTTTGAAGAGAGCGCCAATTGTCATTCATTTGAACGCTCTTTGATCTAATAAAATAAATGATTTTATTAGATCAAATAGCGTTCAGTAAAACAGCTGATCAGGGTTGCGCGACGCAAAATTTTTGCAAAAATTTAGCACATCAAAACATAATGCAAATTAATTTCTGACTTCACATAATCTTTAATAATGACCAGAAGAATTTCTGATTTCAAGTAACAGTTATAACCTTTCCGGTTCCGGTTGCTATGAGTGAATAGATTTATTTTCCATTGACTGTAGCATTTATAGTAAGTATTAATGCATTTAAGTTTAATTTGACGATGTGATCTTATTTTTTTGCTGATTAAGTTAGAATAGTTACGTACTTTTGTTTGTGTTTTCGTCTAAGGTAGTTTATGTACCGGGTGGAAGCGACCGCCCTCCACAAACTGATAGGGTAAAATCTGTACATCACACCGAGATGATCGGTACATGAAATTTGTCCAGGAACTTTATCCCGATTATCCGAACATCGTTTATCCGAACATCCGATTAACCGGACTCATTCGTCTCGGCTCTAATTGTCAGTATAAAAATATTTTAACGGCGCAACGAGACATTTTACGACAACCGACATTTTAAATTACATAGATTTTATGTAATTCATTACCTATCGTTATATGTAGCTCGTTTTATATATCGTATTATCTAAACGACGCACAAAAACCCATTATATAATTATTTTTTTAAATTTAAATATTATTTGATTTGACCCCTGGTTTTATTTAATCCGGATAATCGGGGTTCTACTGTATATCCAATAATCGTGCTTCGTTTTGTTAAATAATACGGAATGTCTCGTTACCTTATGGAAATCCTAATTGCGAACGGCCAACCTCTATACTATAGGGTTAGTCATTACCACTAAGCGCCAAAACATTTCACGCATCGTTAAACTAATGCATTGATGAATGTTTTATTTTAACTGTCTTTAATTTAAATCGAGTGCCGCGTACAGAAAAGTAAAATAAAATAAACAGAAAAAGATTACAAAACTAACGATCCGGAAAAAATCCGTTGGGAAATTATTCTAATTAAGGGCCCTGCACCCTGTCAGCTTGTGGAGGGCTGTCCTTTTCACCCTATATAGGTCTTGGGGCCTAACGTTTTTTTAAATGATAAATACATATTACATTATACAAAATACGTATGCAGATTAATTCATTTTATTTAAATAATATATTTTTTTTAATCATGGTTTATTCATGATTTAAAAATGGTTTTATTTAAACGTGTTATATTCGCGTAAATACTTGATGAATATACAAGTGTTATGAAATTAAGTTTTCAAAATTTAAGGGGTTGTTTAATAGGATTTGTGTAATGTTTAATCGTCAAGTATTATTTGAAATAAGCTAACATTTTAGAGACATGCAATAATTGGCATTCAGCATAATTTTTCGTTACCAATTAGCCAAAATTTGACAGATAAATTAATTAACACCTAGTATTGTCTTAGATTTACGCGAATATCACGCATTGAAATAAAACCACTTTATAACGGACTTTATCGCGGTTTATTTTAGATTTTAGATCCCGACGTTACAAAGTCTTTTCAGACTTCGTGTTCACTGGTGGACAACACCTATCGATAAAATGGAGAATATCTAGTAATTATGCCGTGCTTGTCTTACAAGCAAAAGATTCCTGTTGCCCATCAGACCACTCTTAGCACCAGTTATTAACACCTTACATACTTCACTTCAACCCTTTTTTTAGTGTCCCACTGCTGGGCACGGGTCTTCTCTCAGCTATTTTACTAGTTGAGAGAGTTTAGGCCTTAATCCACACACGCTGGCCAAGTGCGGCTTGGTGGATGTCACATGTCCTCGAATGTTTAGTTCTTAGACATGCCGGTTTCCTCACGATGTTTTCCTTCACCGATATTGAGCAGCGGCGATGAAACAATTCACACAAACATGTGTGGGCACGACTGGGATACTTGCTACATAGTATTGTCTTAGATTTACGCGAATATCACACATTGAAATAAAACTACTTTTATAACGGTTTTTTTTTCGTCGTGATCTAAAATCTAAAGTAAACCGCGATATTTCAATACTTGCTACATCCTAAATAAGACATCTTCAAATGCTAAGCATATTTTTTTTCAAAACAATGTTTAATTTTGTGTTGGTTGACAATTATTGCTGTTGATTCGGGGAACTGCTGCGTTGTTAAAGACCTATAGCTTAACAGGGCTCCTAGCTAAATTAACCAACGAAGCGATAACGATGACATATGATTGTCACTTGACATTTCGAAGGTGAATGTCAATTCCATACATTTTGGTCTTTTCGAAATGGCGTCTTAGAGTGTCGCAGTTTAATTTTTTTACTACTAATCTTTTAAAAGCTTGTATACTTATTTAAACTTGACATTGGCAAAATTGCGGACTAATTTCTCCAGAGGCCATAATTAAAAGAAGAAGAATATATTTCCATAACGCTTCGCTATATAATTTGTCTAGGGGCCCAGGCCTTAAAGCGAATCACGCTCGGTTTACAACGCAGCACTCACGAATTATTAAGTACTAGCTTTCCGACAGCGGCTTCGCCCGCGTGTATGTCGGTTATCGCGCCAAAACATTACCTTCTTTTTGCGCAGTCGGATAAAAACTATCCTATGTCCTTTCTCGAGTCACAAACTTCCTCTATACCCAATTTCATCCAAATCGGTTCAGTAGTTTAGGCGTGAAAGCGTATCAGACAGACAGACAGAGTTACTTTCGCATTTATAATATTAGTGGGGATGTATGAATCATTTATAAAAACTGCCATGTTATGTCCCAAGGGTTAATAGTTAATTTATAATATAAACTAATAGTTAATAAATAGTTAATAAGTTTATAATATTAATTAGATGTTAAATAGGTTACATATTTAGTCTAATAATTTTTAAATTTCTTTACGAATTTGACTTTTCTGGGTCGTATTCCACATTTGACATTCCAGATTACTTTGCTGTCCAGTGGTTATAACAGTCAGTCGAACGAACTCCCGGGTTCAAATACTGGGACAAGCAAAGAGGTTCAGTAACGTACGTGCTACTGAATAGCTGGCTATGGCCGCAGATAGTACACACGGGTACAAATCAAGCTATACGTACATTCCCAGTATAAGCTGATCTCACATTGTCTAAGATTTCCGTACAACGAGAGTTCAGTTTATATTGGAAACTATCTGCCCCGGCGAACTTCATACTGCGTATTTATCACTATTTAAATAATCCTTAGACTTGTTTGAATATTTTAAGACCATAATTAGTCAAATCAGTCCACCCGTTCTCCATTTACAGAGTTTTCCCAACTTTTAAACCTTCGCGGAGGTCTAGCTCCGCGAACATTTCAAGACCAAAATAAGATAAATCCGTTCAGCCGTTCTCGAGTTTTAGCGAGACTAACAAACAGTAATGATTTTTCTATTTAAGTAGATGTATAGTTTGATGTGTAGCCGTGTGTACGAATGGATCATAAACATAGTTGGCCAAATTTGAATGATATTTACCTGTGCCGGTGTTTCGTTACTTTAGATTTACATTTTTTTTCAAAAATGACGAATTCCAATTTTTGATTTTTTTGTGTATTATTATTTACATTAAGATTTATGCTAAGTTTCTTGACATTTATTATTCCGAATTCGACTTACCTAATTTGTTGTATTCCATATTTCATATCTATAGATAAGTATAGAGTAAGTAGTAGCTGTTAATAATGTTAACATTTACCCCTAGTTTCCACTAGTGAAATATTAACAAGAAAACATGTTGCAGGCTCTGTCTATCTCTATCGCTTAGGGATGAGTAGAAAGGGATAGCACTGTGCTTTTATCATGTTTTGTTGTGCAGTGCTGACGCCCAGTAAGATTACGCTGTGTTTTGTGACATTTATTATTCCGAATTCAACTTTCCTGATTGTTGTATTCGATAGGTAAGTTTATAGTAAGTACTTAGTAGTCATTAATTATGTTTACATTAAATTTATGTTGTTTTATGACATTTATTATTCCGAATTCACCTCTCCCATTATTGTATTCGATAGGTAACTATAAAGTAAGTAGTAGTCAGTAGTAGTATTAATTATGTTTATGACATTTATTATTTCGAATTCGACTTTCCTGATTTATTGTATCCTATATTTGACATAGATAAGTATAAAATAAGTAGTAGTCATTTAAAATGTTTACATTAACATTTATGCTAAGTTTATTGACATTTATTATTCCGAATTCGAATTTCCTGATTTGTTATATTCCTTTGATATAGGTAAGTAGTAGTCATTAATGTTTATATTAAGATTTATGCCAAGTTTAATGACATTCATTCCGAATTTGACTTGCCTAGTTTATTCAGACCAAAGTTTACGATTGTTGAAGAAGTATGTTTATGTCTATTCTTCCCCTTACAAACGGATTTTGAGCTGAGAATAACTTTAACATGTTTTGTCCTTTTCATCATTATGACACTTGTAATCGAAAAAAATGAGTCTTAGAACGTACCTTTGAAAACTTGTATTCATATAAAAGGGTAGTACTCATACGAGTCAAGTTATCGGTTCGACTGTACTCGGACGGCTCACAGAATAAGTACGGTGAACCAATAGAAGCCCTTCCGGCCGATTGGGTTAGGTCATCAGCAAAAAAAAAACAATACACGAGACAAGTTTTATTAGTTATTCTTTTCAAAGCAATGTTTATTTAAACTTGAAACTGGCAAAATTGCGGAAGTATTTCTACAGAGATAGATGATGTTAGCGTCAAAACATAAATAAGTTATTCTCAGCTTTAGTTCTGCTTAGATGTGAAAACTTCGGAAAGATTCCGAAACTTTGGAATGCGTCAGGAATACTTTCCGGAAATATTCTGAATAACATTCAAAATTACAGTAACGTTGGAAGTTTTCAAAATAGATTCGCGCCGGTTTTGACTGACTGATTTTGTCAACACCAGTGCGGTGTAGGGTGCGAGGGGCAACCCACACAGCCAGCCACGGGAGTTGTGGCAATCCGTTGTTAAAGCCGCCAAAGAAAAACCGCTTCGTCGAACTTTTATTACTTTTCTATGGCCTAGTTATATACCTATAAAAATCTAATTATTTATAACAATGTCACAAAATTATTAATATAATCTAATTGTCAATGAAAAATATTTTGAAACTTCCATAGTTGCCGGAAGATTTGGAAGTATTCATAAATTCTTCCTTAGAAATGGAATCTTTCCGTAGAAGTTTGCATCTCGAGTCCTGCTATGCTCGCAAATGAAAGTATAGATGGTTCGCAAAAAGGAAGGCACAAACCACTGGTATCCAGCATTTTATGTACGTCAGAAATCAATGGCTTAATTTTTCAAATTTCGTAATAAGAATTGTTGTTCCTTTATGGTTTCTAACCATATGAAGCCTCATTCTGCTACCAACTTCTCATAGAAAATCAATAGTATACACGTGTGAACTATGTAGACTATGTCATTGCTTAACATAAGGCAAGTTGTAGTCAAGCGCAAGCTTATTTCAGAATGTTTTAACGCCATCTAGTATAAAAAGTTGCGGGGAAAGTTACGAAGTTTGAAAATAGAGCCATCGATATATAGGGCAGATAATTGTGCCATTTTAAAAATGTGTGATATCCCAAAAACAACTATATTTGTTTACAGCAAAGATTACATAACTGAATAACGATCTCAATATTAATCTAAATAAAGAAATAAACTTACTAACTAATGTGTTGCATCATACGTTATCATCTGTGAACGTACTCGGAAGGATACAAACTAGCCTAACAAAACTAGACACTAGAACTAACAGTCCATCAAATCTAAGAAGTACCGTTTGACAGTTCTAAACGTAGTACATTTAGAATTTTATTTTTTGTATGAAAATTGTTTGTTATGTTAAAATAAAAATAGCTTCATAATTTAATTATTTTACAGGAAAGCTAATAAAAATAGTGTGAATTGCGCCTCTATAAAGCTAATTTAATAGAAAACAGTGAAACGTCAAAAGGTACTTCTTAGATTTGATGGACTGTAGGTCATCACACATTTTTAAGAACCCCTTTCGCGAGTTCCGAACTTCTACGACTTAAAAGTGCGTATTTGTTAATAAGATGTACTAATTTGGAAACACTGATCTAGATTATATTATTTTTTGTAATGATCTCTAGTAATTAAAACAAATTATCGTATAACATTAATTCTTGTTTTATTTCACGTAAGACATATCACTTAGTTTGCTACCGTTTTGTATTTTATAAGAATTTTGTCTTTAAACTTCCCTTTCATCATGTCCATTCAGAAGTTTTTTTTTTATGTAAATATCGGATTATTTTGTTTATACAGCAATAAGTTTCAAATAATCCGTATTTATTTCGATTTTCTCTTATCCACAAATTTTAGATAGCATAGAAACGTCGTTCACTAAACGGCACAATACTACTCGCGCGTTGGCATACTAATTCAATTTAGAAAAAAAATATATTTCAGCCTTGGCGCGTAAGTTTATCAAAAATTATCTTTTATTAATTTTTATCCTCCCTGTATATTTTTCGTCATAATACGGATCGAAAAATAAATCTGGGGTTTTTGGTCTTTCCACAAAAGCCTTTCGCAAACGTTTTAAAAATGATTTATTATCTACAAACTTTTTATCCTTTGAAATCGCTGCAAGTGTTGTGTTGATCCAAGCTTCATAATACGGCTGCGTCTGATTGTTAATACAAGATGGCGCCCACCGCGCTACCTCCGTCATCTCCGGTTCCTTGTCTCTGGCTTCCGGTGAAGAGTCATTCCTCTGTTTCCGTTTCTTCTCGTTCCTTTTTCGAACCGTTGATCGCTTTTCTGATATACTCGCGTGACTCTCAGTAACTTTGGATTTCAAAGAACTCGTGTCCGTTGATTTCGAATTAGTTTGTTTCTCATAATCACTAGGTATACTTATTTGGAGGGGTGTACACAACGAAGGTTTTCTGTCAACGAAAGTAACAGCCTTATAAAACCGGACATCTCCGGTTTTCGACATCACTGTTTTAATTATCGGTTTTCGCAGTTTAGTCACTTGTTTGTCCGGTTTTTTGGGGCTGTCAGATTTTTTTGTTTTCGTACTATCATCTGATTTTTTTGATTTTGTGGTGTCGTCTGACAATTTTGCTTTTGTGCTGTTAGTGTTCGCAGATGTTGTGGTGGAGCTCTCTATGGTCTGCGTGACCCTTTCGGACAGATATTTCTTTGGTTCTTCGACTGAAATAAATATAATTTTATGCTATCAACGACATCCATATTAATTGAAATAATTGTAAGTAGAAGGTTTAGGTTTATTTATGATATTTTCTAAACCTGATTTAGATGAAATTTAGGTACTGTGAACTGTTACTGCGCAAACGTGGGGTAATTTTTAGCGTGATAAACTTAACGGAAAAGACAAGTACAAATTTTTAATTATCACAGTAAATAATAGGTATTTTACTTCCTACTCGTAATATAACAGTTTCCGTGACCAGATAGAAGGATTACAAAATTAGGGAAAGAGTGGGGTGCAACGCATTGTGAAAAAATTTTTTTTTTATTGTACAACCCCTGTAATCCTGTGGTATTTGTGTAGAGTAACACTTTAATACCCACATGTAAATTAGTAAAAAATAATTTATTTAGTGGTTTATCATACCGTTTTTAACGCTATTCTGTTCCACGATATTATTGTCCCCTTTTTTCGCATCGTTTTCGTTCTTCAAAGGTTTTAATTTCAATGTATATTTTTCTCTCAAAAGCTTTCGTCCTTCTATATTTTGTAGATATCTGCTTCTAGTCTCGTTTCCTACTTGTTTTTTAGTCACATTGGATTTTTCAACGTTGTGGTAACTTGCTGATAGTTTTTTTATTTGGGGTCTCTCTGTTTGGTCATTTTCGACCTTATTCTTAGATTGTAGTAGGCCTTGGTCACTCGCTGGAAGATTATTACCATGTGCGTGTTCTAAATGGTAATTTTCTGCTTGTTTTTTGATACCAGGTCGTCCTGAGCCATTCTGCGACTGCTTTTTAACGTATTGTCGTTCTGGGCCAGTCTCTACCAAGTTTTTAGAGCGTGGTTGTTCTAAATGGTAATGTTCAAGCTGCATTTTAGTATGTGGTCGTTCTTGGTCGACTTCTGGCTGTTTTTTTCCACGTGGCTGTTCTAAGTAGTAATTTTCTGTTAAATTTTCTGCGCGTGGTTGTTCTAAGTTATACTCTTCTGGTAATCTTCCAGCTTGTGATCGGTCTTGGTCTCCTTGTAAACGTCTCTTCGAGCGTAGTTCGTCTGAATGGTAATATAATGTATTTTTTTTTAACGGTGGTCGTACTGGCTCAGATTCTACCAGATTCTTTGCGTGTGCTCGTTCCAGATGATACTCTTCTGAAACTCTTTTAGGTTTTGGTGATCTTACATAGTAATTTGCGGCCTGTCTTTTACCGTTTGGTTGGTCTTGGTCATTTTTGGTCAGATTTTTAACGTGTGGTCGTTTGCAATAGTAATTTTCTAACAGTCTGTAAGCATGTGGTCGTTCTAAATGGTAAAATTCTGTTTGTTTCTTAACCTGTCTCTCGGTATGGTCATTTGACTGTTTTTTTACTTGTGTTAGAAAATTGTTTTTATATTTTAGTTCTTCATTTTGTTTCTTACTGGATTTTGCTTCGTTTTTCTGTGATGTTCCGTTGCAAAGTATAGAGTCTCCTCTTTCATAAAGTTTACCTAATTTTCTTGGTATAATAGGGTTGGTTTTATTTGTATCGTTCAAAAATCTTGCTGCATGTGTGTTTTTCTTAGTCAGACGGTCCATAACACTTGTAAAATTGGATTAACTAAAATTTTATTTGTACGGCCAAAATATTTTTACATTTGACAAAGATTTTTTGACATTTTTGTGAAAATAAAAAATAGTTTATATGGCCAAGATGTTTAAGGAGGGTGTGCACTGTCGAGGCCACAGATTTACTGTGTAGTTTACTCACAGACTACTAAGAGAACCTAAGTTTACTATACCTAAACCCCCTAACTGTTATACTAGTGTGAATAGCTATGCAATGTTTCTCTTTTTCTTCTGTATGACAGTTCTAAATAATTTTAATGAGACTAAACAGAATAATATTCTAGTATATTAATAATCGTGGTTCAAAGGAGAACAGATGGAGCTCGAACCCTTGTTGCATTCAAAATGTACTTCTAAAGTGACTGCATGCCTAGGACTAAACGGTGTTTACTGATATTGTAGGCTACAATGTCAGAAAGCAGCCTCCCAAACAAAGTACCTATGCCTTGCTGGGTCATTTCATATTTTTTTCCTTAACGGCTTGCAGTCTCTTAAGTACCTATTCATTACCAAGTTTGCTTAGGGTGATTAGTTTAGAATAATAAAAATTATACAAGAAAACAAAAAATACATTAAACAAGTATACCATTTTATTTTTAGACTAAGAAGTAATCGTATCAAAAATGCTTCAGATTCTATACTGTTGCGAGACACCGCAGATACTGAGGTATACAGCAATGCATGCGGCTGGTCGTATTGCGGTCAGACGCTGTGTTCAGGCTCAGTCTGTATTGTGTACTGGGTTCTTTAAAACAAAACCAACTTGAAATATGGCAGTAGTAGTTTAAATTCCAGTTGGTCACACTGACCTCTATTAAGACAAGTCACATATCAGGTACAAAGAGCATATTATTCGCTTAATCATGTAGTCAGCGTAAGCGTATGTAGGCTCGTTGTCACATGAAATAAATGCCTTAAGAGTTACAAGTTACTAACCTCTATTACAATGTACTTAGTATAGGTCAGTGTGGTGGTCATGTCTACCGACAGAGGAGCAGCTGTGGCTTAGAATGTAGGTCGCAGTCGTAGGTTCAAAGGTTTTCATATGAAACTTACAGCACTTGTCCATGATTTTACCTATATTAAGTACTTAAGTTATATTGAAAACAGACAGGTGACAATCAATCAACTGGTAATAATGTTTAGTGACCACCCACCAGACAAAGCCGCAACGCCAAACTATCTTGCAGTCTACTGGTGCGATGTCTGGTGACACCATTTAAGAGGGTGGGTCGGAATTTTTCCTCCATTATGGTTTCCACCATATGGAGCGTCATTCCACTACAAAATCATTCATAATCACGAGTGAATCGATATATTAGGCGGGCGCGTTCCATTGTGGGCTACATCACTGCTTAATATCAGGCAAGGTGTAGTCAAGCGCAAGCCTATTTCAGGATAAAAAAAACAGAGAAAGGGAACGGCTGTTGGTCGAGGCCCAACGAGCACAGTCCACCAGTCCCGTTCCCATGGTTCCATGCTCTAACGAGCGTCACGTCCCACGACTGGAAGGGGTGAGGGGGAGTGCCTTTGCTGGTCATGTGTTAAGCGCCGCTTCTAGCTTCTTCCATGGGCACCGCTTATCTACGTGCCTACTTTGTACTTTGGCAAACATGCTGAGGACAAACGTGTAAAAAGTCAGCATACGTAAAATGCGAGGCCTTTAGATAGGTACCTACTGTCTTAAACCTTAATTATCTTAAGATCGTTGAGAGAAGGCCTTGGAAAAAGTGTAACAAGTTAGTTAGTTTAGTTTTATTTCAATGTGTAACAAGTTCTTGTTGAAATAAAAGTGCTTTTTAACTTGTTTTATCGCGATTTATTCTAGATTATTTATTTATTATTATTTTGACGTTTCAATGAGACGTTCGTCGAACAACGTAAAAGAAAGTACTAAGTGACTTCATGATGCAAGCATAGTCTTATCTCTTTCTAGATATTCATCTCTAAACGATAGAGATAGATAGTGCTTGCAACATGTTTTCTTGTGCAGTGGAAACTAGGGGTAAAGAAGACTCGTGCTCAACATAGACAATAAGGCAGGTTCCTAAGTACATAAGTACCTACAACTACCTAACTCCTTTACAGAATCAAAAATTTTATCTGTCAAACAGTCGTGTAATAATAAAAAAAAATATTTAGTTATGCGTAAATATCGATGGCTAACTATCGATAGTTGGTATTGGGAAATATTAGAAATATAGGGAATTAAGACATCTAAACCAAACAATAGTAAATGCTTTGACTTTCAACGGTGGAACTAATTTAGATATCTAATATTTTTTAATTGTTAAATAAGTATTACATAGTAAAAAGAGTTAACCTGACAACGAAGTTACTGACAACCTCTGGGGCACAGATAATATAACACTATAGGTAAACGAGTTCTTGAGTGGAGACCACGAATTGCAAACGTAACGTAGGACGTCCTCAGACTAGGTGGAGTGACGATCTCAGCAGGGTGGCCGGCAAGAACTCCATAAGAAAGCCGCGGATCGTACTTAAGGAGAGACGTATGTCCAGCAGTGGACAAGAATAGGCTGATGATGATGATGACGATAAAGAGTTACGCTGTCATACCACTTGTTAAGCTGGGTAACACTCCTTTAGAAAGAGTAATAAGTTTAAGTACTTGGGCCACTGAGGACATAAGTGACGTTAAGGACAATGAGTGTGACTCGGGCACGGTGTGCAAATCACGTTAAACTGACGATCATCTGAAAAAACAACAGCTCGAGTAATCAAGTAGGTGATTATAATGGATGAACGGCAGTCTAAGCTCGCTTTTCTCTTTAAATATAAAAAAATAACTTGCGTTGCTGTTAAACCACATCATCGAAAATAAAGAATAGAAATCCTTTCTGAACCTATGGGTTACACTTATATACCTCTGAACCACTGTGCTTTCTGTGCCCAGCCTTAATATTGTAGGCTGACTGGAGGTTCGGGTGGTAGTGATCCTCCAGTGTAAAAGGAAGATCTCCGGCCAGATGAGGTGCGATGTCCGGCGATCGCAGTTTCTCCCAAAACTGTAGGTGTTGAAAAGTTGTATAAATGCTAATCGTCGGAGAAACTTTGCTTGTGCGATTTGGAATCACTATGACGTCATGTCTCTTGAGTGACGTTAGGTATGTGACACCACATCACCCCCCTCTGAGACCGGAGGTCGACTCCATGTCAGGAGTCTGCCAGTGACAGTGATGCTGTTTAGTCTTGGGTATAAAATGCTATAAGGAACTTAATTTCGGCTCTGACCTGTGATATTGCTCCTGGAGTGATATCGATACTGTTTCTCTTAATATAAACTTAATTTTGTTCACTATCGATACCGACTAATATCGATAGCTACACAACACTATTTTTAATAACTTCATTGTTAAAAACCCCATATAAATAAAATGCCTTACCATTAAAAATCCATGAAAATAATTAATTAACATTTTAAGAAAAAAACATAACAGACATGAGTTCCGTATAATAAAACAAAATGCAGGACCCTAAAAACAAAGTCGTGAAGTCGAAGTCTTCGAATACTGCTATAACAAGCAAGTCGCCGCCGAGGAAGAACAAAAAAAGTCTTAGCAATGCAGAAATAAAGCCGCTGACTTTAAAAAAACGAGGGGTTTACGTTGAAAAGAACCCGAAGACTTCAAACAATGACCGATGTACGTATAACCATTACATACCAACTAGGTACTTATCTACTAGTATAGGTAGTATTACTAGCTACCCCAGCGAACTTCGTACCGCGTATTTTTCACCTTTAAATTACTAATATCGCTATTAAAAAATAGGGGTTTGTGATAGAAGGGTGAAAATTTAGGGTTGCTTATATTTTTAATGCGACATTATAAAAAAAGTCCAAAAAAATAAAAGTCAGGGGTGGATAATCCTCGATCACTTCCCTATACGACATGACACCAACCTTTTCCTTTATTTGGTTCTTAAATCTTAACTGTAGCTTTCCTTTTCCACGCTTTCCTTCTATCTTTCCCTCTAAGATGGTTTTAGAAATGTCGTATAAGATGGCTCATCATCCTTCCTCTCCGGTTTTGTATGGTTTCTATTAGCCTTCTTCTTTCCTTTACTCTTTCCAATACGCCGTGATTTGTAATCATATCCATCCAGCTGATCTTCTCCATCCTTCTCCGACACCACAAATTCATAGCAAGGTATACAAGCGATAAAGTAGAGACTAAGTAGAGGTACTACGTATGTATATTCTCTGTTTCCTTTACTCTCAGAATGGAGAGACCAACAAGATAGGTAAAAGATATGAGACAAAACCGAGAGGTAGACTAATTTATTTTTATTTCTTTCAGCTAAAAGTCCAATAATAGGGAAGAAAAATCAGAAATCATCAAAAGGCCCGAGCTCATGTCCACGGCCTGATAAAAGCCGTTTTCTAGCTTCAGTTCTTACAATTCTCTCCAAATCTACAACCGGAACTCAATTTCCAGACCACAATGTCGAAACGACCATTGAAAAACTAAAGAAAAAACCTAGATATCGCTCAAAATTCTTGAACGAAGAAACCAATAGCGATTACGCACAATTAGTTATTTTACAATCGACGAAAGAAATCGTTCAAACACCATCCATTAATTCAGCTAACAATATGGCGGACTCCAACGCCGCCATATTGACGGATTCAACAAAATGGTTAGATGCAAATGATATACTGAATGATAGTAGTGGAATTCTCAAATCTGAGAAACACGATGATATTAAAAAGAACACAGAGAAAAAGGTTAAAATAGTCGAAGATTATTCGACTAATGTTATTACAGAGCAATCGGGAAAAGACGACAAAAATATGTATAACTTCTTTGTAGATCTCATAGAAACTACGATCAATGAGTACCAAGAAGAAGACATTCTAGAAAGAGCACTAGAGAAAACCTCACACCATAATATGAAAAACGCTTTAGAAATTGATGAGGTTGTGGCTAATAAGCTAGCCATAAAAAGAACTAAAGCTCCACCCAGAGACTATGAAGCACCTACAAGATTTTACGGTAATTTCTGTTTGGTAGAGCCGAATGAGAGTTTTAACAAACCTATAACAAAGCCAACATATTTCGAACCACCCATTACCAAACCTATAGGTAAACGAAAAAAAAATTTTACTAATTTCATCAGGAATAACTACCCTCCTATTAAATTCAACGAAAGGCAAAAGAAAACAGGTATAACTAAAAGAATCGCTAAGAAATTATTCATTGATTCTCTAAAACAAGAATTACAAATGGATGATTATTATTATGAGGAACCGCAAAATTTATTTCAAGCGCTAAAAGTTATGGCGCGAAATAAGAGGCGCTGTCAAAAAGCGATATATTTTGACGAACCGGTAAAACCGAACAGTGAGTTAGATACTCATGTTTGTCATTTTAAAAGGCGACATCTATTATCAAGAAAGCCCAAACCTAATAATAAAGCAGTGGATAGTCGTAAATGGATTCCTCAAGCCAAACTAATTCCAAAAACTTATCCCACCATAACCGTTACTCCAAAGATTTCTATAGCACAAGTAAATGACGAATCTTCGCATTCTATAGAAGTGTACGGTTATCGTTATGAGAAGTTACCGTCACTTGGAAATCTTAAATGTGCTGTGTCAGCATCTACATACCATTCAACATCTTCTTCAACATGTAAAGATGCAGCAGAAGAATATAATTAATAGATCTATTACGTATTTTCTTAATAGATCTAACAAGATTGTTTGTAATGTAAGAAAAAGTACAAAGCGCTTGACTCTAAGCGCCTGTCAAAAGCCTGATTTCCAGTATTCAACGCGTTGCTATAATAAATTAGTAGGCGTTAAGCTAAAAAATGTTTTATAGTCAGTGTGTTGTCGCTCCACGATTGCTCTTAATCTTCCGATTTTTATGGTGAGGCCCAAAAATATATTGATTTACCTGCAACTGTTTTATTTTTACAAATACCTTTAGTCATGCGTTGCATCGTGAGCCGTGCGCGGTGCAGGCCTCGCATTCTGTCAATATTCAGAGAGTGTAATAAAAAAACTAAGTCCTTGCGACTAAACGACGGGCCGGTGGTGGCATGGTCGGTAAAATGCTTGCTTTTCACGCCGCAGGTCGTGGGTTCGATTCCCACCCGAGACATTTGTGTGATGAACATGTCTGTTTGTATCGAGTCTGGGTGTAAATATCTATTAAATGTAAATCTACACATTTACAAAAATAAAAGTATTTTATGTATAGTATATACCAGTTATCTGGTTTCCATAACACAAGCTCTGCTTAGCTTGCGAACAGATGACTGTGTATTAACAGAAAATTAAAAAAACAAAGAGGCCGCGACTCCGTACATATTTATTTTTATTAATAAAGAAAAACACAGCTATATGTACTTAAACTATAACAAACAGTATCGCATATACCAGACTTTGAAAGCATCTGATAAATACGATAAAATGAAGACATGTTTTGCTCTGTCCATCAGATAGATAACATAAAAATATTGAACAAGTACTTGTCTTTTTTTGTGATTAAAGATTTGAGATTTGTCTTCTTGACGTTGAATTCCAAGCCCATTTATTATTATTATTTACGTTTTTAACAGCATATTAGAAGAAGAAGAAGTTATATGTGGGACGCACAAGATAATGAAAACATTTTGTATGGGGACGTTTAACATGGTAATACCTTGTCGGATTTAGGGTTTTACTTTTAGTCTGCAAGCTACAACAGCATGTCTTTGTTGGCTGCGGTTTATAGTTCCCATCTAGTGAAATGTCCAATCCCTCTTCCAACTGACAGATTGATTTGAATCTCAAGTATTCTAAATTAGTCTATGGATCTGAAAGCATGCTCACTAAAATCTGATGGCAATGCAATAATACCTATAGAACGTCCATATAAATCCAATATGGCCACCGCAATAAGACCAATATTCTTGGATACCTCTCATCTAGAGGCCTTTATTACCGAATTTAATTAGTATAAATTCAAGATGGCTACTAATAAAAAAAATGGCAGACTAAAAACAGATAAAAGCTATTATTAAACGGCAATTTACATTACACATACATTTTAATAAAGCCATTTCACATGAATACTTAATCGTTTTTTTTAACCTATAATTTAAAGTTTAAAAATAAAGTGAAAACACTAAAATAAAACTACCGGCCATTTGACTGGCCGCCATTTTGGTGTGAAGTGAGTGAGAGAATAAAACTAATTAATATCTATTACCTACCAGTCACAAACAGAACATTGATTCTTGTGCCACTATTAGAGATGGCAGAGTCAATAAAATGCATGCCATGTGCATTATTGCAAAGCGCCAATTCTAGAAGCCTTAATTAAAGGATTTATTTAAATTTATTAACAGAAATAGAGGAATGTTGTTGAAGTTAACTGATTTATTAACCTTTGACAAAATAGAGGTGTTTTGAATCACATAATTAGCTCTGTCTAAAACAAATGAACCAATTTATATGCTGTTTTTTTTGTTTAAAGCTGAAGTGATCGATGTAGATTTTAGCTGGCAGTGTTTGCTTCAAATTTTATTTCTTGTTGTATGAATATTTTGGACATGCTATCTCTAGTAGTAAACACATATTAGAAAAAAAAATTAAATGAATTTGTTACTCTTTTATAGCAACATTCTGCACTTCTTCGTATGGCAGCATCGCAAAAGTCTCAGATGTTTTGAAGTTATGTGTGAAATGTAACACTGCAATCTTTTTCGGCATAGCAACAATAACCGTGTGTTTATCTTCACTTTCAAAGACATCAATTTGCAAGATCGGGCACGTAGAAAGCACTGGGCAGTCAGATCGTTCCATAAAATTGTATTGTTTAACTGGTTGCGTTTGAAAAATATCAAATTCTCCAGAACAATATGGTGCATAGTATATTCTTAATACTCCCCAATTTGATCCAACAAAGTAAACATCTCCATATGGTCTGATAATGATTATATCTCGCAATGGGCCTTCAGGTATACTGTGATTGAGTACGTACATCCATTGAAAATAAACTCTCCAATCGAGTTGCTCTAAAAAGTTGTATGCATGCATTTGATGGAGTAAATTTGATTCAGGTCCCAACGAGCACTCATATACTATTTCATCATTGATTAACGAGTATATATTTCGCTGAAACGTGAGAATATTGAGGTAATTTGTGTATCCTAATGCCATGATGCCATCTTCGGAGTGTTTAATGAATTTTTGAGTTAACGAATTGGTTGTTAATTCACACACACATATATCATCATTTAATGTTACAATGTATATTTCTGCATCAGTTAACAGAAATAGTTTGACATTACTAATTGTTATGTTATTTGGATGTTGCGAACTAGGCACCAGTTTTCGTAATACAAATAAATGGAGATGGTAACTCATTATTAAGACAACATTATCATTTTCAGTGTATCTTGAGTAGTCTCCAGATATAGAACTTTGTTTTGAAGGTTGTAGAGTGTCTAAATTGTAATAACTTATGGAACATTTTTTGTGTACACCAAGGATGCCATTGCTTAATATTTCAAAGTTTTTTATCTCTTCACTAATGCTTGAGGCTGCCGAAAATTCGTCAAGATCCTCTCTGGATTCTCCTAATTTCTCCCAAAGTGATAGAGATCGGTACAAATTATACCAAGGTAAACCAGGTTTCGCTTTTTTACGAGCAACTTGGCAAACATCACTGAATTCAATTTCGCAGAATTTTCTCCATAAATCGTCACTACAGATTAGATCGTCAATGGTCGACTTCCATCTGAGGCATACCTGACGGCATTTTGTTAGTTGTTTAGCTGGTAAATAGGTAAAAATGTTAAGTAGCAATTCAGTTGGTAGGGTGTGCATATGGCAGAATATTTCGCTTTCCTTGGACATTTCTGTTGCTTCATCTATTATTGATAGCAATAATAGGTTTGGTATGCACGGATTTAGTGAGTTTTCATGTTGTTTTCAGTGTTTCTTTCGTTTTTGCGAAGTTATTTAGAATTTGCCATACACTTGTTTTTTGTTGTCAAGATCGATAAATTGATTCATTAAAGGTTGGTTCACTTTACTTCACTCCACAGACTAGAGATGTTACGCACCTTTGTTCACTCACTTTACAAAATATATGACAGGAGACGAAGATTTTTGGTCTGTGTTCTCTTAGTAGTCTGTGGGTGCTGTGGATTTTGAATGTGTATCAACAGAGCCGTTTTGTTATCACTTCTAGTATTCAATAAATAATTGAATAAATAAATCATGTCTGCATATCAACAATTGCGTGACATCTGTATTAACTTCGAGAACCAGCTGCAGCATGCAGCTACTGAGTTGTTTTCAGTGAATGTCGGAGAATCCTTTGAAAATGGACTCTCTAAAAAAGTACGGGCTCTAAGTTTCCTGACATCAAAATTAAGGTTTTTGAGAGCAAAACAGTTAGCTTGTGAGTATAAATACGTTATTCGTACTTGATTTATATTCACCAAAACTATTCCTTACTTTATAAAGTTCAAAAAGTTTGTATTACTTACTTGTTTTAAGTCGTTTGTCTGTGAGTGAAAGTTCATCTTGTTTAAGTATGTATTTACAAAAGAAAAGTAGTAATGTGTAGTAATATCAGTTATCTGATTTCCATTACACAAACTGTGTTTAGCTTGGTATCAGATGACCGTGTGTGTTTAGAATATTATAAAAAGAATTGGACCTGTTATAAAAATTAAATGATGATCTAAAAATATACCCATCCCGTTCTTCCATCGGACAAGTAGAGGTACGGCCATGCGCCACCGTTATATGGTGGAAATTCAATGGGTACACTTTGAGAGAGCTTTGCAGCCACTTTCATTGTGCGAACTGCCAAGTTGTAAAATTCACTGCCGGCATCTGTGTTTCCCGAATGCTAAAATCTGCCAACTTCAAGTCACAAGTCAATCAGTATTTACTAGGTGAGAGCGTTCCATAGTAGACTGCATCATTGCTTCACATCAGGCAAGTTGTGGTCAAGCGCAACCCTATTTTAGGATAAAAAAATATTTCGAAGCAGCAGCGGTAGGGCAGCTGTAGCACAGCGGTTCGAGCCCTGCCTTACAAAAAGAAGGCTGCAGGTTCGAGTCCCCCGATCTTTGTATGAATTGTTTCATCTAAGAACTAATCATTCGAAGAAATTTGACATCCACCAACTCGCATTTGGCCAGCATGTGTGGATGAGGCCTAAACTCTCTCAACTCATAAGATAGTTGAGAGAAGACCCATGCCCAGCAGTGGGACACTAAAATGTGTTAAAAAAGAAAAATAGTTAATTTTATTAAATGAACTGGGTAACCTGTGATGAAGATAATACATGAAAATGTCAGATGTAATAAATCTGTTAAATATGCCAATATGCTCGCCCCCTGTTATTATATACTAGCACCGCGCCTTGGCTTGCATGGGTACAAATTATCACCTAAATCTTCCCCATGAATCATCTGTCTATTGGTAAAAACTGCATGAAAATCTGTTCAGTGGTTTTTAAATTTATTGTTAACAGACAGCAGAAGTGACTTCATTTAATACTATGTATATGTGACCATAATAGAGAAATGTGGAATATTACACATCTGCTTACTCCTTTTGGTTCTTCTGGAATATACTTTGTAATGTTATTTTATCATATTATATTTAGCTGCCCCACAAGTGACTCAGGAACCGAAGACAGAGTCAACAATCACGGAGTATGGTGAACTGGCACAGTGGAAGGTTCTAGAGCAGTGCATAGTTAAGTCTTTAACACAGGCACATGCTGTGAAGTCGTTAGTTATGAGCTCAGACAGAAACTTAGATCCAGAACTAATGGAAAGGAAAGAGTAAGTCATAGTGTAACTTTAACCTTTTTAGTTTTAAAGCTATTTTTTATTTTTTATTCTTCGATATGCTGGCGCTTGACTACAACTTGCCTGATGTTAAGCAATGATGTAGTCTACGATGGAACGCGCCAGCCCAGTATACCGATTCACTCGTGACTACGAATGATTATCGGTGAGAAGGTGACAGTGGAATGAGCCTCCTTAAGGTTAGAAACCTCAAAGGAGCAACAATTCCGACCCACCCTCACTGCATGGTGTCACCAGACATCGCACCGGAACACGGCAAGGCGGCTTGGTTGTGCGGTTTTGTCTGGTGGGTGGTCACTAATCACGGCCTAAGCCTACCGCCAGTTGATTGTCACCTGGTGTACACCCACGGACGAAGGCGACACAGCCCCCAAAAAAGCTTGGCAAAAGTGTAAAATAGTGTTGTTGCAATAGTGATAGTTTAGCTATCGATGATTGACTTTGAAATAGTTGCTTGTGCTAATAGTACTATTGAAACTATCAAAATGTTGCAATAAATAAATAATAATAGTAGGACATTACCACACACGGTCATCTGATCCCAATCTAAGCAGAGCTTGTACTATGGAAACCAGGTAACGGGTAATATGCCACATTTAATACTTTTCTTTTGTAAATACATACTTAAATTACACCTAGACGCAAGACAAACAGACATGTTCATCATACAAATGTTTGACTTGGGTGGGAATCGAACCCACGTCTGTAGCGTGAAAAGCTCTTTATGTAAACTAGTTTCGATGCTAGTGTAGAGGTGGTACAAGTTGAGAGGTTTAGTCTTTAATACACACACGCTGACCGAGTGCGGGTTGGTGGATGTCACATGTCCTCGAACTATTATTTCTTAGACATGCCGGTTTTCTCACGATGTTTTCCTTCACCGATGTTGAGCGGTATTGATCAAACAATTCACACAAAGATGTGCGGATACGACCAGGGATCGATCCCGCGACCTTATATTTCCAAGGCGAAGTCTATACCGCTGCGCCTCCGCTGCACACCGCTATTCTAGACATGTTTTGTCAAAATCAGTTCGAATATTGTTATGACATCAGCTCTTATGGGTTTGTGTTTATTTATTTTTTGTTAGTAATTGTAACATTTTCCTATTTTCAGGGAAATTATAGAAACTCTCAAAGAATACCGTTTACAAGAGACACAGTACCGTCACTTAGATTCAGTTCGTAAAGAGAAAGAGATGGAGTTGGAGGTACTAAGAGATCTGTGGGACTCGGAGCTGTTTGCCCTGCGAGACATGAAGGAGGAGAGTCAGGGGAAAGAGGAGTGTGAGGACTCTGGACCATTGTACAGGTATATGAATTTTAATACTACGGCCCACCTGATAATAATTCAGCGCTGAACGGTGCGTACGCGTCCCATACAAAATCGTAGCTTTCTATAGACAAACGCTGAATAGAGCTGAATAAATGTGCGTAGTCCCTAAGAGTTCAACGTAGCCTATGGACGCTTGGATCACCCGAGGCAACACTTGCGCGTTACCGACCCTTTAGCTGTCGATAGCACTGTCTACCTTAATCACACACAGGAACACAACCAACAGTTATTAAACACTGTGTATTCTGTACGGTGGACGGAATCTACACAGTCACTGTCTACCTTACTCACACACAGGAACACAACCAACAGTTATTACACACACTATATTCTGTAAGGTGGACGGTACCTACATAGTCACTGTCTACCGTACTTACACACAGGAACACAACCAACAGTTATTACACGCTGTGTATTCTGTAAGGTGGGTGGTACCTACACAGTCACTGTCTACCTGGCTACAGAAGCTGTTACCCCTTATTCTTTATTTTTTTAGTAAATATTACTTAGGTCAAAGAGGGTTTAGAAAAGTATTGGGGTAAAATCGTATCAAAGTATAATGCAAGTTAATTCTTCAAATAGTCATTAATAATGACCTGCAGAATGTCTGGTTTCAAGTATAGTTTGCTATTTTGGTTGTTGTAAAATAAGATTTCATTAAATTTCAATAATCAATTTTACCTAGAGTCCTTTGACGTCACAATATGGGCGACAATGATTAATAATGATAAGTTATAATAATAATTCTTTGCAGAAAACTGCGCACTATAGTAGATAAATTGGAGTTGATGCGTTGGCTGTTGTGTCGGCTGGTGGTGGCTCGGAGCGGTCGAGACTGGCCCGCGGATACGGAGCGCACGGGACGAGTGCTCAAGCTTACAAGAGCGAGGCACACTGTGCAGGCCTACATCAATTAGACTGTGTAGTTTTACTAATTAAATATAGGTTTATTATGTAGTGTGTTTTATTTTTGTGACAAAGTTACTTATCGCGGGGGCTTGACCGAAAAAAGTGTAACAGTTTTTAACGACAGATTTTGTAAAACAGAATTCTGATTAAGCTGATGAAATACCCATCAGATATTTAAGTATCTACAAATACTGCAGGCTTTTGTAAACTAACTATGTGCCCAGCTGTGGGACACTAAAAAGGGATGAAGTGATGCTTTGATAACATGTCGAAAAAATAATTATTTAGTAATTTACAAAATGCTTTTTATTAGTACATATTATATAAAATAAATCTAATTATATTGAGAATGTGTGTGGTGTGTTGACTGCTGGTTGGACCGGGAGCAAACTGTTCCGGCTATAAGGTCACGCACTTTTGCCCTGGAATCAAATAAATTAAGTTAATTATGACCAGCACCAATATCGGTTTGACCGTCCTTGGACGGTTCACAGAAAAAGTCCGGAGAACCAATAAAGGCCCTTCCGGCTGATTGGGTTAGGTCATCCGCAAAAAAAACCCGCGCCAATAAACAATCGAATATAAAATGGCGGAATTAATCATTCACTCTTACTCGCACTCTATTGCTGTCTTTTTTTAAAATCTAAAATAGGCTTGCGTTTGACTACAACTTGCCTGATGCGAAGCAATGATGCAGTCTATGATGGAACGCGCTTACCCAGTAAATACCGATTCACTCTTGACTTGAAGACCACTAGATTATAGCTATCGGGAAACATAGATGCCGGCAGCGAATTCACAATTTGGCAGTTCGCACAATGAAAGTCGTAGCAAAGTGCTTTAGTCACACAATAATTATGCTCTTTGGTCACACACGTCAGTACAGTTGGTACCGCTTATAATACCCTGACCTTTAGTAAGAGTTCGTCATACATACGAAAAAAGGTTTCGAAAAAAAAATGTTCAGGAGAATGATTTAAGAAATAAAATTTACAAATTAATTTACCTATTCTGTTTCCAATTCACTTTATTATATTTCTGGCATTAAATTTTCTTTTTAATTAACGTTTTTATGGAAAAAAAAATTTGACATTTTCACAATAGTATTTGAAGACTTTTTCGTATTGTTGAACTCGTGCTAAGGGTAACTGCACACAAACTAAATGTAGGTTTGTTACTCTATCACGCAAAAACTATTGGACGGAATTAGATGAAATTTGGCACAGAGACAGATTATCGTCTGAAATATTTTAAGGGCAACCTTTTTATAGTTCAGCGGGTGGGGATTAGTAGGTACTAACTTATAAATAAAGAAGTTAAATGTATTTGCATCAAGCCGTGAATATATAAAACGTGGTAGAGTGTTCGCCATCACCCATACTTCGTCGCCGGTCACATGGAGATCTGAAACAATAAATAAATTAAAAATTTGTGTGAGTAAGGTAGACAGTGACTGTGTAGGTACCGTCCACCGTAAGGTAGATAAGTGATATCGACATCTAGAGGGTCGACAACACGAATGAAACCTCTGGTGTTGCAAGCGTCCATTAGCTACCATCACCGCTTACCATCAGGATTTAATTAGTCCCCTTGGTAATAAAAATAACTAAATACCTGAAGGATAACTCAAGACGTTTTCATTCTGAGCTACAACCGCCATATTGTTGCTATTCAAAGGCTGGCCAACATTCCAACAAGAGATCGCATTGTTACCAACTTCAGCGAAGAGAAGCACGTTGGTTCCCGCGTGGTAGGCGTGCATCGTGCTTTGTGAGTTAGGACCTCTTTCACCTAGTAACTGTAAAAAAGAAAAATGAATTACTAGGCTGAGTCACCTTCGTCCGTGGGTGTACCTACACCTTTAATTGAAACCCCACACGTGGTCCCCGGGTGGTGCAAATCAGGTGACAATCAACTGGTGGTAGGCTTCGGACGTGGTTAGTGACCACCTACCAGACAAAGCCGCACCGCCAAGCGGCCTTGCCCTGTTCCGGTGCGATGTCTAGTGATACCATGCAGTGAGGGTAGGTCGGAATTGTTGCTCCTTTAAGGTTTCTAACCTTATGGAGGCTCATTATACTGCCACCTTCTCACCGATAATCATTCGTAATCACGAGTGAATCGGTATACTAGGCTGGCGCGTTCGATCGTAGACTACATCATTGCCTAACATCAGGCAAGTTGTAGTCAAGCGCCAGCCTATCGGAGAATAAAAAAAAATAAAAAAATTGGTTGTTTGTAAAGTAGGTTTACGATCCAGATGTTTACGTGATAACGTCTTAAAATCTCCATTCGTTTGTATGCCGCTAGAGTGAGAGAGACGGAAGATCGGTCCACTCACTCGAACGCTATGCCAGCCTCCGCTCGTGAGGATTCCGCGTGACAAGTTTCACGGAATGACTGGCAGCGCTCGAGATGAGACGGGAGATCGGTCCGTCTCTCTCTCGTTATACCTGCGATCGCGCTCGTGAGGTTTTGGTGTGACACAAGTTTCTGAACATGTCACCCGACTAAAACGATTTTAAAGACGTTATCACGTCAAAAACAAGTTCATTACACAAATGTCTGTCTCGGGAAAAGCTAGTTCCTTACCGACCACACCACCGGCTCGTTTTTGCAGTAACTCTCCCTGTATAGAAGAACGAACTTACAGTAAACGCAGTTCCGTTAGCTTGACTATTCTCCAGCTCACACGAGGACACCACAAACTCTTGTCGACTGACCATTGGGTGGAAGTAGAGGGGTGTGCAGGTCGCGGGGGGGCCGGGGGCGATGCTGAACACTCCATCGTTCCAAGTAAAAGATTGTTCTGGAATTTAAATCATTCATTACCCTCGACATTTTCCCATTTCTATTGGGGTCGGCTCCCAGTCTAACCTGATGCGGCTAGCTACCAGAATTATAAAAAAAAGATTAAAAAAAAAATTGGTTGCCTGTAAAGTCGGTATACGGGCGAAAGTTTTACGTGACAACGACTTTGAGTGGTAAAATAATTTTAATGTGAATATTCATTCGTATAGTAGGAAGAAGGATGAAATAATAGTAACAATTTAAAACATTTATTTATACAAAGAATTATATTTAAAACATTAATTTATACAAAGAATCTCGCTCTTAGGCGGGCTAACTGTGCTCGAGTGGAAGGGACGCGTGCCTTTCACTTTTTATGTCTGTCTCTCTCGCTCTTAGGCGGGCTAACCATGCCCGAGTGGAAGGGACGCGTGCCTCTCACTCGCTCTCATTGTGAGCGCATAACGTGAGCGGAGCGTAACGCAGTTTCTTGAAGTGTCACCCGGCAAACCAATTTATAAGACGTTGTCACGTCAAAATTGTAGGGCCGCGCCGGTGACGTGTTGGTGTTTTTTTTAATCTATACACACATACACACAGCGCCATCTAGTTCCAAATTAAGCAGTTATATTTATTTATTTATTTATTTATTTAGGATTGCCAACAGTTATTACATTTATCACAAAGCATATGTATACAAGAAATAACTTAAAAACTAAAATGCATAACCTATTATAGGCAAACACCGCATGCAAAAAACAGACATTAATTTTTATAGACATTTAAACAAAAAGATTAAAAAACCTTAAACAACAATACAACACTATATTTATGTGAAAGGAAATTTTTATTATTAATTATAGTTACAATGTTTACTAGTAACACTGCTTAATTTTTTTTCGAAAACTATGAAGCGAATCATTGTGCATATCTATGAGCTCACTGCATTCATTGTACAACCTAGAGATGCGACAAAGTGGCGAATTTCGACCGAAAACTGTTTTCCTAAAAGGAACGCTTAAGGGTTTAATTTTGTGGCGAGGATATCTACTTGGCACTGCAAATCTTATTTTGTTTAATAAGTCAGGACAATCTATATTGTTTCTTAAGATTTTGTGGAGGTAAACTAAGTCCAACATATCCATACGTTGTTTCAGGGTAATCATGTCAAATTTTTTTAGTGTATTAGTATATGAATAATTACGTTTGGAACATCCAGTAAGAAATGCCAAGTGCCTCATAAACCTTTTTTGGATTCGTTCAATTCGCAAGGAGTGTGTTGAGTAATGCGGTCGCCACACAGTGCTGCAATAATCTAAGTTGCTACGTACTAAACTTTGAAACAGAATAATTTTTGTTTTGATCCTGTTAAAAACTTTGCTGTTCCTGATTACAAAACCCAATAATTTTGAACTTTTTTTTAAGATGTTTTCAATATGAGGTAGGTAAGTAAGTTTCTTGTCCAATAATATTCCCAGATCTCTTATGACATCAACTTCGTTCAACAGCTCACCGCCAATACAGTAAGTGGACTGTATAAGCTTGTTTTTTCTTGTGAATTTAATGTGACTACATTTTTTTGTATTTAAGCGCATATCATTGTCCTCACACCATTTAATGAGTCTGTCAATGTCACTTTGTAGCAACAAGACATCATTTTCAGACTGGATAACTCTGATAAGTTTGAGATCGTCCGCAAACAAAAAAGGGCTAGAGAACTTGAAACACATAGTTATATCATTAATAAAGATGTTGAACAGTATGGGACCCAAATGGGATCCCTGGGGAACGCCAGAGGTTATTTTATGAATCATTGATTGGTATCCGTTAACCACAACATAATATGTGCGATCCGTAATATAAGAAGTTAACCAATTTAGTATAGTTCCAGCAAACCCGTATGCGGATAGCTTTTTAGTAAGTATAGCATGCGAAACACTGTCAAAAGCTTTACTAAAGTCTGTGTATATGGCATCTATTTGCTTTTGTGCATCAACTGATTCAAGTATAGTCTCTGTGTATAAAACTAGGTTAGAACTAGTTGATCTGGACTTAGTAAAACCATGCTGATATTGGGACAAGTATTTTTTAAAATAGCTTTGAATGTGTGGACAGATGAGTGATTCAAATAATTTTGAAAATGTCGATAAGATAGATATAGGCCGATAATTTCTAAATTGTTTCTCATCTTCTGATTTAAATACAGGTATAACTTTTGCTTTTTTCCACTCGTAGGGAAATATCCCGCAGTTTAATGATGTATTGTAAATTAAATATAAGGGATAAACTAAATTAAGAGCACACTTTTTAATAAAAATAGGCGGAATATCATCTGAACCAGCACCTTTAGAAGGATCTAGTTGCTTTAACTTTTTTAATATGACTTTTTGATCAATTGTAAGAAATGTAAAGCTATTGCAATCCAGATTAAATATTGAGAGAAGATCACAATATTTAAACATAGAGTCTTTATTGTCATGCTTATCACTGTAGACCGACGAAAACTGTTTAGCAAATAAGTCACAAATAACGTTACCATCACAGGTACTAATTGTGCCATCTGTCATTGAGGCAGGATAGCTACTCTTGCCACCACGCTTAGCTTTTATAAACGAAAAAAAGCATTTCGGATTCTTAACGATAGCATCTTCGATACCATTGATGTATTTATTATAACAATTGGTAGTTAATTTTTTGCATCGTTCAGTTAATATGCGGAGTGAAATCTTGTCTAATGGATTATTAAATTTTTTATATCTATTACGAATTGTGAATTTTTCATTAAGTAACTGTACCAATTCCTTTGTGTACCAAGGTGGATATCTACGCTTAATTTTACCTTTTGGAACACAACTTTCAATTATTATGCGCAGTCTTTCGTAAAAAATGCCAACCATTTCGTTTACATCTTTGTTCAAGAATGCAGTGTCCCAGTCAATATCATTTAGGTGTTTGTTTGCCAAATCGTAATCAGCTTTATGAAAATTATATTTTAATCTAAGGGAATTATATGTTAAATTGCTGTTCTGTAAAATTTCAAAATTTATTTCTAGTACTGGATGCAGTGGATCTACAGGACATAACATATCACATGATTCATTAACAGTACATGGCAATAAATTGGTGAATACGAGGTCGAGTAATTTACCCTTAGGATTTTTTATATAATTGCACTGTTGTAGATTATTAACATAGCTAAAATCAATTAATTGGTTACACATGGGAGAATGTTGTTTTAAATTAGAAGTACCTGCATGTTCCTGACTGACCGAAACCCAATCTATAGCATTCAAGTTGAAATCACCAATAATACATGTTTTCCCGTCATAGAAATCTGAAACTTTATTGAAGTTAGTTAAAAAATTATTTAGTAATTGGTTATGAACTGGTGGTGGAAGATATACTACACAAAGAGCCAATTTATTAACACAATTTGGTATATTACTAGGTATATCAATTAGTACCCAGAGATCCTCACAAGAACTTTCCCATGAAGATGCTCTCAGACTATTATATTTTTTGGATACAGCTATTAAAACCCCTCCTCCATCCTTTTTCGTTTGAGAAGTTTGAGAGCTTTCACGATCTCTTCTATAAACGACATATTCATCATTGAAAAGCTCGCTGTTCAGGATCCCCGAATTTAGCCAAGTTTCTGTTAAAACAACAGCATCATAATTACAGCAATTAATGTTTTTGTAAAATGTGTGTGTTTTTGTACGTAAACCTCGGATATTCTGATAATAAATGTTAAAAGACGAGAATGTTACAGCGTTAAGATTAATGGGACACAAGCTTAAATTTAACTATAAACCATTAATTTAACAAGTTTAAAGAATTGTGATTTTTAATTACTATATATCTTGAAGTATCCGTTTTACGAACAAGAATTTTGCCACCTCGTACCCATACATGTGCATATCCCTTTTCTTTGGCTTTCATTCTCGCAGCAGCACATAAGGCTTTGTTGGCTGGTGACAGGTGTTCAGTCACATAGATAGGCCGCTTTAGTCCTTCAAAGCCAAGATGTGACGTGTTCAACTTATCCAACGGTTGAGACTTGTTGAATTCAATATTTGCTGCCAAGAAATTATCCCGAATCCTTGGTGTAGAAAACTGTACAATAATAGAGCGTGGGCGATTACTGTCAGGCTGCATTTTTGCGATGCGCGTACACTTCATGATATGTTCGTTACTTGTCTTGCAATTAATGACATCCCCTATTTTAGAAACAATGTTCAGTAGATTTTCATTAGACTTCTCAGGCATACACTGAATCTCTATATTGTTAGCACGGGCGTTTTGCTCAAGTTGATTAATGCGCGACTCCATCAATCTCATTGAATCCTGCATTTCGTCATTCCGTGACTTTACACTTTGCACAGTATTCTTTAATTCTAATTGCTCCTTCATGAAATCTTCATATTGTTCGTTCATAAATTGCATAGACTGCTTAATTTCAGTGATTTCGTCTTTAACAGTTTGCAGTTCCAAATTGAGAAATGTTTTTATAGATGATGTAAAATTAGACAGCTGCTCAGTTAATTCTTTTTTTATAATATCTTGAACAATAGCTCTAATCTCACCCGGGGTCACCCGAGACTCATGCGTAGGCGATACTGATCCTGATTCTTGCTCATTCGAAGGAGAGCCTTGAATACGGGGACGTTTCTTTCGAGAAGTAATATTCCGGTTTGTCTCAGCAGCTTCCTTTACAGCTACTGGTAAGTCAGGATCTGATTTTGATTTTGTATGCGTCAGTGTTCCTTTCTGCGCCGGCGGAGGCGTGCGCTTTATGTTTGGCATCTTAACTATATGGCTGTAGTAAATATTTAAACTGAATTTATTATCACTTTTTAGAGATTATTATTGTACAAGTGATTATCAATGGTAGTCACGCTGTTTAAACTATCACAAAAAGACACCAACTTTGGTTGGTTACGAACCCTCGTTCGCCGCGGCTTACGCCTGCCAGCCGTCGTCTCAGACCGCTAAGCTAATTGACTTCTAAGTAATTCTTCGAAATAGATAGATAGTCCAAACGTACAGCACAAGAGACGTAACTTTTATAATTTTATGTTATTTTTTTTTTCATCTACCGTCGCACAATGTAACACAATTTTTCGTTGTTTTGGTAATTTTGTATAATTAAAATGAGATGTTTTTATTCATTTAAATCACTTCTCACATAGTTTTTTAATTAGTATAAAGAACACTTGTTAAAGTTGTATAAGAGTTTAAGTTTGTTGTTATTAATGTAGCACTGAGATAGAAAAATAATTATCATTTAAATCAAAAATAACAAATAAAAACGATAAGATAACACTTTCACTTGGTAATTGTTCCACTCTTTTTGTAATTAGATACTTTATAGTGAATTCGTAATGGTTTAAGTATTTTTAATCAAAAAAAAATAAGCAGAGTCGATCTTGTTCGTGGCACTAGCGCCATCTGTAGGTATATTTGTTTGAGGTACTAGAAACGGATATATATTACTCAAAATACATTTATTATTGGTAATTTAATTACATACAAAGAATATATAAATTACACCCAGATACAACAAACAATCAGGCGGTCGTGGTCACCAACCACTACATACTAATACACCTGCTTTTGATGCCGCAGGTCGTAGATTCGATTCCCACCCGAGACAGACATTTGTGTCATGAAAATGTCTGTCTCGAGTCTGGGTGTCACCAACCCTTTTTAGGGTCCCACACCTGGCACAGATCTTCTTTCAACTATCTTATGAGTTGAGAGAGTTTAGTTAGGCCTTAATCCACAGCTGGCTCAGTGCAGGTCGGTGGATGTCAAATGTCACCGAATAACTAGTTCATAGATATATCATTGCTTAACATCAGGCAAGTTGTAGTCAAGCGCCAGTCAATAGAATAATAAAAAAATACAAATATCTATCTATCTATAACACCCCGCTGTTTTTGCTTTAGGAGTCAAAAGTATAACGTACGTGCAACATTCAAGTTCCCATCAGTAGGATTGAAATGGAAGTAATTGTGTGAGTGTCGCCAGCTGTCGTTCCGTTGCAGCGAGTACGTGATCACACCGTATGTAACTACATCGGCTATGTGTGCGTATGCGTTGGCGCAGTCGCGGTCCTTGATCAGCACTGTTATTGAGGCTAAACCTGGAAACCAAAAAGGGATTCTAAATTTAATAATTGAAAATGGGTTCACACACAACTTATACAACACACACGCACACGCGCACTCGCATGCGCACACACACACACACACACACACACACACACACACACACACACACACACACACACACACACACACACACGTCAACGCTATTTTATCGAACATAAATCCAACGAAAATAATGTACAACTCTCGCTACATCGTCCTTTTTTTTGACCAGGGAGAAATCCTTTAAGGATCCCCCTGCGCCCATACAGGGGGGATCCATAAAGGATATGTGGCACTCCGAGAAGCGGTTCCCCTAACTAAAACCCCCCGGGTGTTCCTTCGCGCATTTTTGCCAGGGTGTCACGGGAACCAAAATGACACAACCGCGACAGGGGTGAGCGCCTGGCGATCTGTAACACATGGTTTCCTAACACGGTCGCCAGCCTCACTCAAAGGATGGTATTGCAAAATTGTATTTCACACAATTACTTACCATGTTCCTGTGTAAATAAATAAATAATAATAATATTATATCTTTAATAAGCAATTCTTGTAAATGTATATTGTATATATATAAATATAATTGGAATCTCGAAATCGGCTCCAACGATTTTCATAAAATTTAGTATATAGGGGGTTTCGGGAGCGATAAATCGATCTAGCTAGGAATCATTTTTAGAAAATGTCATTACCAAAAAAATACCGGGGAAAGCTAGCGTCATATTATTAAACACATTAACCAAGTTTCGTAAGGAAATGTATGTATTTATGTTTGTTTGTCAACCGATTTCTCGAAAACTAGCCATCGGATTGAACTGAAACCTTCAGACTTAGGTATAATTTATAGTCGCATCTGAATCGGTTCAGCAGTTTTTGAGATAAAGTCATATATTTAAGATTTTAATCCATTGATTGATTATTATGGGTGTCGTTTCCGAAGTTCTCGAGACAAATAAAGTAATATATTACCAGTAGGTGTATTTGTAGCAGGTAGGTCTGAATCCTTGAGTTCATATCTTAAGATTTGTCGATCAGTCTTCAGATCAAACACTACAATAGCTGGCCGCTGGAGGTAGCGGGGGTTATCTGTAAAATTACATAATCTAAGAACAACATAAAGTCACAAAGTAACGTAACGTATCGTAACGTATCGTAACGTATCGTAACGTATCGTAACGTATCGTAACGTATCGTAACGTATCGTAACGTATCGTAACGTATCGTAACGTATCGTAACGTAACGTAACGTATCGTAACGTATCGTAACGTATCGTAACGTATCGTAACGTATCGTAACGTATCGTAACGTATCGTAACGTATCGTAACGTATCGTAACGTATCGTAACGTATCGTAACGTATCGTAACGGTAACGGCGGTGTCTAGTCAAAAGGCGAAAGATTATATTTCCCAACAAATATAATCTTTCGCCTTTTGACTGACAGTTGGGAAACCGTGAGCGCAGGCGGCGCAGCGGTGCGCGCTTCGCCTTTGAAATATAAGGTCGCGGGTTCGATAACTGGTTGTGGCCACACATCTTTGTGTGAATCGTTTCATCACCGCTGCTCAATATCGGTGAAGGAAAACATCGTGAGGAAGCCGTTATGTCTAAGGACTAATCATTCGAGGACACGTGACATCCACAATATTCGTAAGTTAGTTGAGAGAAGACTCGTGCCCAGCTGTCGGACCCTAAAAAGGGTTGAAGTGAGTGAAGCGAGGTGTCTGATTGGTAACCCGTCGTAGATCTTAGTTAAACAAAATAGAGCTGATATTTATTGCATCATTCATACAGATCACAGATTAGGTAACAAAATCCTCCATGATGAAATACATACTCGGTATTTCAATAACTCCTGTGTCAACCATCCACAGCCGTCCACATTCATCCGCCCTCGTCCGGTACACAGATATCAGACCTCTTGACCGGGTCAAATCCGGGTACGGGGAGAGAGGGGGAGAGCGGGTGTTCCCGTGCCGTTTCAAGTCTATATAATTTAAAGTCGCTGGAATACCTAAAAAAAAACAAAAAGAAAATCAATATTCTATTAGAATATCTTGTAGAATATTTTGATACGAGTTTTGACGTGTTAAGTTTGTGCAAAAATTCTACTCGCACTTATACTGCCACTTATACTCGCACTTTTACATGCACCAATACTCGCACTTTCACTCGCACTTATACTCGCACTAATACTTGCACTTTTACTGCCACCATTACTGGCACTTTTACTCGCACTAATACTCGCACTTTTACCTATTCTCACTTTGACTTGCACCATTACTCGCACTTTTAAATACATATATACATATACATCTATTGATTCATAAGGTTGGATTGTTTGTTTGTTTGTAACGAATAGGCTTAAAATCTACTGGACCGATTTCAAAAATTCTTTCACTATTGGAAAGGTACATCTTTACTGAGTAACATAGGCTATATCTGCTGAAATAAATGAGGGATCCGTTTGAAAATTTCGATAATGTAACCCAAGGTGTGATAAAAATAACGAAATAGGTTATAAACCTTCCTTTTGAATCATTCTATCTATTAAAAAAAAAAACACTTCAAAATCCGTTGCGTAGTTTTAAAGATTTAAGCATACTTAAGGACGGTCGGACAACGACAACGACTTTGATTTATGCTATGAAGTAATAAAGCAGTCAAATTACCGGAAGTTTGCACTGCACAACAAAACATGATAACTACAAGCTTGAAGGCTTAGGCTATACTTGAAGGCTTTTGAAGGTTTTTAGACTAAAAATATCAAGATTAGCAGACAACTTTAGGTAGGCGTGAATAATCGGGTAGGAAGACGGTATTTCTATAAAATAACTGCAGCAAATATCACTTTACCCCAATCTCTCGATAGCACAATCATGAATTCTACCAGTTAATTACAGATCGTTAAGATTACGTTGGATTATAGTAACGTTCACCGAGCACGTTATTGCATCTGCACTACCGGACGCCACAACGGTTCAACACGCAGTGTCAGCCATTCTAATATGGCCGCTTCACCCGCGCTCGGTGTTCATTCGTTCGTTCATAATGACATTCTCGAGTGACAGGTGACTTCAAAGACGGACGAGATGACAGTATAAAATGACAGCCGATGGATTGAGAAGTAGATGTGCCAACATACTTTTAAAATTTCGCGTTGCATCATTAAATATACATGTATTTATCATAACGGGCGATTAACGCGCTCACCTTTAATTTGGCTTTACGTTCTGACATGGGTTGCACCGGTCGTGGTCGCAAGCAGACTGATCCAGCGAAAGAACTCCGTTGATTACGGCGGCCGTAGAACAACATTTTCACTAACTACCGGCACTTGTAATATAATTTAACTATTGTTAGGGAGTCTACACACTACACTCACTATGTCCGACTTGTCGATCTTCAAATAGCGAGGTCGAGTTAAATCTAATACTGGATTCCACGGCGAGGATAGTTTGTTGCCGCTTTCCCGATTGAAATTTGCATATTTCTTGATTTCAATCGCTTCACGTACTACTCTTGAATAAAAGTGTCGATAATCGCCCGTTATGATAAATACATATATGAGTCTTATCTCTTTCTGCTCATCTCTAAACGATAGAGATAGATAGTGCTTGCAACATATTTTCTTGTGCACTGGAAACTAGGTGTTACAAAGACTCACCATATCTTCTCCTAGGCACGGTGACGAACACCCGGCCTCCCACTCGTTCAACACCCATTGGCACGTTATTATACTGAACGAAGAATCTGCCGACTTCATCTGTAAATAACACAAACTTTGTCATTCAAAAGGCTTGCACTTGACTAAACGACTACGATGGAACGCGTTTACCCAGTAAATATTCATTCGTGACTTGAAGACAGGCAGATTATAGCAATCGGGAAACAGAGATGCCGGCAGCGAATTCCATAACTTAGCAGTTCACACAGTAAAAAAGAGGCTTTGTGCGTACCCGTGGAATTTCCATCATATATCGATGGCGTACAGCCGTACCTCTAATTGTCCGATGATAGAACGGAGATGGGGGAGTAATATTATGTAATTCCAACGCACATTCTCCGAAGTATATCCGATAAAAGATTATAGGCTTCAAGATTTTGTCTTTTATGGAATTATATAAGTATATTATGCGTTTCAAATAAGAATAGGATTGGACTCGCGGCTAACTTCATACCAAAGACCAAGCAAAAGTAACGTCAGCACAAAATATCATACCACAGACAAAAATATTATATTAAAATTCTCATTTTTAAACAGGGTATATATGTCTCCTTCTTTTTTTTGTAATAGAATTCTGCAATTGGCACTCCTTCGTCTCATTATTATTACGATCTAATTTTACGATATTGCTTTTTGACGTGATAACGTCTTTAAAATCGTTTTAGTCGGGTGACATGTTCAGAAACTTGTGTCACACCAAAACCTCACGAGCGCGATCGCAGGTATAACGAGAGAGAGACGGACCGATCTCCCGTCTCATCTCGAGCGCTGCCAGTCATTCCGTGAAACTTGTCACGCGGAATCCTCACGAGCGGAGGCTGGCATAGCGTTCGAGTGAGTGGACCGATCTTCCGTCTCTCTCGCTCTAGCGGCAACAATATTAATTCCTTACTTCCCAAAAACTTATATCACCAATAAGACGTTATCACGTAAACATCTCGATCGTAAACCTACTTTACAAACAACCAATTTTTACGATCTAATTTTTAATTTTTATTTTATGTTATTATTTTTATGAACTATTAAGTACTATGTCGAAAAAGACTGGACCCTGCAACACAGGGTATCCTAGTGCGGGGCCCAGCGTCACTAACATTCTACTGAACCTTAATATGAGATAAAAAAAAAAAGTTTTTTTTTGTATTTTGTTCTTTTAAAATGTATGAAATTGAAATTGAGGAGTTAATATTTTACCATTAGGATTTATAGTGCTGGCGGCAGATGGCGTTGATGTCGGGCGCCATGATGGATCTGGAAAAAATTGAACTTAAACAAAGTTGATATACGTAGGCATGTATCATGAAATTTGGTCTCAACCAACTAGTTAAACACAACTTAAATCTATCATTACAGGCTAGACTAATGCGACGGAGTAGTAATCTTATTTATAATATAAATGTAAACCTAACAATATATACTTACAAAATGTAACCTAACTAACGTTGCGTTCCTAAAATCTAAAATAATCCACTCTAGACAACATGCTGCATTATGCAGCCTTTAGTTTAAAAACCTATACGATGGGACTAGCATACGCTGGGCGTAAAAGCCCTATTTAAAAATAAAGATTAAAAAACGTAAAAAAATATAAAATATGACATCCTCGAACGCCTCCCGCCAAAAGTGACAGAAAAAAAATGTTATCGAAATTTTTCCGTTTAAATTGAATACTTAATGTGTATTGTGGGATTCAGTACAGTGTTACACAGTTCCTTATTTGAGATCTATCAGGTTTACCTTTGTCATCATCTTGGAAATAGACATTGTCAGTGAACCTCCTTTGTCTAACATTATCCAGGTCTTCAGAAAACCGGTCGCGGAGAACTAAAAAAAAACAAGTTTTAATGTACCAACAGCACGTATAAAAATTTAAAAAGAAAAAAGAACCGCCTTCTAAAAAGTGAAATTTAAATTTTCATCTGTTAATTGAAGTTGGTGCTAATATCATACAAATCTTTATTTTCTTCCCGAGTAGGTACTGTCCAATCTACTGATTTAGCACTGACTTCAATTAACAGATAGAAAAAGGGAAAAGAAAGAAAGAAAAACATTTATTTGACAAGATAGACACAAACAGAATCAAATGATGAAAAAAAAAACACATGGAAAGAGAAAAAAAACATAAATAGAACAAATTTTAATGGAAATTATTTAAAAAACAAAGAGTAAGTGTGACCCATCCATAGATCTAGCATATATAGATCGACAAAGCGAAAGAGATAGAGAATAGTTGCTTTTTGGTCTCGTCTTGATCACTACATTGCCAATCTACTGTAAGCGTCAGCTTACATCCTAAATCTATGGACCCATCAGTGTCAAACATGGACATTGCTCAGTAAACGCTGTGAATGCCTACTAAAGGCGAAAAGATGTAATTTTTACTGTTTATTAAAACGATTCGCGTTTCAATTTGAAAACATTTTTCACGATTTTTTGTGGTGCACCCCAAACTTTCGCTGGAATTTTACAAATTCTAAAACTCCGCTGCAGTACTACTGTGAAATATTTCACTTCAACCCTTCTTTAGTGTCCCACTGCTGGGCACGGGTCTTCTCTCAACTATTTTACTAGTTGAGAGAGTTTAGGCCTTAATCCACACACGCTGGCCAAGTGCGGCTTGGTGGATGTCACATGTCCTCGAATGATTAGTTCTTAGACATGCCGGTTTCCTCACGATGTTTTCATTCACCGATACTGAGCAGCGGCGATGAAACAATTCACACAAAGATGTGTGGGCCCGACTGAGATTCATATGTAAGGTGAGGCCCGTACCACTGACTGGAAAGTGAAGATGGGGTTGAAAACTCCCCCTACCCCTTTGTTAGTGGTTAGCCCTGTGATTCTATCAGGAGTTCTGTTCTATATCTCCGAAGTCTATCAAAGCTAAGGTGGATACCGTCGGGCCATTGTGCTTTGCAATGGCGAAGGGCGGAAGTTTGAAGTTTTGAACAAGGGAAGCCGGAGCAAAAAAGGTCTTACTTAGGAAAATAATAATATTATCTCTTCGACACCGTCACCGATCGTTCTTACACTTGATGCTACATTTATTGTTGTTGCTATTTAAAACTTTTAGGCGTTACATAATATATTATTAAGTACGTTTAATATTGACCATTAGATAGATTAGATTAGATTTTGCACATATTATTCATAAATATCTGGATCACGGTACTTTTTCTTTAATGACATTTTCTAAAAATGATTCCTAGCTAGATCGATTTATCGCCCCCGAAACCCCTTATATACAAAATTTTATGAAAATCGTTGGAGTCGATTCCGAGATTCCAATTATATATATATTACATACAAGAATTGCTCATTTAAAGATATAAGATTTTGCATGATATCTGAATCGTTGATTGGTTCGTATAAAACTTTCATAGGTTTTGTTACTGGTTAAAACTTGAGATCGCATGGGTGAATCAAAAACTTGTACTCAGTTGTGTAACTGTAACATACACGATTTTTTTTTCTAGCCTACACTGTCTCACGGCTGAGCAAAGGCCTTCCCCAAACTCTTCCATCTTGTCCAGTCCCCCGCGACCTCTGGCCATTCAATATCGAATGCATCCAGATCATCCCGCCATCTTTTTGCCGCCATCTTTCAAGGGGTGTCTAGACACCCAGTGTGTGGCTATTCGGGCCCATCTCTTTACTTCCACTAGACACAAATGGCCACCAAATTTTAACAACCTTTATATTTTTTTTTTTCACCGTCGCCAAATGTTGTATTTGGAATAATTAATAGCGGATTTATTTGGTAGGTACTCTAATTGTTACGTTACACTAGTATAGTATTATATTATCTGTGGTTACACGTTATATGGTTCACAGACCACAGATAAGGGAGAGGGCGGCAATCCATCCAGTATGTCTATGGATCGGTATACCACAGTTAACAAGTTTAAAATGTTATCATAACTCATCTTTGATTAACCTTAGTCGGTTGAATACATCAATTCTTTTGTGATGTAATCTCAACCGCAAACCGGAAAATGCAATAATTCAAGGATAACTCCTTTGAAGTACGTATGTACATACAATTAGATCTATAATTACTAAACAGGGCCGGATTAAGGCGCATTAAACAGCCCAATACAAGGGAGGTTTCAAGTATTCTGCTACCAAGATTTGGAAAGATTTACCACCTCCTCTGCGACCAAGTATGTCCCAAGTTTGTGACTTTGAAAACACATTTGCATAGGGAATTTCTCAACCAATTTTCTTTTTGGGGGCTGTGTTACCTTCGTCCGTGGGTGTACACCTTTAATTGAATCCCCACACGTGGTCCCCGGGTGGTGCAAATCAGGTGACAATCAACTGGCGGTAGGCTTCGGCCGTGGTTAGTGACCACCCACCAGACAAAGCCGCACCGCCAAGCGGCCTTGCCGTGTTCCGGTGCGATGTCTGGTGACACCATGCAGAGAGGGTGCTCCTTTAGGGTTTCTGACCTTAAAGAAGCTCATTCCACTACTACCTTCTCACCGATAATATCGTATTTTCTTACTTCTTATAATTCTCACCGATCGTAATCACGAGTGAATCGGTATACTGGGCTTGCGCGTTCCATCGTAGACTACATCATTGCTTAACATCAGGCAAGTTGTAGTCAAGCGCCAGCCTATAGAAGAATAAAAAAAAACCATAAAAAATTATTGCAGCAGTGCCGTGTGTCATTGTGGCTATCAACTTCCATGCAATGGTTATTGATAAGAAAGTAGATGTTGTTTGAACTAAAAGAATCCCACATTTTTGGTATGAGTTTCTGGTGCGTACAGATATTGATGTTGTCACAAATGTCCGGGGCCAGCTGAAAATCATCCGGGGCCAGCTGAAAATCATCCGGGGCCAGCTGAAAATCGTCCGGGGCCAGCTGAAAATCAGTGCTGTGCGCTAGCAGGTACAGCAATTACTGAGTTGGATCCCGTGTTGCACGCTAAAACTGTGGTCAATATTTTTGTGTGATTTCTGTTATTGTACCTATAGTGTGTAACAAAATAAATGGTTTTTATGGTTTATATGGTATATGGTAAGACCTAGAACCCATTACCGGTTGATCGGCAGTCGCTATCTACAATTTTTATAGGAAAACTTCTTAACCAGCGCGCATATTTTTTTTATGGTTCTGGATCAGTAGTTACACTTAGTACAAGTTGTCAATACAAAAAAAGTTATGAAATACTGTCATGAACCTGTCAAGAAGTCAAAGTACACAAAAATCTACTAACTAACTTTCTGCTTGGCACCAACACCGCGCCTGCCACCTCAAACTTGACACGGGCAGAATAGTCGAAAACGACTCTATTGCCGATTAAAAAAGAAAAAACTATAAACTATTATATCTATTCTGTTGTCAATCCTCTTTATTCTATTCTTTTTAGGCTTTCCATTTTCTTTTTATTAAATGTTTTGAAGAATAATTATTTGTGTAAAAATGGCGTCTTAGAACGTCGCAGTTTTTTAGTTTTTTGCTACTAATCTTTAAAAACTTAACTTATTTAAACTTGACACTGGCAAAATTGCGGAATAATTTCTGCAGAGGCCATAATTAAAAGAAGAAGAAGAAGAATGTTTTGAACGAGATAAATGAACTTGAAAACGCATTTTGACAAGTTCAATTATTCATCAAGTATTTGAAAACTTTTTTCGTATTTGGTGTACTCGTACTAAGGGTAGGTACTTTTCAATTATTTTTTGTATCCTGTAATAGTCCTGCGCTTGACTACAATTTGCCTGATGTTAAGCAAGCAAGAATTACACCCAGACTCAAGACAAACAGACACACGTTTTTCCTATTCCGTGAACAGACATATATTAAATAAAACACAAATATCTGCCTCGAGTGGGAATCGAACCCTTGACTTGCGGCGTAAAAAGCAAAATGCTTATCTTACCGACCACTTACAGGATCGTCTGGAGTTAAATTTCTGTCGGGTGTTAAAAAGACTAATCCGATACTGGTTTAAAGTACCATAGAATGATCTCATCAAAGTGTGTCTTACTATTTTCATAAACAACTAGCGAAGCAGGGGCGGGTGCCCCTGCTTCGCAATGCTGTTATATTGAGGTATTTATTGTTGTCTGAGATTTACGCGAATATCACACATTAAAATAAAACTACTTTTTAAAGGATTTTATCGCGGTTTATTTTAGAATTTAGATCCCGACGTTTCAAAGTCTTTTCAGACTTCATGTTCACGGGTGGACTGAGGTATTTGACGTCCAAAAATATTAATACTATGGGTATTACTCTATTACTGGGTGTTACTCAAAGGTATAGCAGAGGTGACTACCACACACATTAGGGGGCGTCCATTAATTACGTGAGGAAGAATTACAAGGGTGGGGGAGGGGATCAAACTAAATCTTTCCAAATCTCACCTAGGGCCCTCCCCCCTAGGTGAGATTTGGAAATCAAGGCAAATATCACGTAATTATATTTTTAATTAAATTTTTGCCCGACTTAAATTTTGGAGTGTGGCGATAAAAAAATCGATTATTTGCAGTAATAAAGTAATGTAACAATATGTAACTTAGGAAAATCGATTTTTATTGTAACAGATTGATTATAGGCATATATTTTTATTAATCTATTATTGTTTTCACATTTCTAAATAACACAGCGCTAGCCTAGCTTAAAAAAAAAAACAAATGACGTCGCTGCGTGTTCCCGCCTAAAATTATATTTTATTCGGGATACAACATGCGGAGAGGTAAACATTAACCCCCTTAATCATAAATGTGTTATAAGGTAATTATAGTTGAAATAGGTTTATAATTCGTTTATCTTTGTCTTTCATCTAACATTTCTACTAGTAAGAAAGAGACAAAGTCCATTTTAACTGAAGAGTCTTATAATTTTTTTATAAATAAGGCCGTATGTGATTACCCCCTACCTATGTATGGTTCCTGGAGATGTGCAAACGGCATTATCCTTTTGTGGACCTCCACGTAGGTCCATTAATATCCTTAAATCATAATCTAGGAAAACTCGCTGCTCGTTAATCTCGAAATCGATACCGATATACCCATAAATGAGCAAAAATATAAAATTTATGTCTCATCATCATCATTCCCCTTGCCTTTTTCCCATATCTATTGGGGTCGGCTACCAGTCTAACCTGATGCGGCTAGCTACCAGAATTATACGAGCGACTGCCATCAGACCTCGAAACCTCGAAAGGAACCAGTAGCCGAGATGGTTAGACCAGGTGTCAGATTATATTGGCTACTGACTACATGTAACGATTGTCATAGATATGTTTAATGACAACCGGGAGCTTAACGTGCTCTCCGAGGCACGGAGGGCAGTCCCTCAATATAGTATTATATTATCTGTGCCCTCAACCAACCAGACACCGAAACAATTTTTTGTTGTTTCACAAATATTGTCCGGGCGGGAATCGAACCCGCGACCTCCCGGGCACAGTATAGCCCAATCGGACGGCTTACACCGCTCGATTACCGAGGTCTTCAATCAGAGGAATCGCGAGACAAACAACAATACATACATACAGTTTTACATACAGTTGAGTATTTAGAAGCCCACATAGACTGTTGGCTAAAATCTCATAAATTAGTTGCAAAGGAAAAGTATTATATGTATAGTATATACCAGTTATCTGGTTTCCATAACACAAGCTCTGCTTAGCTTGGGACAAGATGACCGTGTGTCAATGTCCCAAAATATTTATTTATTTTGTTTTAACTGACTAAAGAATTTTGATTTTTGTGTCAATAACTTTCCATTTTGCATTTAAAATATTTGTTTATTCAAATATAATGTAACCGTTATTTTCGAATAACTGTTCACTAAGTAGTTGAATGGCCTAAAATATTATAATTTTTATGAGTTTACCAAATTAATTTTCTAAAAGTACCTACTTTTTGACGTGACATTTTATTTACATTTATTTTAGACACTAGTGGCTTCGCACGGGTAGATATCGGTATTTAGACAACATTTTTAATCATCACACATTTTATCACACTCTTGGCTTATTTTCCATGCTTAGAACACTCGATCAAGTCTGCTATGGCAAAACAAATAATCAAAATTATTAGTTGAATACCTATGGTTGCATATTTTAAGATGAAAAAGTAATTATTGTGACGTCACTAAAATATTTAGATATATGGTACCTCAGACTTTTTTGTAGACATTTATGTCCTCTATAAAGCTGTAGTGATAACTAATGTCAATAGTTTTCGCCGCGTACGCGATATAATGTATATTTTCGCAATTTCCACATCTTGCGTTACATTATCGAAGTTTTCATACGGATCCCTAATTTATTCAACATATAATATAGCTTATGTTACTCAGAAAAGATGTAGCTTTCCAATGGTGAAAGAATTTTTAAATCGGTCCAGTTGTTTATGAGCCTATTCGTTAGAAACAAACAAACAATCGAATCTATCCTCTTAATTATATTAGTATGTATAGAGCTATACTACTTAAATAACTTTTCTTTTGTAAATACATACAATAACACCCAGACTCAAGACAAACAGACGTATTCACCACACAAATGACTGTCATGTGTGGGAATGGAACCCACGAACTGCGGCGTGAAAAGCAAGTATTACCTTACCGACCACGCCACCGGCCGGTCATTATAGGCCGCGGGTTACCGTGGTCATTCATCTTTGTTTAGATTTTCATCGAAGCTACGTGGGACACTGTTTTGGGAAACAAGAAAAACACCTCCTATGAATTAAATAATATTATTAAATCTTCTCAAAGTAGTCTCCACCAGCCTTATAATAAGTAGGTACCTGGATGACTGAGATATGCTCGTGTTTTATTTGGAAATTATATTAAAGGGCTCTCAGTTATAGTTGTTTTTCACAATAGACGGGATTAAAAAAACTTACAAAAAATATTATCGTCTGGATTCGAACAGGAATCATCTGGTTCTGAGACGAATTTCCCAACTGAGCTATCATCTTTATATATATAATTCTTCTGTGAGTGTGTATGTCACTGAACTTCTCTCAAACGACTGTACCGATTTTGATGAAATTTTTTGTATGTGTTTAAGGGGATCTGGGAATGGTTTAGATTCACAATTTTGCGCGGTACGAAGTTCGCAGCTAGTCTATCTATATATATATAAAAATGAAACCCGTTTTCCGTTGTCACGACATCACGCGTGAACGGCTGGACCGATTTCGCTAATTCTTTTTTTAAAATATTCCTTTAAGTACGAGGATGGTTCTTACGCAGAGAAAAATTAAAAAAAAAGAAAATTTAGAAAGCGAATAAGTGCCGAAAACCGGGTTAGATACCTATTACTTATTATTGGTTATATTCGGTAGGTCTGAGACCCGGTAGATGGCACTGCTTTACCGGGCAGAACGACGTCTGCCGGGTCCGCTAGTCTATAGTATAAAAATGAATCGCAAAGTGTGTAGGTAAGCGCATAACTCGAGAACGGCTGAACCGATATCGCTAATTCTTTTTTTAGAATGTTCCTTGAAGTACGAGGATCGTTCTTACGCAAAGAAAAATAAAAAAAAACACATCAGAAACGGCTCGACCGATTCGGTGAGAGACTCGGTCGTAATCTATTTTACCAGGTAGGTGGCACTGCGTTACCGGGCAGGACGACGTCTGCGGGGTCCGGTAGTATTACAAAATAATATACATATTAAACACAGTGGCGAAAAATGGCCTGTGCCTGATAAAACGAATAAAACAACGTTTTATCTTTGAAAATCACAGTTAATATAACTAATCATCGCTTCAACCCTTTTTAGTTTCCCACTGCTGAGCACGGGTCTTCTCTCAACTATCTTACGAGTTGCGAGAGTTTAGGTTAACCCACATACGCTGGCCAAGTGCGGGTTGATAGATGTCACATGTCCTCGAATGATTAGTTCTTAGACTTGCCGGTTTCCTTGCGATGTTTGTCTTCACCGATATTGATCAGCGGAGATGAAACGATTCACACAAAGATCTGTGGGCATGACTGGGAAACGAACTTTCGACCTTATAGTTCTAAAGCAAGGCCCGTACCGCTGCTCATAATATATTTTTATTTTTATTACTAGTATAGTATACTAGTAATAAAAATAAAAATGGATCACCAAATGTTGGTAAGCCCAAAACTCGAGAACGGCTGAACCGATTTCGGTAATTCTTGTTTTAGAATATTCCTTGAAGTACGAGGATGGTTCTTACGCAGAGAAAAAATAAAAATAAACCAAACTCCGCTGTAACAGCTTGACCGATTTTTATGAAATTTTAAATCTATATTTGTTAATATTATGTCACATAATGGTTCATTTACACTAGGACAATAACTGAGATAGAACAGTAAGACAGAAACAAGCTATTAAAAACTACTTTGCACTGGATTGTTCACTCACATACACGATGCTTTTTTGTGGCTTGCTGTCCTGTCTTACTGTTCTTTCCCAGCTATTGTCCTTATGTAAATGGCTAGGTAGAGAGAAGTCCCATGTAGCCGTGGGAAAATAAAAGGATACTTACCCACAAGCCCATTGATGTCATAAGTCAGCTGTTTCCAGGCAAACACCTCTTCTAATTTCCCTATTTTTCGCACTTGAGCTCTATACGCTCCAATTTGTAGGACATATATTAATATTGTTAAAATCTTCATTTTGTTGCTATAAACCTAATTAAACTAGTTGAAATTGTTAAATAGTTAAAAAAAGAACTACTTTACAACGGATTTTATAGCGGTTTATTTTAGATTTTTATATCCCGACGTTTTATTAAATAGGATTTTAAAAGTAAATTTATACGCATATTAAAAGTATTTTTCAAGCAAGCTTTAAATTAAATTTTAAATTAATTTAATTAAAATTAAAATTTGAATCATAAATTTTTAAACGGATTTACCAAAAAAATAAATAAAGAAAACCGTGTCAAAATAAATGACACAAACTTTTACACAGATACACAGACATTTAAATAATGATATACACGTCAAACTTAAACAGCATTTTTTGCAGGGATTTAAAAAAAACAGCTTTACAAGATTTTTTTACTCATTTTTGACCAATAATTTGCAAACGTAAGGAATTTATTTAATTTAAATTATTTAAAAAATTCATAAGTTGGTACACAATACTTTTAAATTAAATATTTAAATGTATATGTATTTGTAGTATATGTATTCACGGAAAATCCATATGTAACTAAGTTATTTTTCCAAACGCGTCTTTCAAGGCAAACTGTATGTGTGTCAAAGATTTGTTTACCATTAGTCGAGATCTAGGGATGGGATGTGTCGTTCTGTTATCGATTATCACGATAATAACAATATAATAAGTCAATAAATTGTAAATAATTATTAGAATATCCCTTGACATCTAGTAGGAATTACTTTTTTCCAATTTTATATTTTAAGTGTGTTATAGTTGAATAGGTCTATTAAAAATTATTGAGAGGTTCAAAGGGATTAAAGAAAATTAAAACTTTAGAATGTAGCATCTTAACCTCAATTTATTGTGCTTAAAAAACCGTCCAACTGTCCCGGCTAAATTAATTTACTTTAGAAGATTAACCCCCGTATTTATAAACGTCTTAATATCCTATATCCTATAATATCCTAGGACGTTAACAGACACGGTCATCTGGTCCCAAGCTAAGCAGAGCTTGTGTTATGGAAACCAGATAACTGGTATACACTATAAGTACATATAATACTTTTCTTTTGTAAATATATACTTAAAATAGATATTTACACCCAGACTCGACACAAACAGAAATGTTCATCACTAATGTTTGTCTCGGGTGGGAATCGAACCCACGACCAGCGGCGTGAAAAGCAAGTATCTTACTGACCACGCCACCGGCCCGTCAAATAGCTAAAATAGGTTTATAATTCGTTTGTCGTCTGTCATCTTAACATTTATACTAGGCCTTTAGAATATTGTAGATATTTACATACCTGCTTCAAAACTTTCCGCACGAAATTCTTAGACAAACCCTCTGATTCCGTATTTTGACTACTTACCTACTACTACTTAAGTGGTTTCCGTAGCCTATGGCTCTTGCAACAGTAGAAGCATGACTCTCGCATTGCCGACCTTTAGATGTCGATAGATGACATCATCATCCTTTTGATGACCTTTTCATCATACTCACACACAGAACACAACCAACAGTGTAATAACAACAACACGCTGTTTCTTCTCTAAGGTGGACGGTATCAATACAGTCACTGTCTACCTTGCTCATACCCAGGAAGAAAACCAACAGTTATTACACGCTGTGTATTCTTTAGTATGGTGGACCGTACCTCCACCGTCGGAATACTCATCGAGTGACGAAAATTGTTGTAGCCTTTCTTTCATAAGATAATCACTAAATAAAGTGAGACGGTATCGATATAAAGTTATCGAATGTGTCCCATCACTGTTATATTACTCACGAACAGAGGTTATCTAACGGTGTACCGCTATATATTATCGCTGCAACATAGTTATATGAGGGTAGGTACTAGGCAGAGTTAATATCCTGTTAAAGTAGTAAGTAACATTTTATTTTTCTACCGACATTTTAACAAAATAAAACCAACTCAATAACTTTATTGCATTTTTTTTTTATATTCTGCGATAGGCTGGCGCTTGACTACAACTTGCCTGATGTTAAGCAATGAAGCAGTCCACGATGGAACGCGCCAGTCCAGTATACAGGTTTACTCGTGATTAGTGTGATTACGAATGATTATCGGTGAGAAGGTGGCAATGGTATGAGCTTCTTTAAGGTTAAAACCTTAAAGGAGCAACAATTTCGACCACCCTCTCAGCATGGTGTCACCATACATCGCACCGGAACACGGCAAGGCTTTGTCTGGTGGGTACCTAATCATTAACCACGGCCGAAGCCTACCACCGGTTGGTTGTTACCTGATTTGCACCACCTGGGGACCACGTGTAGGAATTCGATTAAAGGTCACCAAACCAAACCCACAGTCGAAGGTCACAGCCCCCAAAAGTTTTACTATATTCGTAAATAAGTAGATGTCCCGAACCTCGGCTCGGGACGTTGCCGGACACTAGCTATATCATTTAAGTATTTTACTATATTTCACGATTACTAGTTCAAACAAATGTATGTCTTCTATCTATCACGTTATGCTCTAGAACAACGGTCGGCAAACATAACATTTATCCTTTGTTTTAAGTTTCAAATAATTCATTAACATTTCATCCACTGTTTTCAAGTTTTGCCATTGTTTTCGTTGTTACCAATAACCATATGACTCAAACCCCCCCTCCCCTTTCTATAGCTTCGTACCTGTGCGGCCCGTAGTGATACCTCACATTGTCCTTTAGGGTCGAAATTGTTGCTCCTTTAAGGTTTCTAACATTAAAGAGGCTCATTCCACTGCCACCTTCTAACCGATAATCATTCGTAATCACGAGTGAATCTGAACGGTATACTGGGCTGGCGCGTTCCATAGTAGACTACATCATTGCTTAATAGGTATCAGGCAAGCTGTAGCCAAGTGCCAGTCTATAAAAGAATAAAAAGAAAATAGAAAAGTGTGACGACCGTTGCTCTAGAATCAAATTTTAACAGGACGTTGTAATACGTTGTACCACACGCTTGCCTTTGTGACGTAGGTGTATGCGATTATTTGCATCAAATCAGGTTTAAAGATGGCCGCAGAGTTCAAGAAACGCCTCATAATTTAAGCATAGCTAGTAGCAAACACAAAGATCTGAGATTGCTTACTGTTGTACCTACTTTGCTTACTTGCAAAGACTGTAGATACTGACATATTTTAATTAATAATAATAATAATATAGTGGGACATTAACACACACGGTCATCTGATCCCAAACTAAGCAGGGTTTGTACTATGGAAACCAGATAACTGGTATATACTACATATAATACTTTTCTTTTGTAAATATATACTTAAATATAGATAATTACACCCAGAAACAAGACAAACAGACATTATTATTTAAAAAAATGTTTGTCTCGGGTGGGAATCGAAGCCACGACCTGCGGCGTGAAAGCAAGTATCTTACCGACCACGCCACCGGCCCGTCAAATATTGAGCTACGCACCGTCATATTAATTTTGGTAAGTTTATACGGTATATATACTACGCGATACAGGGGTGTACTATGCTAACTTCATATTCTAAACCAAGCAAAAGTAGCGTCTGCAGAAAATATCAGACCACAGAATATAATGATATTTTAAAATGTATGGAAAAGCAATTTAAGTAGAAAACTTTACTTAGGTTTGTAGTTACATACAGCTAGCGCTAGGATGCCACACACTTGTACACAAATACATATAGACGGAAAAACACACTTGTTAACTTTAACACTGCTTTTTTCGGCGGAAGTTAATATAATATGTTCGTACCTAAATATTTAACTCCAAATGTCCAATCTTACTCGAACGGTAATATGATATGTAACGCATTTTTTCATCATCTAGATGTGATTATTATATTGAACGAACTTTTTTGCCCACTGTACTAATAAATTTGTATTAAAGTTGTTGTGCATTCCGATCCAAGATGGCGGATTTCAAGTCCTATTCTTATTTGAAACGCATAGTACCTACACTTGTCTAATGTTAAGGATGCTTTGATAAAAAAACAGCAGATATTCGTATTAATATTTTATAATTATCAATTGCTACACTGGTCCGCAAAGAAAAAGGATCTTTTAGAAAATATTCAACCTGGCTTTATGAAAAGGTTATAAAATAGTATAATTTAATATTTTTTTTATTAGATGTACCCACTGGTAGTATAGGTACTTAGACATTAATAATATTATTTGTATATTGAGGGTAAGTTAAGCCGGCTGGCCATTCCGGAATAAATAGTCAAGCCATACACCCGCGTCTTATTTCTAACTGTTAGATACACCCCAGTGGCGACGGGAAATAAATTCATATTGCGCGTGTGCAGCAAAAATGTCGTGAGTTCGATGTGAAAACGGGCCAGTGGTTGTCTTATTTGGAACGAATGGACATGTATTTCAAAGTGAATAAAATAACCGACGATTTGAAATAACCGACCATGATTGCTACGATGGGGGACGTACGACGCATACGAGCTACTTGTCAATCTAGCCAGTCCAAAGAAGCCCTCGGAGCTAACCTCGGTGAAGCTGACAAGCTTTTGCGTCAACATCTTCATTAGTAAGAGTTGTCAATAGGAAAAAAGTTTTCGAATACTATCATGAACCTGTCAAGGTAATAAGTTAAAATGCACATAATCTATAAACTATTTTACATATTCTGTATCCAATCCATTTTGTTTCATCTTTATTATGTCTTGTATTATATTTTCTTTATAATAAATGTTTTATGTTCAAGATAGCATTTGAAAACTTTTATCGTATTGATGAACTCGTTCTAAGGGTTAGGCTAATTCACGGAATTTATATAATTAATTCAGTTGCAGTGCAGTTGCATTTCCGACCAAAACAACCCATTTCGCACTCTCGTAAATTTGACAACCGCTGTCAGATACGCTCGCGTCAAGTTCGCGTCACGCGAGCTCTTTAAACTAGATATGACAGATAAACAATTAAAAGAATATTATTTTGCACTAACACGAAAACTTAATTGCAACTGTACCGCAACTTGATCGGCGCGTCAAGAAATTACGTGTTTTAGGGCATTGACGTGCTGCAAAAGCGCGGCAGGCTTAACATCATCCTGAAGGCGTTGTTGCCTTATGTTAGACACGCAGAGCCCTGTGTACAGAGTTCGCAGAGTTCTGTGTATAAGCCACCCATAGGGCACACGTGTACAGGGACTGGCAATAAGCTCTAAATAACGTAATGCAGTACTGATCCTTTTCCCGAGATACAAACCAGCCTTTATATGTTATTTTTTCTTGTAAAATTGTATCTTTAAGTTGTAAATAAAATTTATTATTTAAGAATTATGTAGTTTCATTGAAATAAAAGTATTTTATAACGGAATTTATAGCGTTTTTTTTTTATTGTCCAACCGTGAGACCATGAAGTCTGAAAAGACTGAAACGTCGGTATTTAAAATCTAAAATAAACCGCGCTAAAATCCTTTATAAAATAGTTTAATTTTAATGATTAAATTTAAGACACTTTATTTATTTTCTACATGCTAGGTCAAGTAGGTTGACTCGTTTAACTTGGAAGGTATTGAAGAGTTTCTAACAGTCTCTTTTTCTTTTTCTGCGGTGTATTCGAAAATGCTTATTTGCTAATGCATTTAGTTCCATTTAGGAGATCAGATACAGTAACCCTGAAAAAAATAACAGTCATTTAGTTTTAAAAATAATAAAATGAATCGACTCCTAAATTTGACCGTTTTGGATCTCTTTCAACTAAAAAAAATAGCATTGCAACCTTCCATTTTTGAAATAAAACAACTTGCTAAGTGCAGTAGTGTTAAAAGAAAAAGGTACTATAAGTAGGTTATTTATCCTACGCTCTTTTGCCACCTTTATATCCAATTTTAGCAATAGTTCTTTAATATACAACGCGAACATGCTATGAGCGTTTCGAAAGAAAATATATCAAAATAAATGATTATTAATGTAAAACAGAAAACACGCCTAGCTTAGGAATCATTTTTAGAAAATGTCATTAAAAAAAAAAATACCGTGCTAAGCTCGGTCATCCAGATATATTATTTAAATATGAAAACTTTTTAACCAGAGTGCAAACTTTGAGAAAATAAGCTCAAACTAATTTTAACAAAGATGTATTTTATTTTAATATACATAATAATAATACAATAATATAGTGGGACACACACGGCTGTCTGATCCCAAACTTATCAGAGCTTGTACTATGGAAACCAGATAACTGGTAATCTACATACAATCCATATATGTCTTAATCACAGACAACGACTGTGGTCTTAGTACAAAAAAATGAAGTAATCGCCAACGAAATGTGTTTACTATTCATACTGTTACTGTCACCGCGAGCTGCCGCATCAGCTGTGCACTCGCTAGTGTCACTGACCGCAAATTACATGATAAAAATAAATAACTATTTAATGAACAATGAATGGAAGAGCAGTGGTGGCGCAGCGGTACGAAAGCAGCGGTGGCGCAGCGGTACGGGCCTCGCCTTAGAAAAATAAGGTCGCGGGTTCGAATCCTGGTCATACCCATCTCATGCCCATGTCACATCTTTGTGTGAATTATTTCATCTCCGCTGCTCAATATCGGTGAAGGAAAACATCGTGAGGAAACCGGCATGTCTAAGAACTAATCATTCGAGGACATGTGACATCCACCAACCCGCACTTGGCCAGCGTGTGTGGATTAAGGCCTTAAAACTCTCTCAACTCATAAGATAGTTGAGAGAAGACACGTGCCCAGCAGTGGGACACTAAAAAGGGTTGTGAATGGAAATTTGTTATTCTTACTGATACAATGTAATGAAATGAAAATATGATTGATTTTTTTGAGACGCGAGTCTACATAAAAATAGTCCAATTTCTTTTCCTACCGTGCAGTGAATGACTGGCAACTACTGAGAAACACTGCCAAAAAACTCAGTAGGCTTTTCTTCTTTTTTAAATAAAGTAGGTACTTATATCTATTAATACATTTTGTTTGTTTAGTGTGTTGAATTAGAGCTAAACAGAACCACCAAATAAAATTTGCACACTGGTTAAACCTCCGACCGCGGCTCCACCCGCGAGTACGTCCGCGCGTATGTTGGTTATTGCGCTAAATCATTAACCTCTTTTTGCGCAGTTAGATAAGGATTAACCTACGCCCTTCCCCGGATCTCAAACTATCTCCATACCAAATGCCCAGCATTGGGACACTATAAATAGTGCTGGGCACCGGTCTTCTCTGAACTATCTTATGATTAATTTGAAAAAGTTTAGGCCTAAATCCACACACGCTGGCCAAGTGCGGGTTGGTGGATGTCACATGTCCTCGAATGATTAGTTCTTAGACATGCCGGTTTCCTAACGATGTTTTCCTTCACCGATATTGAGCAGCGGAGATAAAACAATTCACACACAGATGTGTGGGCACGACCAGAATTCGAACCCGCGACCTTATCGGGGGGGTACCGATGCGCCACCGCTGCTTGACATTCCGATGGAGTTTAAACAGGAACGGTACTCACAAGTATAAAGAGAAATTATCCTCTCGAGTGTTGAGTCCGGACATAATAAATTGAGGCATATTGTTCGTTAGTAACCATACGTTATCCCCTTCTACTTTTAGATCTGAAATAAAACGAAACAAAAAAATTATTAGTCTAACAATAGCGGGCTTATATTTCTAAGGCGAGGCCCGTACCACTGCGCCACCGCTGCTTATTATGTATGATGATCATCGCATTAATGACCGTCACTAACAGGAGTCAATTTACAAATCTCTTTTCAACTTTTCAAGGAGGTTCCCAATTCGACTGTGTTTTATTTATTTATTCTGGGATAGGCTGGTGCTTGACTACAACTTGCCTGATGTTAAGCAATGATGAAGTCTACGACGGAACGCGCCAGATAACGAATGATTTTCAGTGAGAAGGTGGCAGTGGAATGAGCCCCCCTATGGTTAGAAACGAAAAAGGTGCAACAATTCAGACCCACCCTCACTGCATGGTATCACCAGACATCACAACAGAACATGGCAAGGCCGCTTGGCGGTTCGGCTTTGTCTGGTGGGTGGTCACTAACCACGGCCAAAGCCTACCACCAGTTGAAAAGTTTAACTCCGTCAATTATCAATCAATTTTCTAGTTATTTTTTTGTTTTAAAAGGTTTACTTTCGAGGTGGTCCCATTTATATCTTATCAAAATATTTTTCAGCAAGTCACGAGTTTGTTAAAACATTGAAGTCGGTTATTTTTTGTTAAATTTTTAAACCGATTTTGATAAATTTTTACTTGAAAAGTATATCCTTTGAACCAAAAAGGAGTAATCAAAAAGGGTGTATAATTTGCGGAATTATTGCTTAACATACATACAAAATAAACTCCTCTAGTTTGTAGTCAAAGTTGAATAGGAGTATTATTATTTATTAGTCTTTGTTGTCAAGCGGAGTAAACTGTCCGATTGGACTTTACTGTGCCCAGAAGGTCGTGAGTTCGATTCCCAATCTTTGTGTATCAACAAAGATTTTGTCGGTGTCTGGTTGATTGTGGGACTACCCTCCGTGCCTCGGAGAACACATTAAGCCGTCGGTTTCTGTTGTCATTTAAAACATCTATGACAATCATTACAGGTAGTCAGAAGTCTAATATAATCTGACACCTGGTCCAACTATCTCGTCTACTGGTTTCTTAGGGGGTTTCGTTGTCTAATGTCAGTCACACGTTTATTCTGGTAGCTAACCGTATCAGGTTAGACTGGGGCCGATCTCAATAGAAATGGGTAAAGACAAGGTAAATGATGATGATTTGTTAAGCTGAAAATAAAAATAAATTATATTTGGAAATGTCCTCCATATTACCTGATATATAAGCGAATTCAGTTTCATCCTGCGCTACCAGCACAGGGGTCTTCGAAGTTAACCGTTTATTAGTGTTCCAACACAATATACCGGTCCGAGCGATATTTGCAAACAGCAGGGTTTTAGTACCAGGATGGTACGCGTGAGTACTGCTCTGTGACCACGCACCACGCACACCTTCCAGCTGTCGACAATGTGGACTTGTTTAAAGATGTAACGAATATATTCGTAATAGGTATACGAGCCACATGTACTCATATTGGGATAGACAAATTTCTTATATTATTGTATTATACTAGCTTCCGCTCACAGCTTCGTCCGCGTGATATTTATTGGCATAAAAGTAGCTTATGTCTTACTCTAGATTATAGTCTATCTCTGTGCTAAATTTTATCAAATTCCGTTAAGTAGAGAGTTCGTGAAAGAGTAACAAACATACATCCATACATTCTTATTAAACCTTTGCGTTTATAATATTACTAGTTTTCTGCCCGCGATTCGACCCGCGCATATCTCGGTATAAAACTCATTTTCCACACGCCTTGGAATTACCCCCAAGTTTTGGAAAAATAAAAAACACGTATCTCATTATTTGTCTTGAGGTTTATGTGTACCGAATTTTAAGTAAATAGGACCAAGTATTAAAAAGTTTCATATAACCTTCATACCACTATTTGACCGTCTCAGGGGATAATTTGTGAAAATATTATTAGCCTATGTCCTATTCTGGGGTATACACTACTTACATATCAAATTTCAATAAAATCGTTAGCACGGTTATGGAGATACGTGGTAACAAACATTCACACACTTACTTCATTCACACACTTACTTTCGCATTTATTATATTAGTAGAATTAGGACTGCCATCGCATCTGTTTTTCGATTAATCTGTCAAAAATGTCAATGTGAACAAACGAACAAGCACGGGTGCGGTGGCCATCTTAAAAGAGCTGACACTTTGTCACTTTGTCTGGGACCGTTGGAAAGTGCGCACGCATCCACGTGCACGACGGACGTTATGCTTTAATCCAATTGAATCTTAGCGATCTTTAACTATCATTCTAGTATAATTATTTCATTGGAATACTGCATTTTACCCGATAATTTACGACTACTTAAAAAGTTTAATAACCTTGATATTAGTTGAAAGCCAATTACAATTAATACTTAATTATGGATTTGGAGCTGCTAATGGGGCTGTGTGTATGTGTGAAAATATTATAAAAAATAACTTAGACGTACCTTAAAGTTTTTATCAAAATTTGCGCTTTTATTCTTTAGTACATCATTGCTTATCGAGAACTCCTGGGTACTGACGAAGGGATGGTAGTAGACCTTCCTCTTGCCAGTCTCATCGGGGTCTGATAACGCAACGCTGAACAAACCATCCGTCCAGCTTATTGTGTAAACTAAAACAATCATCATCGTATTATTAACCCCTAATAATATTTATATTCCAATAATCTTTATACCCTCTTAGCAGTATTTCCAGTTACGACAGCCAGTCTAAGCTAACTAGCCAGGAATTCAGGAGATATTATGGTGCGCTCTTCATTCTCTTTACTCACATAGACTGGTCGAACTCATTTGATCCGTTCAAAGTGTGGGTACAAGACTGATAGCTTTACACGCTTTCCGAGCCTGACCCCGGACTTGTGCTGAGAAATTAGAAAAGTCTCAACACTCTTTTTTGTCCGGCGCGGGATTTAATCAGTGCCAGATGCTAGAGCCAAACACGTTGTTTCCTAAGCTACTGTGTGACACACACGTTGTGTACTGTAATATCTCCTGCGTGCTGCAGCTAGTCAGTTCAGACTATGTGACACACGTTGTGTACTATAATATCTCCTGCGTACTGCAACTAGTCAGTTTAGACTGTGTGACACACACGTTGTGTACTATAATATCTCCTGCGTACTGCAGCTAGTCAGTTTAGACTGTGTGACACACACGTTGTGTACTATAATATCTCCTTCGTACTTCAGCTATTTTGATCAAACTGTGTGACTCACACGTAGTGTTCTTTAATATTTCCTACGTACTGCAGCTAATAATTTTAGACTGTGTTACACATACGTTGTGTTCTATACTATTATGGTCACTTACTTCCTGCTTTAAAATTAGTTGCTCCTACATCGTACTTGAAAGTACGATGGTCAAACCTCCAGAACGCGCGCTCCTTCAAGGAGTACACCACCAGACCGTTCGTCGCCAAATCAGTGATATAAGCATAAGCATCATCACAATTCGATGACGTCACATCCACGGTGATAGATGTGAATCCTGGAACATTATTTCTCTAGTAAATAAAATTGTTCTGATTTCAATTTCAATAATACCATGACTTTGGAATCAGATTAACATCCAAAAACACTAGCCACGAGCTTAATGAACACTAATTCTAAGACTTAAAGAAACTGAGGGGTGAGTCACCTTCGTCCGTGAGAGCCTTTTAAGTGAATTACAAAAAAAAATCATTTAAAAAATCATTTCGGTGGGTCGAAATTGTTGCTCTTTTATGGTTTCTAACCAGGAGCATCATTCCACTGCCACCTAATAAACGAAATTCATTCGTAGCCACCAATGAATCGGTATAGTGGGCAGGCGTGTCCTATCGTAGACTACATCATTGCTTGACATCAGGCAGGTTGTAGTTATGCGCAGACCTATTTCAGGATAAAAACAAACTCACTCAATGAAGTAAATTATTGAGTGAGTTTTTTTTAACTATCTAACTAACCTGAATAAGACCAAACTGCACAAAAACCGTCTACTATAATATAGGGCAAATGTTACTGAACTGAAGTCCTCCACAACGAGATACATACATATTTGATAATTTGCTGAATATTAACCGAAGCCGATTTCAATCGGCTTCCCTATATGAATTGATTAATATATTAAAATTATACCTATAACGGCTAAGAGTTTTAAATAAAGGTGGCGGTCGCCATAGATACATTGGTGACGGTATTGAAGAGATATTATTTTCTTAAGTTAGAACTCTTTTGCTCCGGCTTCCTTTTTACAGATTTTACACCCTTTGCCACTGGTATAAATTAAAAAAAAAGTAGATCAAACAGCGATAGCGCAGTGGTATATGTCTCGCCTTTGAAATATAAGTAGTCTTAAACCTCACCATGTATCACCAAGGGGAGGGGGGGTTAAAAATAATTAAAAAAAGATCACACGATTATTGGACAGTATTAGTATGAAAATCACAAGAATACCATTTTGCAATAAGACGTAAACTTAATTGCAACGTGATTATAATAACGACGTCTCTTCTAGCTACTGACGGTATAAAATTCATATTTGCTTCTAGGAGATGGTGGTTTACCTTTAAAATAGTAGGTAGTTACTAGCGGATACTTTGTGCAATAAATTCGCTGTTTTGCTAGACCTAAGCTGTATTATGTACCTACTAGCTTTCCGCCGCGGCTGCGCCCGCAGTGAGATGAAAAGTAGCCTATAGACTTCCTCAACAAATGGGGTATCTAACAGAGCAAGAATTTTTCAAATCGGACAAGTAGTTTCTGCGATTAGCGCGTTCAAACAAATAAACAAACAAACTCTTCAGCTTTATAATATTAGTACAGATAAATTGTTTACCTGAAGTGGTACCATTGACTATGACTTCCGGACTGAACTGCTGTCGAAGTATCTCTTCATCAGTATTGATGTCAAAAACTATGATTTCTGGTGTTTTCTTTTGAACAAATTCGTCTGAAAAATATTTACAAGAAAAAAATTTAAACTTATATTCTAAATATATAAAAGAAGAAACTGACTGACTGACTGACTGACATATCAACGCAGAACCCAAACCGCTGGGTCTGGAGACTCCAAATTTGGCACATAGGTTCCTTATGGAGTGTAGGGGTGCATTAAGAAAGGATTTTTTAAAATTTACCCTTTAAAGGGGTGAAACGGAATTCCTCCAATAACAAATAAAAAAAATAAAGGTTTCTTATAGATCTGTCACTTGGCTAATTTTTTATACCAACACCACGCGGGCGTAGCCGCGGGCGGAAACTAGTTGTCTATAAGATTAATCCTCGAGCAACGCCCTACAGTTGCTTACGGTTTAATTGTGAGTTGTTTGTCTTCTGAAGCACAAACCGCACGAACATATTGATATGAAAACACTTACTCGGGACTTCTAGTAGACCGGTGTCGACTACCCACAGTCTTTTGCAAGCGTCAATCCTAGGCCGGTAGACCGAGACCAGGCTTGGTATCTTCTCACTGTTAGGGTAGGGTATCAGTAAGGGTGAAGCACTGTAAGACGCCAGGTTCAAGTAGTTTAACGTTGAAGGAATTCCTGGGAAGATAAAATTATGTGGTTTAAGAGGGGCTGGTGATATACTTTCCTCATTACTTAGAAAGTTTTTAGCATAAAAATAGCTAACAGTTACAAAGAAAAAAACTGAGAATACCTGACAATACATGGTCAGCTATTTTCAGCTTGAGATTCATTTATGAAAGGGGGCACATACACCTCAACCCTTTTCACGGGCCTTCTCTCAACTACATATCTTATGAGTTGAGAGAGTTCAATCCACACACGCTGGCCAAGTATAGGATGGTGGATGTCACAAGTCCATGATTAGTGTTTAGACATGCCGGTTTCCATACGATGTTTTCCTAACTAAGAAGGTATTTAAGGAAAGGGAGGGAAAATAAGGAAGGCAAGCCAGAACAATATCTGTAGTAGTATAACATCAGTCGGACTTACCATGTCTCCTCCTCGGCACGGTAATAAATACTCTCTCTCTCCCTGAAGTTTGATCAGCTTCTATACCAACAGGTACATTGTTGTACTGCTTGAAGAACTTCTCATTCTCCTGTAATTCTTCTTCGAAGTACACAGCGTTTTGATTCTTCTGTTTATCCGTGTCTTTCGTGTCTAAATTGTTAGAATTTCAAGAGAGAAGTCAATTATTTATTTATTTCTTGAACTTACAGACATTATTATTACATGATGAACCCAATACAACTGAACAGTAATGGTTGTAAGGTAGTTTTAAGGGTCCAGGTGCGATCCCCGGTCGAGTCTTCACATTCTAGTTCGAATTGTTCGATCACCACTGCTCGGTAAGAAAAGAAAACATCGTAAGGAAACTGATATGTCTAAGAACTAATCATTCTTAGCAGCGTGTGTAGACTAAATTTTCTTATCTCTGTGTGTAGACTGGAAGTTCTTCCACCTTACTGATATTTTTTATTCTTCGATAGGCTGGCTGCGTTTGACTACAACTTGCCTGATGTTAAGCAATGATGTAGTCTACGATAGTACGCGCCAGCCTAGTATGCTGATTCACTCGTGATTACGAATGATTATCGGTGAGAAGGTGGCAGTGGAATGAGCCTCCATATGGTTAGAAACCTTAAAGGAGCAACAATTTCACCAGACATCGCACCGGAACATGGCACGGCCGCTTGGCAGTATAGCTTTGTCTGGTGGGTGGTCACTAACCATGGCCATCACAATTCTTTCACTGCTATTACTGAAAGCCAGGATTGGTGTTAGGATTTTACAAACCTGGCTTACCACCGAGATACCTAATTCCTACTAATATTATAAATGCGAAAGTAACTGTCTGCTTATTACGCTTTCGTGTCTAAACTTCTTAACCAATTTACATGAAATTTTGTTTGAAATATAGTTTGACATACAAATTTATTTTCAACTGCGCATGTTAATGGGTTTTAAAGATAACTGACAAACTCTCGGGTGGAACTGTGAGAGGAAATATTGTATTTATTAATTGTTATTCACCTGTAATAATAATTGTAAAATCGTATTAACGTATTATGCGACTTATAATAGAAAATATAGTCATGCTTATTTACACTTATTCAAATCGACACTTATTCAAAAACTTAATCTTTTAATTTCATAACACAGGATCTTCCTAGCATGGGGAACATTAATCTTGTAGCTTGAAATTTGTTTTTTAAAAGTTCTGTTAATGTATTCTCCTGTACTTTTATGTAATGGTAAATAAACATTATTATTATTATTATTATTTTAACCCTCATATCTCTGTATATACTAGAAATAGCATTATTTGTAATAAACATCCTAACCTATTTAAAATACAAGGAAACAATAGTCAATCTAGATATCCAACCAAAGTAGCAACTAGACTTAGTAAAAATAATATTTATTACATGTGTATTACAATATATCTCCGTAGTCGAGCGGTGTAAGCCGTCCGATTGGGCTATACTGTGCCGGGGTGGTAATATTTGTGTAACAACAAATATTTGTTTCGGTGTCTGGTTGGTTGATGGACCACCCTCCGTGCCTCGGAGAGCACGTTAAGCCGTCGGCCCCGGTTTTCATCTGTGACAATCGTAAGATGTAGTCAGAAGCCAATATAATTTGACACCTGGTCTAACCATCTCGGCTACTGGTTCCCTACGGGTTTCGAGGTCTGATGGCGTATTGCTCGTATAATTCTGGTAATTCTTCCGCATCAGGTTAGACTGGGTGCCGACCCCAATAGAAATAGGAAATAGGCGAGGGGAATGATGATGTGTATTACAATCTTATATCTTTAAATGAGCAATTCTTGTATATATATAATTGGAATCTCGGAATCGGCTTCAACGATTTTCGTAAAATTTTGTATATAGGAGGTTTCGGGGGTGATAAATCGATCTAGCTAGGAATCATTTTTAGAAAATGACATTTAATAAAAAAAAATACCGAGCAAAGCGGTCGGTCATCCAGATATTATATAATAAATTACCAAAAAATATAAGAGAACTTCCTCTACATAAATTCAAAACAGAGTTAAAGAAATGGCTGAAACACAGCTGTTTTTACAGTTTAAATGAATATTTTAAGTAACATAACTAGTATGTTTGTTTGCTTAATATTTGCATGCATATGAATGGCGGAATATGGCTGTACTATTTAGGATTGTCACCTTTATTTTACCTGTAATGCCTGCCTGGTTACAGTCTCTGATAATAAATGAATTAAATTACAATTTAGTAGGTTATATAGTATATACTTACATTTTACATTATCAATCACATATCCCATTTGATTCCAATGAAATATTTTTGATATTTCGTTAAAGTTGTTTTTAATAGCAGTAAATTGTGAATAGCCATGGTCAATAAGGAAATAAAAACAACAAAATCTAATAAATAATAGGTTTAACATTTCGCGAGACGACCGCTGTTGCACGGTTTTGAGATAAAACTGGTTATTGTGATGTGTCCTTAAACAAGACATTGACCTTGTGTCAAATACAAGCGGTCGCCTATGTTTCGGTTAAAATTATAATAATATTAATCTTCTTTCAGTAGTATTTCGTCTACAGCGCAGAGGGCTGACTATAACTGAATTTCATCAGAAATTTTGCAGTTAGAATACATTGGAATGAAACTATTTTATAACGGATTTTAGAATTTTAGTCCCGACGTTGCAGTCTTTTCAAACTTCATGGTCACGGGAGGACTGAGCTATTTGACGTTTAAAATTATTTATCACAATTATTACTGGACTACCTACTAGCAAACAGCTCACAGTGTCTTGAATTCTAGTTGATTTCTTTAGTTAGAATGCAGGTTGAATGCAGTTAGCTAAACTGCAGTGTATCTGCCAACCGATCTTGCAGTCCTGTTGCAGTCACTATGTAGCTGGTGTGCTGTTACTTGTAGTATTAATGTATTGCCAGTTGACAGTTCCATAGCAGTCACATCGTACTGGCTGTATTGAAATTACCAATTTCTGTTGAAATGCAGTTTGGGCGCAGTTTATTTGTCTAGCTAGAGCGTAAGTCAGGTACGCAGGAGATATTATAGTACACAACGTGTGTGACACACAGTCTGAACTGACTAGCTGCAGTACGCAGGAAATATTATTGTACACAACATGTGTGTCACACAGTCTAAACTGACTAGCTGCAGTACGCAGGAGATATTATAGTACACAACGTGTGTGTCACACAGTCTGTACTGACTAGCTGCAGTACGCAGAAGATAATATTATAGTACACAACATGTGTTTCACACAGTCTAAACTGACTAGCTGCAGTACGCAGGAGATATTATAGTACACAACGTGTGTGTCACATAGTCTGTACTGACTAGCTGCAGTACGCAGAAGATATTATAGTACACAACGTGTGTGTCACACAGTCTGAACTGACTAGCTGCAGTACGCAGAAGATATTATAGTACACAACGTGTGTGTCACACAGTCTGAACTGACTAACACGTTCAGAGATTTGCGAATACGGAACTTTTCCGCTATATTTTATTATTATAATAATGCTTAAATTATAAAGTCTTATTATCATCAACAGCGCCGAATAATGAGCGACCTTTAGATACGCATTTTTATTTATAGTTAGGTGGCTTATAACAGTCTTGATTGACAAGATTGTCTTCATTATCATTAGTTCATAATATAGAACATAGGTGTTTCATTTGTAGTGATAAAAGTCACTAGTATTGTCACCAGTTTATCAGACTCTGCCAAGCTTTTTGGAAAGATATATTATTATTTATTACAAGAGATTTGTAGCGTATAGAGCTCGCTAACTAATTAGGGTGATTTTTGGTAATAATTATTGTTACTAAAAACACTGAGATTAGATATAAAATACACTATTTATTTAACACTAATAAATTAACACTTATAATTTAACACTGGTAAATAGAAATGGTAAAAATGGTTCATAAAATGGTATTTTTTAATGGTAATCAAAATGGTTGTAAAATGGTATCAAAATGGTATAAAAATGGTTAATTAAAATGGTATTAAAATGGTAATCGAGCTCGGTCGCTGGTTGAACGCGAACTGATTTGAAATACAATAAAATGTATAAAATTGACTTAGTTTTAGTATGCACGCGATGCACAAATGTAAGATGCTGAGCTGTTCGGTTGCGCAGCTCCGAACAAGATTTCTTTGTTTTACAATAAGCTAGCGATTGACAAAACTTGCCTGTATTCTTTTTATACTATAATAGGCTTGCGCTTGACCACAACTTGCTTGATGTGATGCAATGATGTAGTCTACGATGGAACGCACTTACCCTGTAAATACCGATCACTCGTGACTTGAAGACAGGCAAATTATAGCTATCGGGAAATAAAGATGCCGGCAGTTCTTTAAACGAACTCGCTTACTGCTGAAAATCAATGCTGCGGATATCGTCCGGTTGGTACACAGCGTTTATTAAACAATGTAATGTGTTTGACACTGACGGGCACACTGTTTACTTTTGTATTATAAAATAGTTGTTTTATTCTCTATTTCACATGCATTTTTTTTTGTTATTTAATTGTATGTGTCCTGTTGGTGTCAAATAAATGTTTTTCTTTCTTTCTTCTTAGTTTCTTACTGATTTGAGCGTTGAACAAAACGAGCATTGTTCTGTAACATTTCTTTTATAATTTTTTTATTCTGAAATAGTCTTGCGATTGACTACAACTTTCCTCATGTTATGCAATTATTTTATAGTCGCGCCTGCCCAATATACACCGATTCACTCGTGATTACGAAAGTCGAAGAGGTGGCAATAAGATGACGACGCTGCAAAATGGTTAGAATGTATAAGCAAATAAGGTAAGTAAAGTATAATTTAGAAAGGAAATTAAAATACTCATCATTGTTCCCATTGCCTTTTTCCCATTTCTATTGGGGTCGCCTCCCAATCTAACCTGATGCGGCTAGTTACTAGAATTATACGAGCGACTGCCATCAGACCTCGAAACCCGTAGGAAACCAGTAGCCGAGACAGTTAGACCAGGTGTCAGACTATATAGGCTTCTAACTACATGTAACGACTGTCATAGATGTGTTAAATAACAACCGGGACTGCTTAAATTAAATTAAAATGCTTATAATTTAATAAAATATTTTATTTTATGACAAATAATTCAGAGTATTATAAGTTTACTGTTGAAGTAGAATCGTTGTACTACTTTGAAGACGTGACGTGCCGTGACGTCATGCTGAAGTGACGTAGACGTCTGTAAAGAAAAAAACATTAGCCACGTGAGAGTAGGTTTTTTCACGTTTCCCATTCCGTTGTCCCTTTGGGACTTACTAGTGAAGAGAGGCCCATTCGGTTCTAGCATTACTCGGCCTCTGCGTGCATTGTGATTAAAAACCTAACTTAACCTTTTAATCTATTTATTGTACACTAGCTTCCGCTTACGGCTTCTCCCGTGTGGTAATTAATGAAAGGAGCCTAAGTGTTAAACCACACCATAATCTATCTCTGTTTTAAATTTTATCAGATTCCGTTCAGTAGTTTTTACGTGAAAGAGTTACATACATACATCCATACATTACAATGACCCTCCAAGCACAGCTGGATACTTACTTCTAGACGATTCTAGAATGAGACATGCCGGTGTCTCTCCAGGTAGCAAAGTATTGCTTGAACGCAGCTGGCTCCGTGCCCTGAGGAATCTTCACTACGTGGACCTGCAGAATTGTATCATTGCATGAAAAGCTGGTCAAGAGCGAGTGACATTACAACTAATAATAAACTGTTATCAGTTGTAATGTCAATGTACCGATGCACTCGTGATCACGAATGATTATCGGTGAGAAGGTTGCATTGGAATGATCCTCCATATGGTTAGAAACCTTAAAGGAGCAACAATTCCGACCCACCCTCTCAGTGGTGTCACCAGACATCACACCGGAACGCAAGGCCGCTTGGCGGTGCGGCTTTGTCTGGTGGGTGGTCACTAACCACGGCCGAAGCTTACCAGCAGTGGATTGTCACCTGATTTGCACCACTCGGGGACCACGTGTAGGGATTCAATTAAAGGTGCACACCCACGGACGAAGGTGACTCAGCCCCCAAAACTATTCTGCACTAGACAAAATAAAAAGCGAAACAATCACGAAAGACCGGAAAGAACTAAATACAAGGATTGACATATGACAAGATTGTCACGTGACATTTCGAAGGTAAAATCAATTCCACACATTTTGTTTTTTTGACGGGCCGGTGGCGTGGTCGGTAAATACTTGCTTTCACGCTGCAGATTGTGAGTTCGAGTTGAGTGAGTCGTGGCTAAATAACAAAATTACAGTCCATCAAATCTAAGAAGTACCGTTTGACATTTCTAAACGTAGTACATGTAGGGTTTTATTTATTGTATGAAAATTGTTTATGTTATGTTAAAATAAAAATAGCTTCATAATTCAATTATTTGACAGGAAAGCTAAAAAAAATAGTGTGAATTACGTCTCTATAAAGCTAATTTAATAGAAAACAGTGAAACGTCAAACGGTACTTCTTAGATTTTATAGACTGTAGACAGTTCACAGAACTGGTAAAATGAATGAATGAATGAATGAAATGAAAAAAGGTACACTATGTAAATAGGTGTCCAATGAGGGACGTGAAATGGAAATAAATTAATTTATAAACACGCAGGCGCATTTTATGGTTAAGTTTATGTTAGTAATGATACTATAGGCCGACCGTTTAACTCGCGTATCGCCATCTGAGGTACAAAGCCATAAAACATTAATTAAATCTCTTAGAGAACTATTTAACCACAGATAAAAGTAATGTAAGACTATTCATCACTAATATCCATATCGCTTGAATCATCATCACTGTCTGTGCAGCTTGAGGAATCAGAATTTTGGCGATAGGCGATACGCGAGTTAAACGGTCGGCCTATATAATAAGTTGCTAAGTATTTTATTTTCTAACTATAATGAGTAACGTATCAAATGTAAGAATTAATTGTGGGAAACTTTTTTTTTAAATTAATTATGACACGTTATCATCATCATCATTCCCCTTGCCTTTTTCCCATTTCTATTGGGGTCGGCTCCCAGTCTAACGTGATGCGACTAGCTACCAGAATTATACGAGCGACTGCCATCAGACCTCGAAACCCGTAGGGAACCAGTAGCCGAGATGGTTAGACCAGGTGTCAGATTATATTGCCTTCCGACTACATGTTACGATTGTCATAGATGTGTCAAATGACAACCGGGACCGACGGCTTAACGTGCTATCCGAGGCACAGAGGGTAGTCCCTCAACCAACCAGACACTGAAACAAATTTTTGCTGTTACACAAATATTGTCCAGGGCGGGAATCGAACCCGCGACCTCCCGGGCACAGTATAGCCCAATCGGACGGCTTACACTCGACTACCGAGGTCGTCAAATTAATATTGACATGTATTTGACGTAATATGAGAAAATGGACTAAAATTTACCATTCCCTGCCATTTTATCCAAAAGTACCAGGTACCCTGGGCAATTCACCAATATTACCTGTTGTTGAGCAATGATGTGGTCTACGATGGAACGCGCTTATACTGGATAAATACCGATATCCGTCAAGGCAATAAGGTTATAATTTTGGTCAAATCGGGTTTTATACTTTATAGTGTGATACTTACCCACGAGGGATAGTTCTTGGCGCTCAAATATTGTTGTGCTTTGGTCATTGCTTCAGTCTTTTCCTGTAAATAAAAATTATAAATTGTTATATTATATTAAAAAAGCGTTCAATCTGTTGACTTTTACTCTTAAAGTGCTACAGCGTTTTCGATTAAACTTGGTGTCGAAATAGTTTGAGCTAACTACCCTAAAAGAGGGTAGAGGTTTTTAGAAATAATATTTATGATGTTTGGCTTAAAAGTGTAAAGTGTTACTAGATATTTGTCTGTTGATCTACATAACAATTTCATAAAACTTGTAGAAATATCTAAGTTATTAGATTACTTTTCTAACTTTAAAAGTTTACAGAAAATATAGTCTCTAGTTCCGTTGTAATCTCCGGACAAACAAACATACATTATTATATAGATAAAACCAAAAGGAGAGGAAAGGAGAGTTTTACCTTTTCAGAGGATTGTTTTCCAACCCAAACATAGATACTGCCACTCACTGTGTCTAAGATGTAACTCTCCTGCAAAAAAAAATCGGTTGCCTGTAAAGTCGGTATACGGGCGAAAGTTTTACGTGACAACGACTTTGAGTGGTAAAATAATTTTAATGTGAATATTCATTCGTATAGTAGGAAGAAGGATGAAATAATAGTAACAATTTAAAACATTTATTTATACAAAGAATTATATTTAAAACATTAATTTATACAAAGAATCTCGCTCTTAGGCGGGCTAACTGTGCTCGAGTGGAAGGGACGCGTGCCTTTCACTTTTTATGTCTGTCTCTCTCGCTCTTAGGCGGGCTAACCATGCCCGAGTGGAAGGGACGCGTGCCTCTCACTCGCTCTCATTGTGAGCGCATAACGTGAGCGGAGCGTAACGCAGTTTCTTGAAGTGTCACCCGGCAAACCAATTTATAAGACGTTGTCACGTCAAAAATCGGTTGTCTGTAAAGTCGGTTTACTGACGATAGTTAAACGTGAAAACGTCATAAGAAAATCCTGATGGAATGGTTTCATTTATCAAAAGAAATTTTTAGGTTTTAAATTTATAGCAGCTGTCCACGCGGACGTATCGCACACTCTAGTAGGAGAGAGACAGAAACGCGCAGGCCGATTGCCGTGCCTCTTTGTCGCTCGTTCCGCGCTCTCGCTTGCAATTCAAGTCTTAAATGGAACGCCTCAGAGCGAGGTAACGCCGCATGAGTCATGTTTTTTCGTGAGTGCAGCCGGCTCCACCGAATTATAAGACGTTGTCACGTCAAAAAATCAAGTAGAATTAATATTTAACATCTTAATGTAATGCGGTTGCGTTTGATTTACCTGTGGTTTCAATTGCTCCTGACGGTACGGTTTTGGTAACGGCGTGACCTTCAATTTGCCGCTGCTGTCCGACACCTCCGACAGAATGACTGACTGTTCCTCACTGCGTTCGAAGGTCTAAAACACAAAATAAAATTATTTATAAATCTTACTTGCGCGATCTAGGATCAAAATCATGTATATTAAGGCTGGTAGCGCCGACAATTGAGTAGGGAAAACTAGTATTAGTTCTTTACGATAGTATTGAGACTTGTGGCGGTATGAAATAATTATAAAATCTACGTTATGTAAGAAAGCGTATTATAAAATCTCAGACTATCTAACGGATAAAAACGCTTGGAATTAAGTAGCTCTAATTCAACACACTAAACAAACAAAATGTAATAGGTATAAGTACTTCATTTAAAAAAGAAAAAAGCCTACTGAGTTTTCTGGCAGTGTTTCTCAGTAGTTACCAGTCATTCACTGGACGGTAGGAAAATAAATTGGACTATTTTTATGTAGACTCATGTCTCAAAAAAAAATGCATATTATGATTTTGATTTGATATGTATTTTTGAGTAGGGTTAACCAGTATGTAATTTTTCGGTGAGTTAAGGCTAGTAACGCCATCTATAATTGTGTATGGTAAACATCTAATTCCTTCGACAGTGTTTAGGCTGGTAGCGCCATCTATTGAGTAGGGTTAACCAGTATGTAATTCTTCGGTGAATTATGGCTAGTAACGCCATCTGTAATTGTGTATGGTAAACATCTAATGCCTTCGATAGTGTTTAGGCTGGTAGCGCCATCTATTGAGTAGGATTAACCAGTATGTAATTCTTCGGTGAGTTAAGGCTAGTAACGCCATCTATAATTGTGTATGGTAAACATCTAATTCCTTCGATAGTGTTTAGGCTGGTAGCGCCATCTAGAATTGAGAATGGTAAACTGGTATCTAGTTCCTTATTTAAGGCAAGTTGCGCCATCTATTATCGAGTAGTCTTAACTAGTGTTTAGTCTATCCTTAGTGTTGCAGTGGTGGGACTGTCATGATAGGTTTAGTACCAACAATACGTCACCTGGTCGTCTCCGCCGGCACTCTCTTCTGGCACACTATCCTTGCTGCCAGAACCAAGCGCTGTGAAGAATTTCTGTACGTCTACCTCGCTTGAGTATTGATCTAGAAGTAATAATAAATAGAATGAATTAAGAATAGTCGTTTTTCTATTACAACCAAATATCTTTGAAAGAAAAAGCGAAGAAATGCTTTGAAGGACAGAGAACAGCCAAAGCTCTAGAGGTGATTTAGAAATCCGCTTAAGTAAGAATTGGTGGATGTCTTAAGTCCTGGAATGACATACTACCAGATCGGCAATCAAGCCTACGGTCCATCTAAAGATAAGCGGCCACAGTAGCCAGAAGCATCAAATGCTAGGGGCTCATGATTCTAAGATTTGTCTTTGTAAATATATTTAATTTTGGTCTAGGCTCCAACACGCAACTTTATAAAACCTTAATACCGCTGTACAGTTCTGTTCTTATAGAAAAAGGTCAATTAACTTACCAATAATCTCTACGCGAGCTCTGCCCACGTGATCTTGGTCGCGGAATTGGTTGGCTACTGAAATCGCCTTAAGACGCTCCACGTTCTTTGCCCTCTCACCGACGTAGACGTAGACGTCATTGCCGATGTCGAGGATGAAACAGTCACCTTTGTTCAGCGAGGAGATCAGAGGGTCCACCTGGAAGATAATACTAAGTTTTAGGTATACTTTGTTGTTATAATCCGACTTAAAAAAATAGGGGTTCTTAATTCTTAGTGCACCTGATGGTGAATTGTTATCAAAGCCTAGGAACCCATGAATCGTCAAAGGCATCACTTGTACGTTGCAGGTCCTTTAGATGTTGTTGACGCCCACTACACCTACCGTACCCACACACCTACCTTACATGGTGTGTATTTCTTTAAATGCAAGGTTAATTCAATTCCCGTTCGTGCTCACCTCCGTGACATCGCTGCTCAAAACATCGAGAGGAAACTGGAATGTCTAAGAGCTAATTATTTAAGGACATGTGACATCCGCCATGTGAAACCCGCGGTTTGCCAGCGTGTGCGGATGGCCTTAACTTTCTCAACTTGTAATATAGTTTAGAGAAGACTCGTGCCTAGCTGTGGATCACTAAAAAGGGTTGAAGTACAACACACGCCTGGCCGATGCGGGTTGATGGATGTCACATATCCTCGAATGTTCAGTCCTTCTAAGGCATGTAGGTTTTCCTTCACTAATATTGAGCAGTGGCGACAATACAATCCCCAAAATAAAGATCTTAAATCACTATAAATTCCAAAGACTACACCAATACCTACTACCACTTTGGTAATTTCTTTACATTTCTTAGGAGTTCAGCATTTTCCTTTGACGCCTGATAATATCCTAACATATACTTCTAAAAAATTATTTATGCAGTTTCCACAAACCTGTCTGACTCGAACATTCCTCTTGCCCTTGACCTGGAACAGGCGTTTTTCAGCTCCAGCGTTGGTTACCACGTGGTTGAACCCAGACGCAACACCTCCGTTCAGATATTGAATAGCTGTGCAAACAATTTGAGATGCTTATTAAAGAAATCCGAATTGAAGGACCAACCAATAAATTTTCAAATAGATTTTTATGGGTCGTTTGTTCATTTACTAGTTAACAACCAAAACGCCTAAACGGTTAGACCTTTATAGATTATTTTAATCCAAAGCTGAATAATAGCCTTGCCGTGTTCCGGTGCGATGTCTGGTGACATCAGGGTGGGCCGGCATTGTTGCTCCTTTAAGGTTTCTAACCCTATGGAGGCTCATTATACTGCTACCTTTTCACCGATAATCATTCGTAATTACGAGTGAATCGGTATAATAGGCTGGCGCGTTCCATCGTAGACTAAATCATTGCTTAGCATCCGGCAAGTTGTCAACGCCAGCCTATCGAAGAATAAAAAAATCAAGATAATTTAATAATAGTTTCGAGAAAATTAGGTGAAAAGGAGATGTAGTTAGTTAAATTCAGAGTTATGTAATTTTTAATTGTTTGATGGTCTAGTGGTAAGTGGCGTGTTCGCTTCATTGTCACGAGGTCTGAGTAGAGCAAAAGAATTATACACAAAACACATATACCATTATAAATAGGAAACAACAATGTACACAGGCGAGCTGAATTCAAATATGAATTTTCTACCAGCAAACCTAAAGTAGAGAAAACTTGTGGAGTTTTTTAATATACTAAGAGAATCTTAGTTGCATCTCGAAGTTGGGAACTGTGCCCGATGAACGGCAATTGGCTCGCCCCCTATTAAACATAGCTGGTGAAAAGTGAGTTACATTCCCTGTAGGCAGAGGTGTAGGCACAGCTTCGGTTAACATGCGTGAGGTTGTTAAGTAATATTTACCTGAAGGGAAATATCTCAAAAACTGTTGACTCTCATGCCCCATAGCTTCCCTGTGCTGCACTGCTGCTCCATTAAATTTGTCGTCCAATCCTACAGTCAAAATGGCCGCCGCGCCCGCCTCATCTTGTGATGACTCACTGCCGATCCAATAATGAATATCCCAGGAAAGATTGTTTCGTTTGTCAGCTGTAGTCTAAAAAAAGGATAAAAAAGTTATAATACATCGATACACGCGTGAAACTTATAATACGGTCAGAGCCGATGAATTTAAAACAACTTTTTACTATAGATTTTACTTGCCATACCTCTTTGCTAAGTAATATTATAAATGCGAAAGTCACTTGGTCTATCTGTCGCGCTTTTATGCCTAAACTACCGAGGCCCTTACCTCTCCACCATCAGCTCTCACGGTTTCCATACAATCTTTCGCCTCTTGACACCGCTTTCGTCAAATAAGCTTACTAGCTTTCCCCCCGCGTGTATGTCGGTTATCGTGCTAAATCACTGACCTCTTTCTACGTAGTAAGATAAAATATATCCTATGTCCTTCCCCTGGTCTAAAACTATCTCGATAGCAATTTTCATCCAAATTGGTTCAGTAGTTTAGGCGTAAAAGCACGATAGTTGCTTTCGCATTTATAATATTACTTAGGCGAGGCGGAACAAGACGAGGTTACGCTAAAAAGTATCCATCTTCACTCTTGCCTTTATTCAGATCTCTCTATGTCACCAGCATATGGATGAAGTTACAAGTCCGGTGGCACGGGTTATATGAGTGAACGCAAGAACGTGGGCGCCGCGCCTCCCCTCGTCTCAACTCGCGCCCTTTGTCTCGTGCCCAAAAATCCAAGCGCAAGCAAAACAAGCACGTGATGTGACGCTAGGGCCTTGACTACACTCTTGCACTCGAGCTCCTTCGTCTAACCTCGGCGAGAGTAAAGAACTAGCTTTTTACCTTTCATTTTCTGAGGGACTTAATAAGTCGTAAAAAACTTACCTTCAAAACAATGTAAGAGTCTCCTTTGTGGAATTTACCAAAATCCTTGGCGGCAACTGGCACTGGGTTAAAGTTCTGTAAAAAATTAATCAAATAATCAATTTAAAATCAAAATAAAATCTATGGCAGCTATTTTGTTTGTTTCATTAAATTAGTTCAACTACTCAATTACAGATATCACTGCTATAACTTGAAACTAATCTAGTTACAACTACTGAGCGATAGATGTCACTGTAATAAAATAGTTTGACGATTCAATAATAGATGTCGCTACATACCTCAATTCTCCATATTTCAACACCCGCTTGGCGCCCAGCATTCGCAAATGCGGTGTGTACCTTGGCTTTACTTCTCGCATCCTGAAAAAAAAAAACAGTAATAAGTTTCATGTTAACCCCCATAATCATTTGATTCTTAAAAACTTATAATATCTAAAATAATAATATCTGCCCGCAGGCAGCGACCTAAATGCGGTTTTTTATTTGCAAACTGGCTTCCGCCCGCGGCTTCGCCAGCGTGTTGTTAGAATAAAAATTAGCGACAGTGTGAAGTGACAGCTCTATATGAACTCTTTATCATATTTATTTATTTATTATTTGTCTTAAATCAGATCCTGTTTGTAGTTTTAATAATTAAAAATACCACATTTCTTCCCTTTAAGGGTTGAATTTTGATAAATCGTGAAACACGTATTTACTTATTTAATGCCAGGAGTACTCCTGCGAAGTTTTGAATAAATTGGTCAAGCCAATCTCATATCTCCATACAAACTTTGGAACCTCGTTTCACCCCCTTAAAGGGTGAGTTTTGAAAAATCCTTTCTTAGTGCACCCCTAGACTCCATAAGAAACCTATGTGCCAAATTTTGGAGTCTCCCGACTCCAGACCCAGTGGTTTGGGCTCTGCGTTGATATGTCAGTCAGTCAGTCAGTCAATCAGTTTCTTCTTTTATATATTTAGAATACCTACCCATTTTTTCATGTAATTTGTTTTAGTTTTGTTTTAATCATTATAATAGCTTTAAATAAACATCTGTAATTCGTTTGTCTAATTAATGGTCCTGAAATATTCGCGGAGGTCTAGGGCAGGTTTAGAAGGTGAGAAAAATCATAAACATAAAAATCAATTGCTGTCCGTTAGTCTCGCTATAACTCGAGAACTGGTGGACTGATTTGAGTAATTATGGTCTTAAAGTATTCAAACAAGTCTAAGGACAGTTTAAATAGTGAGAAATACGCGGTATGAAGTTCGCCGGTGCAGATAGTACAATTAATATCTTCTCTATCATGATATAGCAACGGTGGCGCAGCGGTACGGGCCTCGCCTTAGAAAAATAAGGTCACGGGTTCGAATCCCAGTCGTACCCATACACCTTTCTGTGAATTGTTTCATCTCCGCTGCTCAATATCGGTGAAGGAAAACATCGTGAGGAAACCGGCTTGTCTAAGATCTAATCATTCAAGGATTTGTGACATCCAACAACCCGCACTTGGCCAGCGTGTGTGGATTAAGGCCTAAATTCTCTCAACTCGTAAGATAGTTGAGAGAAGACCCGTGTCCAGCAGTGGGACACTAAAAAGGGTTGAAGGTACATAATACCTAAATGGTACAATACGTGTTATCTCTTGTCTCACTAAATTGTTCTAAGTTTAAGTTTGCTGGGTCTTTATTGATCTTATTTTATAAACCTACCTACCACCTTTGTATATATTATGGAATGCTATAAATTACTGAGTATTGAGTCCATTCGACCAAACGTTCCGTCGACTTTTCATTAATCGACCATAATTATGACTCAAAATAAAATTACGGACCCATTCTCAGACCTAACAAATTTAATTATAAGATTTCATAAAAATCGGTCAACACGTTTCGGAAAGGTTATATTTTTTTAATTTTCTCTGCGTAAGAACCATCCTCGTACACATTTACTGATCTATTTTTATTATATAGTCTATGGTAAAATTATCTTAATAAATGCCTGTTTGGTTATAAATCACGGATTGAAGCTCAAGTATTTAAAACTCAAGTAGCAACGTGAACACGATAACCTTATAATAACACTTGTAATTATCTCACCAAGGAATGTTACACATGTTTTATGTAATCTAAATATATAAAAGAAGAAACTAACTGACTGACATATCAACGCAGAGCCCAAACCGCTGGGTCTGGAGACTCCAAATTTGGCACATAGGTTCCTTATGAAGTCTATGGGTGCACTAAGAAAGGATTTTTCAAAACTCACCTTTTAAGGGGGTGAAACGGGGTTCCAAAGTTTGTATGGAGAAACAAGATTAGTGAGATCAATTTCGCGGACGAAGCCGCGGGCGGAAGCTAATAATTACATAATACGTATAACGCTGGACAACCGTTGATCTATTTTCTATTATAATAATACTTACTATGCGTTTCAAATAAGAATAGGACTGAACTCGCGGCTAACTTCATACCATAAAACTAACAAAAGTAGCGCCAGCACAAAATATCAAACCACAGACAATAATATCATTTTAAAATGTATGGTAAAGTGATTTATGTAGAAACATTTAGGTAGGTAGCTACTTACAGCTACCTACCTAAGTAAATTTACGCGCTAGGATGCCACAAACTTTTGCAAAAATACATAAACAGGGACTTAAACACACGTTTTTATTTATAATACCGCTTTTTTTCGTCCGAAGTTAATAAAATATTTTCGTACCTAAATATTAAACTCTAAATTTCCATTTTCACAGGAACGGCAATGAGATATACGCGTTTTAATTATTTTTTCATTTAGATGTCATTATTATACCAAAAAAACACTTTTGCCCACAGTACTGAAAAATGTGAAGTTGTTGCGCATTCCGGTCCAAGATGGCGGATTTCCAGTCGGTAATTAAAAATATTACATCATTTACCATCCAGTGCTGTGGTTAACGACCTTAATAAAACTATTAATGTTAGGTTTATCTATTACAAGATCAAAGACAAGTCTAACTTGTTTGATTAAAGAGAGATTAGTGATCTAAATATATTAAATACTATTTTTACCTATAAATAAACGCTAATGGACAAATATCATAGATAAGCCAGACGTTACCTATTTTTAAATGGGTTAGACGGTTGTTTTTAATGTCATAGGTGATATTATTGTACTAATATCACCTGTGGACCTGTGACAGAGTTACGGGTGCAAAGTGAGAAATGTAGTGTGAAATGTGTGACCTGTAGGCTAATTCACGTAATTAAATGTGTTCAGTTGCAGTTAAGTTTCGATCAAAACCGCCCTTTTCGTATTCTCGTAATTTTGACAACCGCTGTCAGAAGCTCGCGTCATGTTCGCGTCATGCGAGCGCTTTAGATTAGATATGACAGCTAAACAATTATAAGAATACCATTTTGCACTAAGACGTAAACTTAATTGCAACTGCACCGCGACTAGATCGGCGAGTGAAGAAAAAAATCGTGAATTTGGGCACAGGTTTAAGGACAACAGCTTGTCGACAAAGGCCTCCTCCAAGGACATCCTCCTATTCCTGTCCTTTTCAACTGTGACCCACTCAGTGCCCTAATTCACGTAATTTCTAGACGCGCCGATCAAGTTTCTGTGCAGTTTCTAATTAAGATTTCGTCGTAGTGCAAAATGATATTCTTGTAATTGGTTAGCTACAATATCTATTCGAAGTGCTCTCGTGATGCAAACTTGGACGCGAGCGTATCTGACAGCGGTTGTCAAAATTACAAGAGTACGAAAAGGGTTGTTTTGATCGAAACTAAACTGCAAGTGAACTTATTTAAATTATGTAGCGAGTGGTGGTCTATAGTCTTTGCCTGTATGAGAAGTAGTTATCTTTGTTCTGTTATGAAATCCTTACCTTGTCAGTTAACGAAGTGATAGGTCCGCTGATGGATTGCTGACGGGTAGCAGTGCGCGCGCTGACGCAGACTGCCACTGCGGCTAAGATGAGGAGTAACTTCATGCTGTCTGTCACAAAAAAAATGTTTATGTTAGACGCAAATAACACTACTTATAACTTACGGAGGAAGAAGGTAGGTAATAGTCAGTGGAGGGTTATGATTTTCTTGACGCGCCGATCAAGTCGCGGTGCAGTTTCAATTAAGTTTACGTCTTAGTGTAAAATGGTATTCTTGCAATTGTTTACCTGTCATATCTAATGTAAACCGCTCGAGTGACGCGAGCCTTGCTTTTTGATGGGCATGGGCTTCAAACCCGGGTACGGACGGTTCGCGTAGGAATATATAGGTACACTCACCATTAGACCAATGAGTCAGTTGAGTAGGAAGGAAAAAATTGTGTTGTTGTACTAAATTGCTCTAATTGCTAACTACGTAGGTAAGTACCTACTATTGTTTATGTGGTCAGCTATGAGTCAATTTCCTTATTATTACAAGGTTATCATACAAAACACAGCATTACTTGAAGTTGGGATAAATCATTGTCACGTCAACCCTTTTAGTGTCCCACAGCTGGGCACGACTCTTCTCTCAACTATCTTACGAGTTGAGAGAGTTTAGGCCTTAATCCACACACGCTGGCCAAGTACCAAGTACGGTTGTCACAATAAAATATGTCCTCGAATGATTAGTTCTTAGATATTCCGGTTGCCTCACGAAGTTTTCCTTCACTGATATTGAGCGGCGATGAAACAATTCACACAAAGATGTGTGGGCACGACTGGGAATCGCTGCGCCACCACTGCTCATCTTGTAAAGTATAACCCCGGAACAAGTAATCAAGGAAGTGTTTTTTAACTATAGGAATCTCTTCAGCTGTTTGGGAGATACGTGGTTTTAGATTTCCACCCTTTGCCTACTATATACACAGGTCAGTTTAATTCAAATGTGAATTTTCTACCAGCAAACTCTTAGTAGAGGAAAATCGCACAAATAATTTTATATACATACATACATACACCTTTATATATACTAACATTACATACTATGTACTTGAATAGAATATCTAACACCCATATCGTAATATGTTTCATTTATTCCAATAATTTATCTATAAAAAATAAGTAAAAAGAACATACTTAAATATCTATAAATTACTAGCGGTCCCCACTGACGTCAACCTGCCACCTACCGGCTCCGAAAATAGATTGCGACCGATTCTCAGACCTATCAAATATAGATATAAGATTCCATAAAAATCGGTCAAACCGTTTCGGAGGAGATTTTTAAATTTTTTATATTTGAATCCAGAATTCTGCGTCAACAACATCGAGATGTGTGAATAGGTTATCGAATATTTTAGGTATTTAACCTTAATAATTGTTTATTGTTAGATAAAACAGTTAAATTGTATCATAGACACCTTTTGAACTCCATTTGATTATACTGTAGAAATCGCACTGTGGGTCGCCTCTTGTAGGTACTCTACTCATACGGTCTTCTTTAGTTAAAATGGACTTTGTCTCTTTCTTTCTAGTATAAATAGCAAGATGACAGACAAAGACAAACGAATTATAAACCTAGTTTAGCTATAATGAGCTTAAAAGACGTTTATGAATACAGTTTAATTAAAAAAAATCTAATTTGATTTGTGGTCGGATTTTTGTCTGAGTACTTAAAAATACTAACTATAAAATGAATAGTATAATCAAATTTAAAAAATTCTCGTGTTTCCGTACTCCTCCGAAAAAACTTAACCGATTCTTATGAAATTTTTATGCATATTCAGTAAGTCTGAGAATCGGCTTCTATCTATTTTACAAACGTCTAAGTGATAAGTGTTCACCCCAAAAAAATATTTTTAATTTTTTGATATATTTTTATTATTTTTTTGTTATGTGGCATTAAAAAATACATACAACGCTAAATTTTCCCCCATCTATCACTAACCCCTATAAGGTGAGAAATACGCGGTACAAAGTTCGCTGGGGCAGGTAGTAATAAATATAATATTATTCGATAACTTTCGCAATTCAGCTGTTTAAAACATAATAATTAATAAAAAAAATAACAATGCAGGTATATTATAATGTACATACATACTCAAAGATATACATGCAAATTTCTTAAAAAAATATAGTAGGTAAGTTTCAATATTATAAAAACCCTTGGACCCGGATACTCGCGGTTTAGACATTTATATCGAACAAGTCGATTGAAAACTAATTTTCGTATTCTGAGAATATCACGTTTGAGACAAGTGAGTATGTAAGTGATAAACGCACAACATACAACGAAGGCTGAAGCAATCGACATTGTAATAGTTTATAATCGAAATTTGCATTGTTTTTGACATAAGTAGAGTTCGAGATAAATGTCTGAAACGCGAGAATCGGAGGTCCTGGTTTGCAAAAGCGAAACATGCACAAGAAAACATGTTTTGTTATGCGGTGCAAACCCCCGAATTTATTTAAAATTAACCTTATTCGAATGAAATGAATTTTTAACACTTATAAATTCTATATTAAGTAAGCAATAATTAAAGAAGTAATTTAAACACTTACATTAAAAAGTAAAATTAAAAAAACAATCACAGTTCCACGCATGCGCAGTTCGCTTGCGCAATGACAACTGACAATTGTCGCAATATGGCGGTCTGACTAGTTTTATAGTAAACTTGAATTGATTGTTATACAATGTCGCGCGGGTTGACTCACTTAGACTATTTACTTACAAACAATATAAACCACGATATTTTTAGGCTTGCGACTTGCTTTGTCTTTTTTTACTCAGTAAAATATTTTATTTTGCAGGTATAATAATAATAATATTAATGCAGCCTTTATTTACAATCGAATGGTTAGATACATATGTATAACACTTTGCACCCGTGCGAAGCTGGGGCGGGTCGCTAGTATGCAATATATAAAGTGTATGTATATGTTTATATGTTTATATTTTATGTGTGCATACATAATAATATATTTTATTCTTAGTAATGACCCTAAATTTGTGGGTTTTAGACACCTCTAGCAAAGGTCTCTCCAAATGATCTGCATTTTGTACATAACCAGAATACTATTAATCCTATCCATCCTTTCTATTAGACGGGCCCGAGCGGGGTCGGTAAGATACTTGTTTTTCACGCCGCAGGTCGTGGGTTCGATTCCCACCAGAGACAAACATTTGTTTAAATATGTCTGTTTGTCTTGTGTCTGGGTGTAATTATCTATATTTATGTATATATTTACAAAAGAAAAGTATTATATGTAGTATATTACCAGTTATCTGGTTTCCTTATTGCAAGCTCTGCTTACCTAATTTGGGATCAGATGGCCGTGACCGGACTTTTTCGGTGAGCCGTCCGAGGACGGTCGAACCGATCAAGTACTGTGACAACTGCCATGAGGGGCTTCCTATCTGGGGACGAACCTCGGCTCAGGACGTTGCCAGTCACTCTAGTTTTAGGGGATCGGGGGGCCTTATTAGAGGTGGTTCCAGCAATAAGTATGACAAACTTTATAAATTTGCTGGCACATCCACTTTTCAATACATCAGCTGTCATTTTATACTGTCATCGCGTCCGTCTTTTAAGTCAGTTGTGCAACGAACGAATGAACATCGAGCACGGGTCAAACGGCCATCATAAAGGGCTGTCACTTTGTGTTGGACGGTTGCGTCGTCGAGAGTACGATAGTAGATACAATAACGTCTCGGTGGATGATATCTACGCTTTAATCCAATGTAATCTTGGCGATCTGTAATTATCTAGTAGAATTAATGATTGTGCTATCGAGAGATCAGGGTGGAGTGATATTTGCCGTAGTTATTTTATTGGAATACCGTCTTCTTACCCGGTTGTTACTCAACACATCTATGACAATCGTTACAGTATAGTCAGAAGTCAATATATTCTGACACCTGGTCTAACCATCTCGGCTACTGGTTCCTTACAGGTTTCGAGGTCTGATGGCAGTCGCTCGTATAATTCTGGTAGCTAGCCGCATCATATTAGACTGGGAGCCGACCCCAATAGATATGGGAAAAAGGCAAGGGGAATGATGATGACCGTCTTTTTACTTGATAATTCACGCCTACCTAAAGTTATCCGGTAATCCAGATTTTTTAGTCAAAAACCTTTGACTTTATAACTTTACAATGTTACTACTGTTTCTGAAAGTTTTACAAACAAACAAACAATCGAACTAAATCCACTGAGATTGTTTTTACCAAAGGTCAAAGTGTATCGCCGTTGACTACGCGACTGGTTTATTCTGCAACTTTGTTAAAAGGGCAGTCTCGGTGGTTCGCTTAGGTGGTTCATTTGGTGAGTTACTTGGCGGTGTGGCTTATCCTGGTGGGTGGTCACTAACCACAGCCAAAGCCTACCACGAGTTAATTACCAGTAAACATAATTACCAATTGATTGTCACCCGATTTGCACCACCCGGGGAGTCACATCGATTTAGATAAACGTTGCTCTCCCACGGACGAAGGTGACTCATCATCATCATCAGTCTATTCTAGTCCACTGCTGGACATAGGCCTCTCCTAAAGTGCGCCACTGAGCACGATCCGCGGCTTTTCTCATCCAGTTTTTGCCGGCCGCCCTACTGAGATTGACACTACCTAGTCTGAGGGCGTCCTACGCTACGTTTGCCAATTCGTGGTCTCCACTCAAGAACTCGTTTACCCCAGCGGTTGTCACTGCGGCAGATATGACCGGCCCACTGCCACTTCAGCTTACTAAGCCGGAAGCCGGTAAAGGTGACTCACCCCCCAAAAATTCTTACTTCTTTATGTACGTGACGCGAACCGATAAAATTTTCCAAAATCAAAAAGTGTCAAGTTTTCACTTCAAAAAACAAATAATACGTAAGTATCAGAATAACCCTCTTTCAATAATTCTTGCTATAGATAAATAATTAAACTGAAATAATTAATATAATACATCTTAGTGAATAACACTACCTAGGAATTATGAGGAATTTTGATAATAATAATATTGTTTTGTTTCCTTATAAACAAAACAAACAGCTCGCTGTAATACCCGAAGGTATTTCACTTCAACCCCTTTTTAGTGTCCCACTGTTAGGCACGGGTCTCGTTTCAACTACCAGTTGATATAGTTTAGGCTTTAATCCACACACGCTGGCCAAAGCGGGTTAGTGGATGTCACAAGTCCTCGGGTGATTAGTATTTAGACATGCCGAATTCCTCACGAGATTTCCCTTCACCGATATTGAGCAGCGGAGATGAAACAATTCACACAAAGCTCGAACACGACCGGGAATCGAACCCGCGACCTTATATTCCAAATCTGCTCCCGAAGGTGTTGGTAGACATAAATTTCACCCACATTTTAAGTCCCATACTAATAATTGATCATCAGACACAATTTCGGACCTGATTTTTTTTATATATACCTGCGCTTGACTACAGCTTGCCTAATCCGCCAATCGGAAGGCAATACCGCGTCCAGGAGATTCCCAATACAAAAAAAAATACAAAAACGTTTATTGATCAAGAAATCCCAATGGGTTTGAAGGTCTGATGGCGGTCGCTCGTTTAATTCTGGTAGCCAGCTATAATGCGTTTCAAATAAGAATAGGACTGGACTCGCGGCTAACTTCATACCAAAAACCAAGCAAAAGTAGCGCCAGCACAAAATGACAAACCACAGCCAATAATATTATTTTGAAATGTGTATGGAAAACTGATTTATGGAAAAAGCTTTATTTAGGTATGTAGTTACAATGTAGCTAGCTACCTACCTAAGTAAATTTACGCGCTAGGATGCCACAAATTCTTTTACACACATAAAAACACATTTTAATATAAAGTACCGCTGTTTGTCGTCGGAAGTTAATAAAATGTGTTCGTACCTAAATATTCTACACCAAATGTCAAATGCAGTAAGATATACGCATTTTTATTTTATTTTCATGTAGATGTGATTATTATATCGAAGAAACATTTTTGCTAACTGTACTAAAAAATATGAAGTTGTTACGCATTCCGGTCCCAGATGGCGGATTTCCAATCCTATTCTGATTTGAAACGCATTACTATATGTAACTCTGGGAGCTAACGAGCCGAAATGGGAAAAAGGCAAAGGTATAATCATGTAGGTATGTATCTATGCAGAACTTTCTTTTATGAACTTGGCTTAAAACCCAAAAATTAATAGGTACCTACTTCAACCTCGACCTGGGATTTGAACCCGGGACCTTGCAGTTTATGGCAATCACAACGCCATATGTCTACGCTGTTTTCCTTATGGTTAAAGCTTTTCCTTGTGATTCATTAAAATCCGAGGCCGAAACCATAGTTACGGCAAACCGTAACTATGGTTTAGGTATGACATAATAGATTCTGCCCGTGGCTTCGTGGGCGTTGTATTGTGGAAAAAAATTTATAATATGTTACTCCAAACTATAATTTATCTCTGTGCCAAATTTCATCCCATTCCGTCCAGTAGTTTTCGTCCAAGAGTATTCGGGCGTTTGCACTGCACAAAAAACATGAAACAAGCATAGTCTTATCTCTTTCTACTCATCTCTAAACGATAGAGATGGATACTGCTTGAAACTTGTTCATAAGCAGTGGAAACTAGGGGTAAAACACATCCACACCTCCACACACCTATACTAAATACAAACTTTCGCATTTATAATATTAGTAAGATTAGATAACTATTTGTTATTTTTCTTTTTTTCTCTTAAATACATACAAATTACAATTTTATTATATATTATTATATTATCTGGACTTTTGGTAACCTCGGCGCCTGGCGTCACACTGTGGTAGTATTTTTTAAGACACCCCTATAGATTTATGGATATGCCTATGGATGGCGGCTTGCCGATTTCAAAATGTTGCTTACACGCCTACACTACTGAACTAATTTTGTATGGAGATAGTTCGAGACCCGGGAAAGGATAGTTTTATCCGACTTGGAAAAAAGAGATTAATGGTTTAGCGCGATAACCAACATCCGCGGGCGAAGCCGCTGGCGGAAAACTTGTAATTAAATAAAAAAACATTTTTCACAAGACAATTTATTAAGAAGGAGAAAATAAACAATTTCTTGTAATAAAGTAAATGATATTACTAATTTTGTAGGTTTACAGTGATAATACACAAATAAAGAGACAATTTCTAAGCAAATATAATCCTAATTATATAAATCTATAAAAATATAACAATTTATTGTGTAGGGTGACCATGTTAGAACAATATATGGGACAAATTGAAAAAAATGTGTCAGTGAAAATTAAGAAAAACTTTAATAAGTACTTTTAATAATTAAGCTGCTTAAAATATTAAATGCTTGTAACTTAACTTACACCTTTATTGTGATAAAAACATTAAGATATTTTATATTTTATTTGTGCTATATTATGCGTTTAGGAACTAAAATATAGTAAATAAAATACTAATACAATAAAAAATACTGAAATAAATTTTTATATAGTAATAAGTTTAAAAGCTTAAAGAGATTTTGGCTGACTTTTTAACTTAATAGTTATATATTAATACTAGTCATTGGCAAGTGTGCAAAAATATTCGAGAATATATAAAGCATTAAGTATCTTCTTAAAGTTACAAGAATATCACATATTGTAATAAAACTACTTTAGAACGGATGTCATCGCGGTCTTTTTTAGAGTTTATACCTTGACGTTGAAATAAAATCGAGTTGTAAAATCTAAAATAAACTGCGATCAAATCCGTTATAGTTTTGTTTCAGGATATAATAAAACATTATTATAATTTTTATATTGATACCACAAAGTATAAAAACAAACTGCAAACAAGCAAACGGTCCACCTGATGGTAAGCCACAGCAGTTTAGTAGCCGTAATAGCATGAAATTATTGCAGGAGTTCAAAAAAGGAGTATTAAGTTGTCTAAAAGATTAGTGGACTAATTCACGTAATTGAATAAGTTCAGTTGCAGTGCAGTTGCAGTTAAGTTTCGATCGAAACCAGCCTTTTGGTAATCTCGTAATTCTGACGACCGCTGTCAGATACGCTCGCGTCACGTACGCGTCACGCGAGCGCTTTAGCGTGTATGTTATTTGTATGAAAATCACAAGAATACCATTTTGCACTAAGACATAAACTCAATTATAAACTTAATTATGCAACTGCGCCGCAACTTGATCAGCGCATCAAAAAATTACGTGAATTAGACTACAAAATGAATTCATCAAGGCTAAATTGAAAAGCCTTAAGCATCACCGCAGAGCTGCTAGTCTTTCGGTCTTCTATCTTCTAACTATTTAAACATTTCGGAGAGTGTGCGTTGGAATTGCATAATTCAACATTCATTTCATCGGACAAATAGAGAAACGATGCACCACCGATATTAAATATTTTACGGGAGCACTTTTTACTTTTACTGTGGAAACTGTCAAGTTGTGGAATTTATCTGGGTACTTTCATAACGGGTAAGTGCGTGCTATCGTAGGCTACATCATTGCTTAACAACAAGCAAGCTGTGGTTAAGCGCAAGCCTATTGTAGGTAAAAATCCCCTCGAGTTAATGACGCCTTTGGTGTTGCAAGATTCCATCAGTTACGGTGATCGTTTAGTACCAGGCGGACCGGTGCTTGTTTGACGAGTGTAAAGTATAAAAAAGAACAAAAAATATTTGTAGAGTATCATTGCCATTTGTAAAAAAAATACAAAATTATTCGTAAACAGGCCGTTTCGTCAAACCTTAATTATTACATCATAACAGTATTTTAGTAATTTAGATCCAGTCTTGGAAGTACTGCTTGAAGGCAGTAGGTTCGACGCCTTCCGGAATTCTTGTCACGTGGACCTGAAAAAAGAAATTAAATAACCCGATTACACATATTTTTTAACTGAGAACCATATCTTTCACTACAACTTTCGAACAAAAAAACTGCATCAAAATCGATCCATCTCTTTAAGCGCTATTAGGCAACAAACTTGTACACAGACACATGCATTAAAACTCATAACATCCAGCAAATATTGAAATAAAACTACTTTTTAACGAATTTTATCGCGGTTTATTTTAACGTTAGGATCTAAAATAAACCGCGATAAAATCCGTTAAAAAGTAGTTTTATTTCAATTTGTGATATTTATTTAATTATTTTACACTAATCACCAGTCGCCCTTTACAAGGTGAATCGGAAAGGGTATACCGTGCTTTCAATTACCTATACGTTATTAAATTAATTTTGAGCCGTACGTAATAGTATTGTGACGTTTCAATTTTAATAAATCAATTAGAAAAATAAAGAATAACCCCTACAAAATTAAATTATTATTTTTCAATTTATTTTTTTAAAAAACCCTTAGTTTTGAAGAGACCGCCAAGTGTCGTTCATTTGTCACATTTTTTTAATTAAGTCAAAGAGAGTTCTGTACCCTTAGTACGAGTTCAACATTAAGAAAAAAGTTTTTGAATATTATTTTGAACTTGTCAAAATACGTTTTCAAATCAATTTCTTTTGTTCAAAACATTACTTAAAAAGAAAATAGAATTGCTAGAAATAGAATAAAATGGATTGGCACCATTTGTAGATTTAAGTGCATTTTTACATACTATATTCACATGTTAATGATGGTAGTAGAAAACTTATTTAATATTCACAACTCGTACTAAGGGTACAGAAAATTTCATTTCATTTCATTTTCATTTCATTTCATTTCAATGTGTACAGTATACGTGGACAAAGTCACGGGCGGAAGTCCGCCAGTGATATTTGTCCAAATTAGCCCAAGGTTAGAGTACAGACCGATCAATACTATGGCGCCATAGAACCCCCTGAGACCGTTGGCATACGATGACATCATTCCATTTGCTACATGTTTTGAAGGTCGTTATTCGCTATCCCGCATCGTCTTATTTCCTTTTTAGATAGTTTAAAGCTACCTATTATTATATACGGGTCGGTGGCGTGGTTGGTAAGACACTTGCTTTTAATATCACACGGTTCGATCCCCATCCGAGAAAGGCATTAGTGTGATGAACATGTCCGTTTGTCTCGAGTCTGGGTGTAATAATAATTATCTATTACAAGTATATGTTTACGAAAGAATAGTAGTATATGTATAACATTCATATCTGGTTTCTATAAGACAAGCTCTACTTAGCTTCGGATCAGATGACCGTGTTTGTTAATGTCTCAATAATAAAATCAACAAAAATATGATTTTATTTTCTTGGTTTTCAGACAGTTAAAGTAAATATTCGCCAAATATATGTACCTACTCTAAGATGCTTACTTAATTGAAACCTAGCTAAAACACAACAAGGCTTTTAAAATAATAGACAGTTCAAACTGTTGTACATTTAAATAGGTTACTTTATAACCCCCGACAAAAAAAGGGTTCTTACATTTGTTTGTGTATCTGTGTACAAATTTGTTGCCATGCAGCGTCTAAAAAAATACTTTTATGAGTTTTTTAGTTATTCGTAAGCCGGAATGACAGAGTTAGTTCGTAGCTCTAATTTAATATATGCACCGAACAATGTTAAATCCTTGAATTTATAAAAATATCTCACCCAATCCGGGTAGTTGTGAGTTTTGAGATACTGTTCAGCTTTCTTCATCGCTTCAGCTTTTTCCTGAAATACAATATTAATTTAGCAAAACATCCTTAATACTATTATATATTTAATTCACGGACGCGTGCGATGTGTGAAAGGAAATTGTAAATCCAATCGAGATTTAGGTAATTGAGTAATAAATAAGTTGAATGTATCGCGGTTTATAAATAAAGAAATCGACTGTGTTTTTATATGAAACTAGCCGCCAGCCCCAGCTTTGCCTGGGTGGCGTAAGTACCCGTTTGACATAAACCGTCTTCTGATGACAAACACAGTAAAAAGAAATTATTCAACTTGGTGCAGACGATTCAACATTCCGGAAATTCATTTTAAATTTCTTGCACTGTTATTAACGAAGGTTATAAGCTACTTTTTACCCCACTGTTGGGTACAGTAAGTAGTTCTAGCCAGTAGAGCCTTGGCTGAGGAGGTAGTCAACAATATAGTTTGGAAAAACCTGTCCCAGCAGCATATTACTTTTATTCCTTATTCATTTTATTTCAAAGTATCTTCAAATGTCAAATAATACTAACTATTATTATTTTGAACCAGCTTTCGGACTGCGCAGCTGTCCGGCGTCGGTGTGTATGTCAGTTATAGCGCTAAACCTCGCTCCTCTTTTTGCGCATTCGATTTAAAACTAAACCCCGTATTCATAAACGTCATATAAGCTTATTATAGGTAAAATAAGTTTATAATTCGTTTGTCTTTGTCTGTCATCTTGATATTTATACTAGTAAGAAAGAGACAAAGTCCATTTTAACTAAAGAGTCTTATAAGATTGTTATGAATAAAATTGTAAGTATTCTATGTCCTTCCTCGAATCTCAAACTATCTACGTACCGAATTTCATCTAAATCAGTTAAGTTGTAGCGTGAAAGCGCGACAGACAGACCGACAGACAGTGCTACGTCCACATTTATAATATTAGTAAGGGTTCTATAAAAAAATATAAGTAAGTATTCGCGGCAGAAAAAACACACTCATCAATTTACAAAAAAATAAACATTTAAAAAGAAATTAGACAGACATCAGAAATGTTGGCATTTAAACAGTGTTCCAATTGCTATTTCATCACTTCTAGTATATCAGCTGAGATCAAAACTAAAATAAAACAAACAACGCGAGTCGTAAATTGACTCATATATTCGCTCGGCCACTGCGAAACGAAAATAACTCGCGATAATAAATTACCGGTAGATCGGAATACATAGTCAACTTAATCTGTTGGATTTCTTTTGCTAATCCTATCCTGCTAATATTATAAATGCGAAAATTTGTCATAACCATTAGACGCGGACGACGCTATTTAAGATAATATTTTTACTCAAACACAACGAAACGAAAATAACTCTCGAGAATAAATTACGAGAGGATCGAAATAGATGGTCACCCTAATCTCTGGGTTCATCGTAAAATATCCTACTAACATTATAAACGCGAAAGTTTGTGAGAATGTATGGATGTATGTTTGTTACTCTTTCACGCAAAAACTACTGGACGGAATTGGATGAAATTTGGTACAAAGATAGATTATGGTGGCGATTAAAATATAGACTTTTATTTTGATAAGTATGTACGATGGGGGTGTAGCCATGGGCGGAAGCGAGAACTATTATAAAATATAAGTTTGTAACATTTTTACAACAAAACCGCTGTACCTATTTCATTTAAATTTTGTTTAACACTTAAACACTGTTTTTTATTGTACTGCTGCTCGGCACGGGTTTTCTTTCAACTATTTTACGAGTTGTGAGACTTTAGGCTTAATCCCCACACGTTTGTCAAGTGAAGGATGGTTTTTTTTATTCTTCGATAGTCTGGCGCTTGACTACAACTTGCCTGATGTTAAGCAATGATGTAGTCTACGATGTGACGCGCCAGCCTAGTATACCGCTTCACTCGAATGATTATCGGTGAGAAGGTGGCAGCAGAATGAGCCTCCATATGGTTAGAAACCTTAAAAGAGCAACAATTCAGGATGCAGGAAGCAGGATGGTCTGTTGTGAATGATGTCAAATGTCCTCGAATGATTAGTTCTAAGACATGCCGGTTTCCTTACGATGTTTTCCTTTACCGATATTAAGCAGCGGCGATGAGACCACACAAAAATATATAAATTCCCGAACTTATTTTTTAAAGGCGAAGCCGATACCGCTACGTCAGCGCTCCTTCAAATTTCGTATACATACCAACAGCGTAAACTCTGTAGTCAGATATAAGATACTTCTAACCGACTCTGATAAAGGGTAGTATTGTTTTTAAGTCATCAAACATCTAATTATTTACCTTCTCATTGGATTCGCGTCCAACCCACACGTAAATTCCAGAATAGCTGCCAGAGTCCAATATGTAGCATTCCTGGAAAGAAAATACAATTTATCAACATTACACAGCGTGTATTACCCGTAGATGGATAGGTCACTCGCGTCCATCTTACATATTACACGTAAATAACAATAATATTAATATAGCGGGACATTAACACACACGGTCATCTGATCCCAAACTAAGCAGAGCTTGTACTATGGAAACCAGATAACTGGTAATATACTATGTACATATAATGCTTTTCTTTTGTAAATACATACTTAAATATAGTTAACTAGCGGCCCGCCCCAGCTTCGCCCGGGTAGCTTCAGCCCACTCAACAATTTACAAAAAATGTGACAAATAAAGAACCGCTCAACCGATTTTGTGCAAACTTCACATAAACCATCTACTAAATAGTCCGAACAATGCCTAAACGTTTGGTTTGAATAGGTAAGCCCGTTTTTGAGTTATAAAATTACAACGAAAAGTGGCATTGATTTTTATATATATATAGCTGCCCCAGCGAACTTCGTACCGCGCAAAATTGTGAATCTAAACTATTCCCAGATCCCCTTGAACACACACAAAAATTTGATCAAAATCGGTCCAGTCGTTTGAGAGAAGTTCAGTGACATACACACTCACAGAAGAATTATATATATAAAGATAAGATTACACCCAGACTCAAGACAAACAGACGTGTTCATAAATAAATAATTAATGCAGTGTTAGCGGACTTTAATTTGGACTCTCCCAATAGAAGAACACTACGTACTATACCAGTAGTTAAAAGGGTTAAAGTGAAGTGAAGTGAAGTGTTAAAGGCTTCTTTAACACTTCACTTCACTTCACTTTATTATATTCATTTCTGCTTACACCTTCAGCTAATGCAGGCGGGATCGTATGTTATGTATATTATATCATTGGTATATTTTTGTTTATATTATTATAATTGTTATAGTTTTAAACACAATACCGTTATTATAATTAAATTATAACAATTAAATCAATTACCTATACAATTATGTGTATCTCTGTGTAATAACAGAGATTCGTTTCGGTGTCTGGTTAGGGGAATACCCTCAGTGTCTCGTAGTACACGTTAAGCCGTCGGTCTCGGTTGTAATTTTGAACATCTATGACAACTGTTATAGGTAGCAGTTGTGATGAGACCATACAAACCGTTTCCCATCGGCTTCCCTTTAGGAATTGGTCAATATCACACGCACTTAATAATATGTTATGTAACGCGTAAAAGTTTCAAATAGCAACAAAAATAAAAAGAAAGAAAGAAGGAACAACATTTATTTGACAAAGACAGGACACACAAGATAAAAAAACACATAGAAAGAGAAAAAAAACATAAATGGAATATGTAAAAGAAGAAAAACAAATAAAAACAAAGAGTAAGTGTGACCCATCAGTGTCAAACATGGACATTGCTCAGTAAACGCAGCTGCTGTGAGTGCCTACTAGAGGCGACCCACAACAGTGATTTTCAGCAATGTTCAAATAAGTATAGATTTACGTGTAAGAACGATCGGTGACGGTAGTGAAGAGATATTATTTTCCTAAGTAAGAACTTTTTTGCTCCGGCTTCCCTTTTTCAAACTTACACCCTTCGCCACTGACAGGTAGTCAGCCTCATTCATTCGTGAAAAAAAAAAATACCTATATAAAGGGCTTCTATTTGAACACGTCCAATTTCTTTTCCTACCGCGCATTGAATGCTGTAGCACCTACTGAGAAAAACTGCTAAAAACGCAGTAGGCTTTTATATCTATTTTAAATTAAGGATTTGTATCAGCATTTTGTCTAGTGTCTTGTATTAACACGACACAGGTACTTAACAGTGGCAAAGGGTGGAAGTCTGAAAAAGGGAAGCCGGAGCAAAAAAGTTCTTACTTAGGAAGATAATATCTTTTCACCACCGTCAGGGATCGTTCTTACACTTGATGCTATACTTATTATTGTTGCTGTTTAAAACTTTTAGGCGTTACATAATATATTATTAATGATACTGGTGATACTGACCATTTTCTAATGGGAAGACGATGGGAATCGGCTTGGACGGACTCTTCGGCAATGGTACCTACTTCTAACGGTCATATTCATAAAAATCTTATAAGACTCTTTAGTTACAATGGACTTTGTCTCTTTCTTACTAGTATAAATGTCAAGATGACAGACAAAGACAAACGAATTATAAACCAATTTTAGCTATAATCTTCTAAATATATAAAAGAACAAACTGACTGATTGACATATCAACGCAGAGCCCAAACCGCTGGGTCTGGAGACTCCAAATTTGGCACATAGGTTCCTTATGGGGTCTAGGGGTGCACTAAGAAAGGATTTTTCAAAACTCACCCTTTAAAACGGGTTCCAAAGTTTGTATGGCGAAACAAGATTAGCGAGATCAATTTCGCGGGCGAAGCCTCGGGCGGAATCTAGTGTGCTTATAAGACATATGAATACGGGGATAAGTGTTTTTATACGTTACTTCTAACATTTTATAACTAAGCTGTACTAACCGTGGTTTTCAACAGGTCTTGGGTCAACGGAGGAGGCAACTTGGTGATCTTCAGTGAACCGGTCCTGTCAGAAATTTCGCTCAAAGACACCTCTGCCGAAGCGCCACGCTCGAATTCCTGGTGAAAGTTATATAAAAAAAGGGAACGAATGATTAAGTGAATGAATGCATGACAGAACGAACGAATGAGGGAACAACATACCTTTTCATTCAATATACAATACAATTATTAAATTGTATATTGAATGAATAAAAAGCCTATAGAAATCTGATTTTAAATCAACAAAAAGGATCTTTTATGTTTGTTCTGGCATGACCTTTATTTCGAAATCGTTCCCTGTCATGTCGAATCGGTCTTTCATTGATTTTTTAAATTTTTTTTTTTGCTGATGACCTAACCCAATTAGGACTTTTTCGGTGAGCCGACCGAGGACGGTCGAACCGATCAAATACTGTGGCAACTGCCATGAGGGCTCCCCATGTGGGGACGAACCTCGGCTCAGGACGTTGCCGGACTCTCTAGGGGACGTTGCCGGACTCTCTCTCTCTTTTAGGGGATCGGGGGGAAAATTTAATAACTTAACGAAATAATTTTATCTCTTTTTTAATGATGAGTGATGAGCAGTGATGACACAAAAGAAAGAATGATCGAATGAATGAACAAATTAACAAAGTGAGTGATGAAATACATGATGCTGATTCATCTCAATTCTGCTACTTGCAACAACCATATACCTATTATTACATTGCTGCATAGTCTTTTCTCAACTATCTAAATGAAAGAGAAAATAAATGAATGAGAGAACGAATGAATGCACGAACGCATGAATGAAAGAACGAATGATAAAAATGATAGAATGAAATAACGTGACATTATTACCTCATCATCACCTCCTTCAGTTGCCTCTGCAACAGATTCCTTATCCCCAGAGCCGAGAGCTTCAAAGAACTTCTCATAATCTCCATCACGAGAATCAGCATCTTTAACGTAAATACGCATAAAGTATCTTCTTATTTATTTTGCGTTAGCTTGACTACAACTTGCCTGATGTTAAGCAATGATGTAGTCTACGATGGAACGCGCCAGCCCAGTATACCGATTCCCTCGTGATTACGAATGATTATCGGTGAGAAGATGGCAGTGATTCCACTGCCTCCATATGGTTAGAAACCTTAAAGGAGCAACAATTCCGACCCACCCTCTCTGCATGGTGTCACCAGACATCGCATCGGAACACGGCAAAAAAAATTGGTTGCCTGTAAATTCGGTATACGGGCGAAAGTTTTACGTGACAACGACTTTGAGTGGTAAAATAATTTTAATGTGAATATTCATTCGTATAGTAGGAAGAAGGATGAAACATAGTTGAGTGGGAGAGAGACGCAAGGCATTCGGCGGGCCTCTCTCTCGTTCGGTGACTCATCGTAACGTTACCGAGCGTTACACTTTTTTATAAGTGCCTCCCAGCCGCAACCTAATTTAAGACGTTGTCACGTCAAAAAGAAAGAAAAAGAAAGTGAAAGGTATTAGCTGCCTATCAGTGGCGAAGGGTGGAAATCTGAAAAAGGGAAGCCGGAGCAAAAAGTTCTTACTTAAAAAAATATCGTTCTTACACTTGATGTTATACTTATTTTTGTTGCTATTTAAAACTTTTAGGCTGAATCTCCACACGTGGTTCTCGGGTGGTGCAAATCAGGTGACAATAAACTGGTGGTAGGCTACGGCCGTGATTAGTGACCGCCTTTGATAAAAAAATACTATTGATTGAAGATGATCACCCACCAGACAAAGCCCCATCCGTTGCCGTTGTCCAGGGCGATGTCTGGGTGAATCGTTATAATTATGACGGGTTGGTGGCGTGGTCGCTAAGATACTTGCTTTTGACGCCGCAGGTCGTGGGTTCGATTCCCACCCAAATCAGATATGTCTGTTTGTCTTTGTCTTGAGTCTGGGTATAATTATCTATATTTATGTATGTATTTACAAAAAAGTATTATATGCAGTAAGTATATTACCAGTTATCTGGTTACCACAGTACAAGCTCTGTTTAATTTGGGATCAGATGGCCGTGTGTGGTAATTTCCCACTATACCTATATTATTATATTGGCAGGCGCGTTCCATCGTAGTTTACATCATTGTTGCAGGTAAGTTGTAGTCAATTTCAAGCTAAACAAAGTGAGGCAGTCATTGTATGTATAGTTAATGCACTCACCAATAATCTCAATACTAGCCCTCCCATTGTGATCTTGGTCTCGGATCTGATTGGCAACTGTTATGGCCTTCAACCTCTCCACACTCTTCGCCTTCTCTCCTACGTAGAGATATATTTCATGGTTGATGTCCAGTATGAAGCAATCTCCTTTATTGAGAGAATCGAATGAGGCGTCCACCTGCAACAATTTTTTTCATTACTTCCCGTGTGCGTTATCGAGCGCATTAAGGTGTTGGTCCTGTGACTGATATCTTGTGAAATGGTAACAGACATAGTTATTTGACCTTGGAAAAACATTCGCTTTAATCCCTTACTCTCGATGGCTGAAGGGACCGGCCGACATGACTGATTGAAATCACATTACCGACAGCTTAACGTGCTCTCAGGGATTGGTTTTTTGTGATATTAGAACCGACTTCCAAGTTGTGTAAATTTTATTTTTCACGTTTTTAAAGTTGGTTCTGTTTTTCTTTGATAATTTTTTCATGGTGCACCTGGTTCTACCTAACCTGAACTTTTTTGTAAATGTACTTTGTTATAAAAATCTACTAAAACCGATACCCCACACGGTATATTTGATCTAGGAAATTGGGGGAAGGGGTTTAAAGTATCCCCCAGTTAGTGGTTAGCCATCAACTACATTTCGCGACGGTTCTAATGTGTTTCTATGTGGAGTTCTGTTCTAATCTCCGAAGTCCAATATCAGATCCAAAAAAAAAACCAGTGGAACCATCTTGGAAGTATGTGGGTTGGTTGTTTTAATTTCATTGTATGTGTCCTCTCCTTGTCAAATAAATGATTTTCTCACTTCCTTTTTCATTATAAAGTATAGTCTTTCAAAAAAATAAAAATCAGTCCGCAATTGACGGAGTAATCGGCGAACATACATAAAAATACATACAACCGAACATAGAACCACCTCCATTTTTTTCAGTAGTAATTTAAAAATAACTGTTTGCCATCTTAGGTGTTCCGCCATATTGGATTTAGAATAACGTCACACAACTAAATATGCATTGTCATCTAAACGTGTATACTTACTTTTACTGATTTTAACAAAATATAAATGAGACCACCTGGAATGTATGCCGTTTGAATCAAAAAAATAATTATTACAATTGATCTATAGTTGGCGGAATTATACAAAAAAGACACTGTAAAATCGAAAACCTCCTTTTTAAGTCGGTTCAGCTCTATTCGTTGAAGATATCTGTTTCAAAATTGTGTTGCAGATAGGAGATTGCTCATAAAAACAAACTTAGGACCATGGCTTGCGTCCTTGTACTCTTCCCCACAAACCCACAGACCCAGACTTACCTGTCGGACTCTGACATTCCTCTTGCCCTTGATTTGGAACAGACGTTTTTCAACACCAGCGTTTATTGTTACATGCTGGAAACCGGACGCATGACCACCGTCTAGGTACCTTATAGCTGTTAAAGAAAAAAAAAATAGTTTAAAAGAAGTAGTCACTCATCGTTATCATTCCCCTTGCCTTTTTCCCATTTCTATTGGGGTCGGCTCCCAGTCTAACCTGATGCGGCTAGCTACCAGAATTATACGAGCGACTGCCATCAGACCTCGAAACCCATAGGGAACCAGTAGCCGAGATGGTTAGACCAGGTGTCAGATTATATTATCTTCTGACTACATGTAACGATTGTCATAGACGTGATAAATGACAACCGGGACCGACGGCTTAACGTGCTCTCTGAGGCACGTAAAAGAAGTAGTCACTAATAACTTTCAAATATTTTTAATATAGTGTAGAAACACGTTATCGAAAATAGTATTAAAACGACTAGAAATTTTGTTTAACGCATTTTTTTTTATTTGTTTCCATTTCTATCACTTCAGCTTTAAAAAAAAACCGTATCAAATAATAATCAAAATAACTTAGTCTTATTCCCCCATCTCCCTCATTGGACAAGTAGTACGGCTATGCGCCGAAATTCCACGGGTACGCACAAAACGCTTTGCTTCCACTTTTATTGTGCGAACCGCCAAGTTGTTGAATTCACTACCGGCAGCTCTGTTTCCCGATAGCTATAATCTGCCTGCCTTCAAAGTCATGAGTGAATCGGTATTTACTGGGGTAAAGCGAGTTTCATCGTAGACTCCATCATTGCGTAACAATAGGCAAGTTGTGATCAAGAGCAAGACTATTTACGAATAAAAAAAATCAAATTCGGTACACCCATATATGAGGCAACAAGCTTGTTACACAGATACATGTTGACTTTATAACACCCCTTTTTTCTTGGAGGTAAAAAAAAAGGAAAAATTGACGCTTCGTCAAATACCTGGTTGAAAATAATCCAGAAACTGCCTGGATTCGTATCCTTGGACCTCTCTATGCTGTACAGCAGCCCCATGAAACTGTTCATCGTCCATGTTGACAGTGAGCATGGCTGCGGACCCTGCCTCATCCTGGCTGGTCTTGGAGCCGAGCCAGAAGTGAATGTCCCAAGAAAGGCGGGACTCATCGCCAGTCGTCTAGTTCAAAGAGAATAAATTGCCATTACCTACTCTAAATCAAACATACTCCTTACTTAATATAGTAAATGCAAAAGTAACTGCCCCGTTTTTACGACAGTCAACTGAACCGATTTGGATGAAATTTAATATGGAGATAGTTTGAGACCCGGGGAAGGACATAGGATAGTTTTATCGGACTGCGCAAAAAGAGGTTAATGGTTTAGTGCGACACCTGACATTTTTTTTTTGAGGAATGCTATAGGCTACTTTTTATCCGACTGCTGGATGGTATATAATTTAGGTAAGGCAGGCAAATCTGCCGGCGGAAGCTAGTTCTCAATACATACCTCTATTGAGAACTAGCTTTCGCCGGCGGATTTGCCCGGACCCAGATGAAGATGCCGGTTGAATTAGATAAATTTGTACCCAGGTTGTACGGTGTATGCAATAGTAGATGACACCGCTCAGCACAAATGGTGTCCGACACCGGCGGACACTCATTGTTTTACTGGATACTGGACCCAACCGCTTATCCAGGTCAAAAACGTGGAGTACAATATACCCCTCACATTAGCATTACCCTGGTAAAAAAGTATTAATAAAGGTATCGTAAACAAACTATAAAAATGTTTAACTGGCGAAAAGTTGGTGATTTTCACCTCTGCCTACACCTTCGGGTAATAGGCGTGATGCTATGTTTTTATGTTATACTCACACTTAGTACTATGTAAGAATCTCCTGAGAAGAACTTCCCATAATGTGAAGACGGAACCGGTACCGGCTCGAAATCCTGTAACAAAATTACTAAATTTTTTTTTTTTACTTTTTTAAACTTTTTTATACTTTAATCCAATAGAATAGAGTAGAGAAGAGTAGAGTAGTGTGGAGTGGAATTGAGTGGAGTGGAGTGTAGTGGAGAGGAGTAGAGTGGAGTGGATTGGAGTGAAGTGGAGTGGAGTGGAGTGGAGTGGAGTGGAGTGGAGTGGAGTGGAACGGAACGGAATGGAATGGAATAGAATAGGTCTTTATTTGCTTTGAGTGTAGGTATACAATTTAGATGGCACAATTTTAAGGAGTCCAAGTACATTCTGCCTTAAACTAGCATATAAATTTTATATTAAAACATGATAAAACGGGTAACACCTTAGATAAATCAAGAAAAGGAAGATACGTTACGCTCTAATAACGCAATCACTAAACCTGGGTCTCTGTGCACAACTACATGCAACGAGAAACACACATCTGTGATCACAATTAGATATTTACAGTGAACGGTAGAAAAGGACAGAGATAGGGCCAAATGCTGCTGCAAAACGTCTCAGAGGGTATACAATTAAATCCAAATATTATACTGTAATAGTAGGTTAAACATGTTTTTTAAGTTATGGACTGCAACTAGATACTATGGCAGTGGGGAAGGTGAGGCCTATATTACTTAATAAGTACTATGCGTTTCAAATAAGAAAAGGACGGGAAACCCGCCATCTTGGACCGGAATGCGCAACAACTTCACATTTTTCAGTACGGTGGGCAAAAATGTTTAGTCCATTTAATAATCACATCCAGATGAAAAACAATTTAGATGCGTATATTTATATAAAAATGCGGAAATTTGGGTACCTACGAACTTATATGTTATTAACTTCGAACGAAAAAAACGCGGTGTTTTAAGTTAAAACGTGTGTTTATATCCGTGTTTATGTACTATTGCACAAGTTTGTGGTATCCTAGCGCGTAAATTTACTTAGTAGGCAGCTGTATGTAAAATTTTACATACATAGGTAAAATTTTCTATGTTAATCACTTTTCCATACACATTTTAAAATAATATTATTGTCTGTGGTTTGATATTTTGTGCTGGCGCTACTTTTACGTCCTATTCTATTCTAGCTATGGATTAGCAACAGAATATGTAAAATAGTTTGTAGATTTATGTGCATTTTAACTTAGTATTGTCTTAGATTTACGTGAATATCACACATTGAAATAAAACTACTTTATTTTTTGACTTTGAAACGTTGGGATCTAAAATAAACCGCGATAGAATCCGTTAAAAAGTAGTTTTATTTCACTATTTAACTTATTATCTTGACAAGTTCATGATGGCATTCAAAAACTTTTTACGTAGTGACAACTCGTATTAAGGGTTATGCTCAAAGGAGACAGACCAAAGTAGTTTTTCTGTATACACCGCCGCGCGACGGGTGTTAACTGTAAGCTAGACAGAAAAAACACATAAATTGACGTATGTAACACGAGATTTTATTTTTGTAACAGTTCCTATCGCCTACACTGACAGATTGTAGTAATTAAATGTATTTATAGAACTAGCTATAATGTGAAGACGAGCAAAGCATGCCTATGAGATCTTATATAATAATAATATAGTGGGACATTAACACACACGGTCATCTGATCCCAAACTAAGCAGAGCTTGTACTATGGAAACCAGATAACTGGTAATATACTACATGTAATACTTTTCTTTTGTAAATATATACTTAAATATAGATAATTACACCCAGACTCAAGACAAACAGACGTGTTCATCACACAATTGTCTGACTTGGGTGACCTGCGGCGTGAAAAGCAAGTATCTTACTCGTATCCGATAAACCTATCAATTTGTTGCCATGTGGTGCCAAAACGGATAATCCGGTTTAGATGCGGTTTTGTATTCAAAAGCTCAATTAATATTTGTATCGGAAGATATTTTAGAAAAAATAATTAATTATAATGAAACTAACTTCAGCCCAGACCTCGCCTGTGTAAAAAGTAGCCTAGGTTTTTCGCAGGCTTTAGACTACTAGTATTATAAATGCGAATATACCTCTGCCTGTCTATCAGTCGAGTAGGATAGTTTTAATCCGACTGCGCAAGACTTAATTCTTTAGGGAGACGCCCGAAATGAGCGCGGGCTGAGTCGCGGTCAGAAAGCTAGCTTCACTAGTAGTTTATGTCCTAAATAGTTTAAGTTTACAGAAAAGCACAAAAGCACAAATCGAGTCTCTTTTCACGACCGAACACTGCCACCCAAAGTACAAGCAATCGCTTAGTTTGGGAGACAGCGTCAATATTTACTTACTTACGTCACCTTTGTAACTAGATATAAGACCATTCATAATTTGAGACAATAAAGCATTTATTATTATTATTATTATTAGTAGTAGTAGCTACGCCAGAACTTATTTTTAAAAAGTATCGAGGAACTACAGAACTGAAGGCTAATTCACGTAATTTCTTGACGCGCCGATCAAGTTGCGGTGCAGTTGCAATCACGTTGCAATTCAATTTACGTCTGAATGTAAAATGGTATTCTTGTGATTGCCATACAAATAACATACACGCTAAAGCGCTCGCGTGACGCGTACGTGACGCGAGCGTATCTGACAGCGGTCGTCATAATTATGAGAATACCAAAAGGGCTGTTTTGATCGAAACTTAACTGAAACTGCACTGCAACTGAACTTATTTAGTTACGTGAATTAGCCCACTGAACTGCATGCAATAGGAACTTTATTTTTTTCGTGATCTGCCAAGTTCACACATACAAGTGTAACAAACAAAGTTACTTTCGCATTTATAATAGTAGTAACGTAGTTATGTAGTGAAAAATTGATTGCGGTTTACACGAAATCAGTAAGTACAGATAGTGCCATAGAAATGGGAAAAAGGCAAGGGGAATAAATGAGAAATAGAACAGGTAAAATAGTTCGTAGTAGTGAATTTTAACATAATAAATTGAGGTTCATGATAGTTATTGAAAACCTTTTCCGTATTGACAACTCGTATTAAGGGTTCTGTGCAGATTGCTAGTATTAATCAGTAGCTTTAATCAAAAGGCAACAAATACCTAATTACTATTATATTATTCGCACTAGTACCTAATTACTATTTAGTTAATAATTTCATTCTAATTAAAACTTCTTATCGATTGAATCACTAATTATTTTTAATAATAACGAGTAAAAGAGCTATTTATATACCACACCTACCTATACAATGGTAATAACTATTAAGTACACATTTTACTAAATAATCAAGTAGGTACATTTATAATTCTTTTGGCAACAACAACAAAAAACCGACTTCAGACGTACTAAACGTTTCAAATAAGAATAGGACTGGACTCGCGGCTAACTCATACCAAAAACCAAGCAAAAGTAGCGTCTGCACAAAATATCAAACCAAAGACAATAATATTATTTTTAACCATATGGAAAAGCGATTTATTAAGGAAACTTTACTTTTACGCGCTAGGATGCCACAAACTTGTACCCAAATATTTAAACACGGATATAACGTGCCTCATCCCCTGTTCCTCGCGTTCTTACGGCCCTCAACCACCTCGTGGAAGCCAACCCAAACTGCGATCTTTCTGCAGAACTAAGAATATTAATGTGCCTATGCCTGAGTTTCTGTGAATCACAGCAAGTAAAGAAGTTGTTCGCAATGTAAAGGTACAATTTTATATTGACTTTTAAGGACAATTCAAGGGGATTACGAAGAATTTGTTATATCGAGGAAGTCGTTATATTGAGGTGCGTTATATTAAGGTTGCACTGTAAAATATATTTCAGTACATAGTATGTAATATTAGTACCTATGTAGATATTATGTACGTATTTAAAGTTAAACTTGTGCACTTCTGCCCATTCCACAAGATTATGTACAAGGTTTGCTGGTAGAAAATTCATATTTGAATTAAGCTCGCCTGTGTACATTGTTGTTTCCTATTTATAAAAATTGTAAATGTAAGTGTTTTGTGTACTAAGAACAACTTGACTATAACCGTACGACGACAACTTTACCTCAATCCTCCATACTTCTATTCCAGCCTTTTTCCCAGCATTAGCAAACGCTTGATGTACTTCCGGCATTTTCTGAAACAAATTCACTATAATAATAAATTTAATTAAGTAAAAAAAACACTCATTAAACACAGTTTCAAAGTATTTTTTTTAGATTTTCGAAATTACTTTATTAAACCATTGTATTTGTCATTGTCAAATTGACAAGTGTGCAAAGTTTCAAATGGATCTAACGTTTTGAATTGAGTAAATATTGCGTTTTATTATTCCGTTAAAAACATACAATGGCAGCTAATAAAAGCGTGTTAATAAGACGTAGAGCACAGTGACTTCTTCGTTCGATGAGCATCCTGATGAAGGTGGTAGGTAACCTCCAAATACACAGCGTGTAATAACTGTTGGTTGTGTGCCTGTGTGTGAATAAGGTAGACAGTGCTATCGATATTTAAAATATGTCTTTCTAGTAGTTTTTACCCGAAAGAGTAACCACTAGTTTCCACCTGCTAAACATTCACAAGAAAACATGTTGCAGGCTCTGTCTATCTTTACCACTTAGGAATGAGTAGAAAGAGATAAGACTATGCTTGTATCATGTTTTGTTGAGCAGTGAAAACGTCCAGTTATAGATCTAATTTAACTCGCGTCAACAAAGTCATAAAACATTAATTAAATCGCTTAAAGAACTATTTAACCACAAATAAAAGTAATGTAAGACTATTCGTCACTAATATCCATATAGCTTGAATCATCATCACTACACTGACTGTGCAGCTTGAGGAGTCAGAATCTTGGCGATAGGCGATACGCGAGTTAAACGGTCTATCTATACGAACATTCTCACATACATACTTTCGCGTTTTTAATACTTATTATTAGGTTCAAACATCGCATAGCTGGGCATTCGCGCTCGACTAATATTTTGTTTTATTGGGACTTAACCCACCACCGCAATCCTGCCATTGATACTTCTGTAAGTCAGGATCGACAACGGTTAAACTAGACTCGGGATTTGAACCCGGCAAGTCTCGGGACACCTAAACTGTCTTGGATCCCGCATGAATTTAATCAGAAAGATAATAGGAGTTGGAAAGTTACACAGTCCACTTCCCTCCAGGCAAAACGGGAGACGGCATACAGAAAAAAAGACAGGCTTCGACTAACATTATGGCTTACCACTACAAATTAATTTTAATTTGATTGGTTCGTTCTTGAAACAAGAAATTGAACGAACCAATCGAAATCAGCGTGTACTGGAACTTTAGATATTGTCAGCTACCCTACTAAATCGTAAATATGTATAAACATACTTGTAGATAATCTATCTTATATAATAAAAATGAATGACCAAATGTGTTGATAAGCGCAAAACTCGAGAACGGCTGAACCGATTTCGCTAATTCTTTTTTTTAGAATATTCTTTCGTACGAGGATGGTTCTAACGCAGAGAAAAATTAATAAACAACTCCTTCGAAATGGCTTGACCGATTTTTATGAAATCTTATTTAAATATCTATATTCGGTAGGTCGGTAGGTGGCACTGCTTTACCGGGCAGGACGACGTCTGCGGGTTCCGCTAGTAATGAATGAAGGTAAAACTCGAATGACTTTATTTGGCATCTTATAGATTAAAACTACTATATTTTTTAATAAATAATAAATAAAATAAAACATGGTTCGATATTATGTGCTGACGTTACTTTTGCTTGGTTCTTGGTATGGAGTTAGTCAAGTTCTGCTCTTATTTGAAACGCAAATTATATTTAAAGATTGAGGGAAAGAGACAGAGATACCAATTGTTTTGTAGTTGTCCTTGAGACGAGTTCTACTTAAAAAAGTAGATGAAACGAGCTCGAGGAATTCCCATAAAACAAAGACTTATTCATATATAGAGACGGACAGACAGCGACAGCGACTTTGTTTTATATTAATTAGTAATAGGTACCACTTAAATGAAGTCATGAACGTGAATAGGAGAGTGCTTTGGAACTATCTTATTCCCCCTTCCTCGTTCTTCCATCAGACAAGTAGAGGTACGGCTATGCGCCACCGTTATATGGTGGATATTCCACAGGCACGCGCAAAGCGCTTTGCTTCCACTATTATTGTGCGAACTGCCGAGTTGTGGAATTCGTTGCCGGCATCTTTGTTTCCCGATAGCTATAATCTACCTGTCTTCGAGTCACGAGTGAATCGGTATTTGTTACGTTAGCGCGTTCCGTCGTAGACTGCAACATTGCTTCACATACAATATTATCTGGAAGACTCTTATCGTGTCAACGCAGCATTAGCATGTCATTTTTATAAAGATGATAATGTTCAGGGCATTTTCTTTTAACACTCGACGAAAAATAGGTGTTGTGTATTTGACCAGTCTATGTATTCTATGTATGACAGGCCAGTGGCATGGTCGGTAAGATACTTGCTTTTCACGCCGCAGGTCGTGGGTTCGATTCCCACCCGAGACAAACATTAGTGATGAACATTTGTGTTTGTTTCGTGTCCGGGTGTAAATATCTATTATAAGTGTATATTTACAAAACAAAAGTATTATATGTATAGTATATACCAGTTTCTGGTTTCCATAACACAAGCTCTGCTTAGCTTGGGACCTGATGACCGTGTATGATTTGCACCATCCGGGGACCACGTGTGGGGATTTAGATAAAAGGTGCACTCCCACGGACGAAAGTGACTCAGTCAACAAAATTATAGATAAAATAGGTTTATAATTCGTTTGTCTTTGTCTGTCATCTTGACATTTATACTAGTAAGAAAGAGACAAAGTCCATATTAACTAAAGAGTTTTATAAAATTTTTATGAATAAGTAAGATGAGTGTTTTACTTAGCAAGTCGGATTTGTCACACATGAATGCGTAAAATGAAACGATCGAGCATTGAACCTGGAACCGCGTTAGAGTACTGTTAATTAGCAAGCACTTTTAACACACAACAACTATTAAAAAAATACAAGCTGATTTAAATTTTAATAAAATAAAATAAGAGGTCTTGTTCTTAATATCGAAAGTCACTACATCGATATGGTCGCTGTATCGAAAACGTTTCAGATATCGATACAGCGACCATCGTTGTAGTGACTTTCGATTTGGGGTACTGTCGATACATTAGCCTGTCGATGGAACGTTTTTGATACAGCGACCATCGATCTAGTGACTTTCGATTTGGGGTACTGTCGATACATTAGCCTGTCGATGGAACGTTTACGATACAGCGACCATCGTTGTAGTGACTTTCGATTTGGGGTACTGTCGATACATTAGCCTGTCGATGGAACGTTTACGATACAGCGACCATATCGATGTAGTGACTTTCGATTTGGGGTACTGTCGATACATCAGCCCGTCGATGGAACGTTTACGATACAGCGACCATATCGATGTAGTGACTTTCGATTTGGGGTACTGTCGATACATTAGCCTGTCGATGGAACGTTTACGATACAGCGACCATATCGATGTAGTGACTTTCGATTTGGGGTACTGTCGATACATCAGCCCGACGATGGAACGTTTACGATACAGCGACCATATCGATGTAGTGACTTTCGATTTGGGGTACTGTCGATACATTAGCCTGTCGATGGAACGTTTACGATACAGCGACCATATCGATGTAGTGACTTTCGATATTATGAACTAGACCCAAAAAAAGAATAGGGTACATAAATTATAGAATTAATCATTCGAGGATATGTGACATCCAACAACATGCACTTGGACAGCGTGTGTGGATTACGGCCTAAACTATCTCAACTCGTAAGATAATTATTTTACTCTCAACTGAGAGAAGAGACTAAAAAGGGTTGAAGTGAACTAAAAAATCAATTGTAAAATTCGCTGCCGGCATCTTAGTGTCCTATAGCTATATTCAGTATTTACTGGGTAAGCGCGCTCCATCGTGGACTACATCATAGCTCAACAACAGGCAAGTTATGGTTAACTGCTAAAAGTTAAAAATCTAACTGGGAAGTCTATGAAACAAGTACCTAATTACTTAATACTTAAAAAAAGCACCAATTTTTTTTTATATAGTGTGTCATTAACACACGGTCATCTGATCCCAAACTAAGCAGGGTTTGTGCTATGGAAACCAGATAACTGGTAATATACTACTTAAAATACTTTTCTTTTGTAAATACATACATAAATATAGATAATAACACCCAGACACAAGACTAACAGACAAATGTTCATCACATAAATGTTTGACTTGGTGGGAATTGAACCCACGACCTGTGGCGTGAAAAACCAGCATATTACCGATCAGGCCACCCGTTGTCCAAGATCTAATTAAATTTTAAATACACGACTAAAGCAATAGATATCACTTGTCACAACAATTCTTTATGGAGTTCTGCATCATATCTCTGAAGATCATCATCAAATCACAATAATCTATGGGATACATTTGGAAGTAGGTATGTACTCTTTCCAACAAAATAAGAATTTTCAAAATCGATCCACAATTGACGGAAAAACCGCCCAACTACTACAAAAAAAAAAAATACAATACTCAACCGAACACAAAACCTCTTCCTTTTTCAAAAGTCTTTTAAAAATTGTTAAAAAAGAACTTGTCTATTAGAATAATGTTTGAGAAAAAAAAAACATTAGATGTCAAAAAACTAACCAGAGAGGAAATAATAACAATTTCCTCTATAATACTACCTACAACAACAATAAAAATTAATTACAAAAACATATTATTAATTAATAAATTAAACATAAATATACTGGTTTCCAACAATCATTTTTCAGTTAAACGTATATAATAATACAGATTTAAATAGTTAAATAATAAAACTTACAGAAAAAAATATCACGTTCACTCGCCGTGGAACTAAATTCGTACTAAACTGTGTTGGTTCTCGTAGTCTGTGGTACTGAATAAATTTTGTTGTCTATTTGTGTTTGCGTTATGTCATTAAAGACACTACTACTGGGTTACGTTCGATACTAAACGTACGATTTTTCGTATTCAAATAATGCATAATAAAAAAAGAAAAAAAATTCAACTGTTAATGTTAATGGGACCATTTCGCTATAACCTCTATAAAAAAAAATACAAATCTGACTATAAATTACGGAGTAATGTAAAAAAATTAAATTATAAATATCCAATATAAAGACTGTTTTTAAAATTATAAAAGAATATAGTGAAGAAAGAAGAGAAAAAGATCACAAAACAATGATTTTTTAATTTACGTTTAAGAAAATAGGTTCAGAAAGCATTCATTATAAAAATAAGTAGTATAAAAACTGAATTAGAAACTAAGAAATGGATATAGTTAATAAAGTTATTTATATACTATAAATAAACTTACAGAAAAGATTACTTCTACGCGACGACGACGCGCGACGTAGAAAATAAATTCGTAAAATTTGAAGTTTGTTCGTTATTATGTCACAACGGAGATACTATTGTTACCAAAGTATATAATAAATTTGCACGCCTGTTGGTAGATTATGAAGAGCTATTAACAATATACTTTTTGAACCTTTATACTCATATTCATCAACATATATTTTCCGTATCCTACTTCCTACTAACTACTTATCCTTCTAATATCTTCTTTTTCCAACAAATAAGAAAAATTGTATAGATATATGTATTTTTAGATGTAAATTTGTTACTTTTAATTAAAAACTACTAAATATTAATGGATAAAATTTGACACAAATATAAATTATAGTCAGGAATAGCGAACAGGTTACTTTTTATCTTAATACCATGCGAGTGAAGCTGCTTTGTTCAATCATAAATGCGGAAGTACGTAACTCCGCCTATTGATCATAAACACGCTTTTGCTGAAGTGAGATAGAAAGGTAGTTGGTATAATTTAATTTATGACGTAAAATTATTAACCTTCTTTCCCGCAGTCGGGTAAAATTGTCTCTTATCCGTTACTCAAGTTAAATCAAATCAAATTAAAAAAAATATCGATTTTGCGGTTTATACAGGCGGATAGGAAATATCTAGTGTCTTAAAAATATTATTTATTATCTTTATTATAGTGGATATTTTTTTTATCACCATGTATAACGCGCGTACAGCGAATTAATTTTATTGAATTAAATTTTTGACATGTATCCGATAAACCTTAGAATCGTTTGGAAAGAACGACGCGATACGGAGTAGGGCTTTAGTAGAGTAGTGATAAGAATATTTTCATTACATTATAGTAACAGTTATTTTAATAATACCGGGTTTTTTATAATTATTACAAGAATTCTATATATTAAAAAACTGACTTTGAGTCCAATGCGTACCCAGCAGAAACGAAGTTCTTAAAATTATGATAAAGGTGCAATATAAGTACGTCAAGTGAGGTAAATTGAATATTTTTTTTTGCTTTATATACTTACGCTTAACACGTTACACGAATCTATTATTGGCGCATCTGTATGCAGTCTTGTATTGCACGTCATTTTTTCATACAAACGGGAGAATCGTCTGATGACGTAGTGCAAATTACTAGTGAAAAATCTCGGTATGCTGTAGCGTATAGCAATAGATTTTTAAGAGTTCGAAGTATTGTATCACAGTAACCGAAATTTTAGTTAATATTATGGACAAATACCGTACCTACTATCACGTTATGTTCTAGAATCAAATTTTAGTTAGACGGGTTTTCATTGAGCCCGGTCTTCGGCATGTGTGACGTATTTAAGCGAGTATTCGCATCGACGTGTTAAATACAGTTTAGGTTATATACAGCTGTCAGTCAGTTTTAATACATGATCACTACCAACAAGATACCAAACAAAGGCCACTTTCTTCAACTCACTACATACTTAGTATAAAACAAAGTCGCTTTTTCTGTCCCTATGTACATATGTATGCTTAGATCTTTAAAACTACGCAACGGATTTTGATGTGTTTTTTTAATAGATAGAGTGACTCCAGAGGAAGGTTTTTATAAGTATAACACATTGCACCCGTGCGAAGCTGGGGCGGGTTGCTAGTATTGTATAAAAAATAAATTTACTCAATTCACTTCAACCCTTTTCAGTTTCCTATACTGGGCACTGGTTTTTTCTCAGTTATCTTACGAGTTGTGAGAGTTTAGGCCTTAATCCACACACGCTGGCCAAGTATGGTTGGTGGATTAGTTCTGATATTAATAGGTACTTAATTAAAATTTGACTGTATATTTATTGTTTCGTGAACTTTTGACATTAGATTTAATTATTGACATTTTTTCTTCGAATTATAATTATGTTTTAATTCGTAATTTATATGACATCAATATTATTGTTATTTTATCAATTAAAATTGCGCCCTATTATAATTGCATGCCCATGTAATGGCAAAATATGGAGATCAGTATTATAAATGTAAACACCATTAATGTAAATACCCATGTTTGCAATGAAATAAATGAATTATGAATTATTATTCTGAGATATGTTGGTTTCTTCATGATGCTTTCCTTTACTGACTTTGAGCAGCGGCGATGAAACATTTTACGCAAAGACGTGTGGCTCAGCTGGGGATCGAAACCGCGACCACGACTGCAATATGTTTTGAAAAATCTACAAATTTCATCAAATAAATACTGAAAACGTAAAATAACAGTTTTCGTTATTAGTAACATGTTATTTCGTTACTCGTTATTTCCCAACTCTGATAGATGCTGTAATTATTGATGTAGATAAAAACACTGACAGTCAAGGACATTTTCTTAACAGTTTCATACAGTAACATTCTAAAAGTTATGTTGGTGTTCATGATTTCAGTAAATTCACTAAAACATTTGCTGCTAACATAATGTTAAAAGAACTTGTTCAGTGAACCGCACTTAAATTATGACTAATGCAGATAATAAAATCAACTAGATTTTATTTATGAGGATTTAACCCAGTAATAAAACTTTACTACCTTTTTTTACCTTTTATACCTTCCTTGGACTTCAAGACCAAAATCAGTAAAAGAATAAACAAGAAATGTTTAAGTATAATAAATATATGTGTAACACAATAGCCGTGCATAAACTATTAAGAATTGAGAATTAATATAAACATTAAAGACCATGCACAATTTTACAGCACGCACATGTCTACAAAAGTTACTTCTTTTCAAGCGACTTCAAAAAGAAGGAGGTTCTCAATTCGACTGTATGTTTTTTATGTTTGTTACCTAATATCTTTGTTATACGTGAACCGATTTCTATGATTCTTTTTTTGTTGGCAAGTAAATGCTTCCGTGTGGTCCCATTTAAATTTGATCAAAATCTAACCAGTAGTTATTGAGCTATGTCGAAAGAAGCGTCATTGTTTACGCTAAGCGCGCAGCATTCCAAAATTATTAGTGCAATTACCCTAAACGCATAATTCTAGGTACCTACAATTGAAGTCGGTATTGTGTTGTTGTTGCAAAAAGAATTATACACTTACGAGGTTTTCAGTCGAGATCGATATCACTCCTGTCAGCAGTATCAACTTCTGAATTTCTGTTTATATATTGTTACATTTAAATTCAATAAATTCATATATACTTATATGAATTTATTGAATTTAAATGTAACAATAGAAACAACAATGTGCGCTCGCAAGCAACTCAAAGTGTGAGAAAACCGTCTGAAGTTAAAAAAATGCGCCTGTTAAACTTTAATAGCAAATCGATCGTCAATAAGTAGGTACTATTTATATTTGAGGCGCTCTGTAACATTAGGTACCAATACTATGCTGATATTAATTGGTATAACCATAATTCGAAACCGGTACATACCGTTTCGATACCTAATATTTCTAAACAAATTAGATCTAATAATTATAGATGCGCAAGTTTCAAATGGATGTGTGTAGGAATGTATGTATGGTGTTTGTTGCGTGAAAGAACGCAAAAACTGCTATACGGATTTAGATGAAATATAGATTATAGTCTGGGATAAATGAGTTCTCTTGCAGTGCAGTTGCAGTTAAGTTTCGATCAAAATAGCACTTTTCGTATTCTCGTAATTTTGACAGTCGCTGTCAGATACGCTCGAGTCAAGTTCGCGTCACGCGAGCGCTTTGGCGTTTATGTTATTAAATGACAACTAGCTGCCCCAGCGCACTTTGTACCGCGATTTTCTCACCTTTAAATTACTAATATCGCTATTAAAAAATAGGGGTTGGTGACAGAAGGGTGAAAATTTAGCTTTGTATGTATTATTTTAATTCGACATTATAAAAAATATATAAAATAAATGTAATCCAAAATAATAAAATAAATGTTAGGGGTGGATAACTCTTGTCACTTAGGGGTATAAAAAATAGATAGTAGGTAGCCGATTCTGAGACCTACTGAACATGCATATATTTCCTAAAAATCATGAGTATGGTAACTAACACAGTGACCCTTAACTTTTATATATTTGATTACAAGAATACTATTTTTGCAATAAGACTTAATTTGCACCGCAACTTAATCGCAACTTCACCCCAATCTGATCGGCCGCCGAAACTGCCGAAATATAGTATCCCTACTAATATTATAAATGCGAAAGTAACTCTTTCTGTCTGTCTGTTACGCTTTCCCGTTTAAACTACTGAACCGATTTGGAGAAATTGGGTATGGGGGTAGTCTACTAATATTATAAATGCGAAAGTAAATCTGTCTGTCTATTACGCTTTCCCGCTTAAACTACTGAACCGATCCGGAGAAATTGGGTATGGAGGTAGTTTGAGACACGAGAAAGGTCATAGGATAGTTTTTATCCGACTGCGCAAAAAGAAGGTCATGTTTTGGCGCGATAACCGATATACACGCGGGCGAAGCCGCTGTCGGAAAGCTAGTTCAATATAATACAAAACAACGGTACGGGCCTCGCCTTAGAAAAATAAGGTCGCGGCTTCGAATCCTGGTCGTGCCCACATATTTTTGTGTGAATTGTTTCATCTCCGCTGCTCAATATCGGTGAACGAAAACATCGTGAAGAAGGCATGTCTAAGAATTAATCATTCGAGGACATGTGACATCCACCAACCCGCACTTGGCCAGCGTGTCCACACACGCTGGCCACATTAAGGCCTAAACTCTCAATCTCAACTCATAAGAGAGTTGAGTGCAGACCCGTGCTCGGCAACAATAAAAAGGGATGAAGTGTGAAAGCAACAGGAAATCCTAGTGGATATTAGAAGCATGACTACGAAGCTAAAATAGTGTGATACTAAGTAAATACTGTAGGTTATTGTCTTTCACAACACTTGGTCGTTTGCCAACACTGTGAGATATGTCATATACTCTGATTTTGTAATATTGGCATCGTTTCATCTCGAACGTCATATGCACCCAATAGGTGCATATGACGTACGACATTCGTAACCCCATCTATCTAATTTGTCATCATATCATATCATCATATCATTTATTTCATCAACAAAAATACAATTGTGTTGAAAAAAAATCTAATAGGTGTAATAATAATACAGTGGGACATTAACACACACTGTCACGATTCCAAACTAAGCAGAGCTGGTACTAACTACTTAAAATACTTTTCTTTTTTAAACACATACTTTATTATAGATAATAACACCCAGACACAAGACAAACGGACATATACATCACACAAATGTTTGATTTGGTGGGAATCGAACCAACAACTTGCGGCGTGAAAAGCAAGCATCTTACCGATCACGCCACCGGCCAGTCAACAGTTGTCTAATACCTTCTTGTATTTAAACCTATTTGATAATCTGAATCTCGGAAATGGGTCCAACGATTTTCATCAAATTTAGAATGCAAGGGGTTTCAGGGGCAAACCATCGACGTAGCTAGGTTTCATTTAAAGAAAACGTCGATTTATCCAAGTTTTGAGGTATTGAAAACTTTCGCCACAAATTCGGTCGGTGGTCTTTGAACCAGATAATCCCGATAAATATAATTTATTTCTTTTTTCTTTGAATTCCTTCTTTTTATAAGAAAACCTATTACATATATTTAAAAAAAAATTAGCAACGCTCAGAGTGAAAGAAAGTTTTAAGTCAATACTAGATTTAAGTAGACCCATAATAATTAGGATGAACTTTTCGTGCCATAAACATAAAAACATTTAAAAATAAATGGCAATGGATTTAGATTCAATTTCAGACATTCTACAGGTTAATCCCCGACAAAAAAGAGGGATGTGAAGTATAATATAATTTAGTTAAACTAAGTAGGTACATAATAACTTTGTAACCAATGTGTGAACGTTGAGAAAAATAAATACAAATTTTAAATGTCAAAGACAATTGAAAACCAGCTGTATTACGAGGTCAATTCTAAGGAATCAAACTATACGTAGGAAAACTAGATTCAGACAGATGAACTAAATTCATTTTAAGTACCTCACATTACCTATATAAATTGCTAGTTGCAAATGTGTCTTCATTTTAATTTTTTTTTTGGATGACCTAACCTAACCTATTTTAACTTTTTCTTTCATTATAACTAATTTGTTTAGGTTATGTTTATATTTAGGTATAAATTGTATAACTATAGTTTAATTATTTAATGTTATGTGTAAATATTTAAATCATTGTAATTCTTTCCCACAAAATAAAAATAATAGATAATAAAAAAAAACATAAAAAAATAAAAATAAAAAAAAGGAATTTAAGATAATTATAGTTTTAAGTATCTAGTTTTATTGCAGCATTATACTCTAAATTTACATACACCAATATACAAAATAACCCTATTTCTTCAAACACTTTAACCACACTTCAACATTCATTTTCTCACACATTCATACAGCAGGCAACAAGAGAAAGCGTAATCCATTAGCGCCACTCTTGTTGCCTCATGCCTGGTTATGTACAAATAAAATACAAAATTTCTTATCGCGTTTAATGTCTTACAATATATATCTAATAATTAGTCCGATCAGTAGCTCCCTGGTAAACACGTGAAGTTAGAAATTGGCCAGCTTCACGTGTCCTTTAGCCACTATCGGAACGATTCTTCTGAGAGCATCTTTGAACCCATGACTCCACTCTCCACTTAAGCCAAACACGTAGTTGCGCAGGTGTGTAGTATCTTGGACTGGCATATAGAGTAGGTAACATTTTAGTTATATGTATGTAAGATACTTTTGTTGGAGGACACAAATTATAACAATAAATTGAAATTATAAAATAAAAAATAACAAAACACGAGGTCTCGTTTCAAGAGTTGTAAAGAGACTGGTAAAGAATGATGTCTGGAATAATCATGAATAATTCTGAATTGAGAAATATTAAGATCGAAGGAAGAAACGTAAAAGTGACAAGGAATGAGGAAAAGGTGGAAGGTTGGATGTTGTGTTTGTTACGAGGTCCGTCCGTCGTCAGGTTTTGCAGCCAGCAGTTAAAGCGAGGAAGTGAAGGACAGATTTTCTCTCTGGGGCATTCGGGTGTATATTTAAGGGTCGTTACGATGAAACGTTGATATTTGACGAGGGCTTGGGAAATTCAGTTAGCAAATTGTATCCTGGGCAATATGAACGCGCGACAGATGGGCCACCTAAACAAAAAAAAACATATTAACACATACACAACATAGCAACACGTCAGTATTACTCGAAGGTGTAGGCAGAGGTGAAGGTTTCGTCTGGCATGCTAAGGTCCCATTAGTCAATTTAATTTCAAACTTCTCTAAGTATATTATAAATATTTGCTCAACCCGGGAATCGAACCCATTGCCCCACGGCTATAAAGCGAACACGCTTGTCACTAGACTACCGTGATATTGGGCATCAAAATAATAAATGTGTTTAGAAAGAGTCTAAAATGTGAATCAATGTTGATTAAGTTATTGTACTTACCTCAACAATTCTTGTATATTTACTACGTAGTGTTTCCATTAACGAAGCAGGCACCATCGCGATCACTAAACCCGCTAGGTTCTCTTAGTAGTCTGTGCACTAAACTCAACACCTTTACATCGGGAATAATCGGGATACACAATGAGAGTTGAAGATGACAAGATCAATACATTCTCTGCTCTTATTAGTCTGTGTTCTCTGCGTACAAAGAGCCTTTGCGCAGGTAGACGCGCGCATCAGGCTTACCATAGGGATGTGAACCGATTATCTGCTATAGAAAATTCGACTAATAATAATCGGAGGTTCAAAACAAAACATTATACGAGTATTACTTTATCGGTTACTGTATCGCTGTTGCTTAGCTGATCCGGCAATCTTTGTTTTATTACCGTGGTATATTTATTCTAATTTTATCATTTAATTTGTTTCAAAACCCAGAACCACCTTCTAAAATTAATACATATGAACATTAGTTACATAAATTTGGTGCTTTATCCCAAACATCGTTCTATCGTACTGTCTTATCTACATATTCAGCATATTATATTAACTAAGTTCAAATAAGTATGAAACTAAAGCACCCGATATGTTCTCCGAATTTTTCAATAATATCATTATGAAATATAAAGAACTCATCGTATATTTAACCTGGAAAATTAGTAATAATATCTTGACTTAACCTTTTTCACTAGTGTCCCATCAAGAACACGTTTAAACAAAGCAACACTAATGTTCACGAAGGTTTTATTGTGATTCTATGTCTAGTAACATTTTTTCTATGAATTCAATTTTCGTACGCTTTCAAACAAAAGGTCTTTCTCAAAATCTGTTGGCAATCGATGGAATAATCGGCAAACATACCTATACCTATAACATACGGTACGTCAACATGGGGCTAGACCTTCAAGGAGCCAATAATTGGATAGAAAGCTCTCTAGCTCTTTTGGCAGCCATATCAGGCTCAATTCACTGAGTAGGAAAGTCACCCGTACCATTTTATCCGTGTTTGTATATTAATATTGTGGTCCGGCAGAGGCTATAGTCCTTCCACAGTCCTAGTTACCCAATCCATTTGCACCTACCACAACCAGATTTTAGTTTCCATATGCTATAATAGTCTTCCACTGACCGAGGATTGACCTTTGGTAAACTTACATGGTGTGAACTGGGATTATCATTGTCGGTTGGTGCCACCTCTATGTACAGGATTCGGCCCCATCATACACGTTTTCCAAAACTCTGGAGCCTCAAAACTACTAGCATTCATAATAATAATATAGATTATGCAAATCTCGATAATAATTCGATATTTGAATAACCCATTTTGTGTTACACCACGTCACATCCTTAACTGGTTTTTCATCTCTAACCTCCGTCGAACACGTCATCTTGTGTCGCGTTGTGCGCTGCGCAGTATAGAAAAAGATGGATGAGATTCTACTTTCGGTTGTATTCATTAAATGTTATTAATTGTATGATATTATAACATGTTCCTATTCACTATCACAGTAGTATGCATCAGCTTCTGTTTATACATTGTATGAGATATCATCTGCACAAAGTAACTAAGTATAGAGCGCTGCTCTGCAGGCTATATTATGACAGTATGTAAAGCTGTCAACTAACTCTAGTCTACTATAAATGTTACACCAGTGTAACAGTATAGACAACAGATGTGTAAAATGACGAGAAATAGGGAAAATTCGCAAAAGGCACCCATAACTACTTGTTCGCGTGGCATATATCAGGGAATATAAGGGTCAATACCAATAAAATACTAATATTCTTATTATGTCTATTGTATTTCAATATTTAACTTTACACCTTAGTACTCCAATAGCCTCTTGGAACACTTCTTCCAGTCGTTACAACATAACGTTGATATTTTACAAGTGCTTGGGAAATTCCGTTGGTACATTGTATCCTGGACAATCTGAATGCGCCACAGATGGCGCCACCTAAACAAGAAAATAACATTTTAACATACATACAACATAGCAACACTTCTGTATTATTTTAAGGTCTAGGTAGAGGTGAATATTAACCAATTTCGCCGGCCATGCTAAGGTCCAATAAGTCAATTCAATTCCAAACTTCACTAAGTTTGTTAAAAAATATTTGCTCCACCCGGGAATCGAACCAATAGCCCCGCGGTTATTAATCAAACACTTTTATCACTGGACAACCGTGGTATTGGGCATCATAATAAAACATGTGTTTAGAAAGAGTCTAAAATGTGAATCAACAAGTCTTGTATATCATTAACGAAGCAGGCAGTTTTATCTTTAAATATTGTAATGTTATTATTACGTACGTAGAAACAAAGACAAAATTATGAACGTAGTCCCCTGACACATACATAGAACCAGGCGTACAAGTAGTTACGTGGGGTTAGACCTTTATGGAGCCAATAATCGGATAGAAAGCTCTCTAGCTCTTTTGGCAGCCATATCAGGCTCAATTCACTGAGTAGGCAAGTCACCCGTACCATTTTATCCGTGTTTATATATTTCTATTCGTCAGGCAGGGTCCTGTTCCACAGTCCTAGTTACCCAATCCATTTGCACCTACCACAACCAGATTTTAGTTTCCATATGCTATAATAGTCTTCCACTGACCGAGGATTGACCTTTGGTAAACTTACATGGTGTGAACTGGGATTATCATTGTCGGTTGGTGCCACCTCTATGTACAGGATTCGGCCCCATCATACACGTTTTCCAAAACTCTGGAGCCTCAAAACTACTAGCATTAAACAATTACATAATTAATTACATAATTACAAGACTTTAAAATTTCAATTGACTGTTTTTTTTTTTTTTTTTACCGAGGGGAAATCCTTTATGGATACCCCCGCCCTGTAGGGCGCAGGGCGGGGGGTATGTGGGACTGCGTGAAGCGCTTACCCTAACTAAAACCCCCCGGGTGTTCCACCGCTCATCTTGGCCAGGGGGTCAGATATAAACGCCCCTCCATTAAGTCATTTGGGGCGCGCGCGGAACACACGCGCGCGCCTCCGTCATGTGCCTGCGTGGATGGACGGCGGGCCGCCCTACCCGCCATCCCGCAGGCACGGCGGGTGGTGGGTGGACCGAGATGATGGAGCCCCATTACTGGCACTCCATCGTCCCGGCCCGGTTGTTGTACATTGTCTAATATGAATATTTCCGAAGATATTACAGATTTAAAATAGCGGTGCGGCGGCGGTAGCGGCCCGGCCTCGCGCGGCGCGTGCTGTTTCTTTTGTATAATGGCAAAAAAGCTGTTCACGTTTTATAAACATTTTGTATAGTACCTTCACAGTTCTTTTCTTCAATAAACCCGCACCCTCCCCTGCACCCGCACCCGAACCGCACCGCACCCGCACCGCACCGCAACGCACTAGCACCCGCACCCGCACCGCACCGCACCGCACCGCACCGCACCGCACCGCACCGCACCGCGCCGCACTGCACCGCACTGCATCGCACTGCACCCTCACCTGCATCCGGACCCGCACCCGCACCGCACCGCACCGCACCAGCACCCGCACCTGCACCCGCACCCTCACCGCACCGCGCCGCACCAGCACCCGCAACTGCACCCTCACCCGCAGCGCTCTGCACCGCACCGCACCCGCACCGCACAGCACCGCACTCGCACCGCACCCGCACCTGCACTCGCACCCGCACCTGCACCCGCACCGGGACATCGGTAAATGATCAAAAGAGGTACACGCAACCAATCGCTAGATGTGTCAACTGGTACCAGATGAACATTGTATGATATTAGAACGTGTTCCTATTCACTATCACAGTAGTACGCTTCAGCTTCTGTTTATACATTGTATGAGATATCATCTGCACAAAGTAACTAAGTATAGAGCGCTGCTCTGCAGGCTATATTATGACAGTATGTAAAGCTGTCAACTAACTCTAGTCTACTATAAATGTTACACCAGTGTAACAGTATAGACAACAGATGTGTAAAATTACGAGAAATAGGGAAAATTCGCAAAAAGCACCCATAACTACCAGTCCGCGAGGCATTTATCAAGGAATTTAAGGGCATTTACCCATCTAAAGACGAGACTTCATTTTCTGAAAATACTGAGGCACCGGTCAAGAAACAGTGAAGTTCGCCAATCTTTTCCACGTGTCAGGTCCGTGTGTACGACATAACGTTGAAGTTATACAGGGGTTTGGGAAATTGCGCTAGAAAGTTGTATTCTGGACTTCTGAACGCGCCACTGAAGTCACCACCTGAACAAGAAAAATATACATATAACATTTCACCCACTTGTCCCATACATAATTGAGTTCCCTCGTATTCGTAAACGTTTTGGTCATTATAGCTAAAATAGGCTTATTCGTTTGTCTTTGTCCGCCATCTTTACATTTATGCTAGTAAGAAAGACACAAAGTCCATTTTATCTATAGAGTCCTGTACGATTTTTATGAATTAGACTGTTAGCATATCGCCGTTCTACAAACACAATTCGCACCATCGAGCTGCCACTAAGATTCTCTTAGTGTATTTAAATAAAAAATCTGCTCATCCTGGGAATCGAACTAAGGAACGCGAGCTTACTAACCGAACACGCTTAACTCTGATCCACCGAGGCAACTAGACACCGCAGTTAGTTAGTTACTTAGTTGAAGCGGACTAATTTTTCCGCATCTCGACGTCTCGCTATTGCCAGCCCAGCGCCAGGAGAAATCCCAGCAGACCCTTTATGTTGCCGATGGCCTCCCGGAGCGACCTCGGAGATCCGAGGTGTTCCGCTCTGTACCTCGCCACCCCTGGACAACAGGTGACCACGTGGGCGGCTGTTTCTTCTTGCTCCATACATGCCCTACACAAAGGACTGTCAGTGATACCTATGGTAAAGAGATGTTTATTTAGTAAGACACGACCAGTTATAATGCCCGTGATTAGGCGCAACTGTGGCCCTGTGAGCCTTGTCAGCCTGCGCGCTAATCCCGCATTAATGTTGGGCAAGGCATCGAAGTGTTAGATGTGTTTAATGAGAGTCTCAATGTGAATCAATGTTGATTTAGACGTCAAGCAACAGCTATTGCAGTTGCATATAATATATTATGTTCTTCGGATCAGTAGTTTCGACAATATGCCTTACATTGTACAAAATCGCACTTACCTCGACAACTCTTCTTCTCTATTACGTTGAGTGTTGACTAACGAATCAGGCAGGTTAATCCTGATTCTGAATGATACTGAATTATAAAAATAAAATAATTGATGTACTAAGTCGTCCATCATCGTCGCGATCACTGCACACAATATCTTTTCATCTCGGGATTTGCAATGAGGGTTGGGTATGACTAAATCAATACATTCTCTGCGTACAAAGATCCTTTGCGCAGGTAACCGCGCGCATGAGGCTGACTACAGGGATGTGAAACAATTATGTGCTATAGAAAATTCGATTAATACTCGTAATAATTTGAGGATCCAAACAAAACATTACTCGATAGGTTACTGTATCGCTGTAGCTTAGCTGATCCAGCAAACTTTGTTTTATAACCGTGGGTTATTTATTTTAGTTTTGTTATTTAATTTGTTTTTAAACAAGAACCGCCTTCTGAAATTAATACTTTAGTAACTACATCAGTTAAATAATGGTACTTTATCCTAAAAATCTTTCTTTCATTCTAAGCACTGTCTTATCTACCGATTCAGCACCAACATACTAGGTAAGTTAAAATAACTATGAAACTAGTGCACTCAATACATTCCCCGTGGTTTTTAATAGTATCAATATAAAATTTAAAGAAGTCATCATATCATATTTAATCGTGGCAAATAGGTCAAAACATCTCGACTTACCTAACCGATTTACTAGTGTCCCATCAACAACACGTTTACACAGTGCAACACTAATGTTCACGAAGGTTTTATTGTGATTCTATGTCTAGTTGTCTCCTGTATCTCTGAAGATATCATCAGGTTACATTTTTTTTCGATAGATTCAATTTTCATACGGTTTCAAATAAAAAACCTACTTAAGTATACAGAGAACCATGAATACAAGAAGGTACGTGGGGCTAGACCTTTAGGGAGCCAATAATTGGGTAGGAAGCTCTCTAACTTGTCGCTTCTTTTGGCGGCCATATTAGGCTCTATTTGTTGTGTGGGCAAGTCACCCAGTACCATTTTATCCGTATTTATATATTTCCATTGGTCAGGCAGGGGTTATAATCCTTCCGAAGTCCTAGTTACCCAACCCATATCCATACCCGGGGATTGCGCTTGGGTATACTTACATGATGTGAACGGGGATTATCATTGTCGGTTAGTGCCTCCTCTATTGTATAGGATTCGGCCCCATTATGCACTTTTTCCAAAAGCCTGGAGCGCCAAAATTCCTAGCATTAAAAATTACATACCTACACAACAATAGTAAAGGTAAAGTTTACACAATATCAAACTTAACACCTCATAATTACAAGTCTTAAAAATTTAAATTGTGTCAGGAGCTCAAACTAAACTAATCTAACTATCCAACTGAACATGTAACATCTCCTTCTTAAGAAGTCGCATAACATTCAACAAAATTGATTATTCTCGTGTATTGGGTAAGACTCGATAATAAGCCGATAAATGAATAACCGATTTCGTGTTAGGACGTCACATCCCTTACCGGGCTCTTATCTCAAACCTCCGTCCAACACGTCATCTATCGATTTGCTTTGTGCGCAGCGCGCGCAGTGTGTTGCTCATCCTTAACCAACTTCTAAAAAAATGGATGAGAATCTATGTTAGGTTGTATTTATTAAATATTAAAAAAGTCGCTTAGCTGAGGGTATCTCAGATGATTAGGAAATAAAAGAAGAACTTTACAGTTAAATATAGCTTACTTTTCAAATTAACTAAACTAAAATTGATATCGGTAAATGATCAAAAGAGGTACATACACGCAACAAATCGCTAGATGTGTCAACTGGTACCAGATGAACATTGTATGATATTAGGTATAACGTGTTCCTATTCACTATCACAGTAGTATGCATCAGCTTCTGTTTATACATTGTATGAGATATCATCTGCACAAAGTAACTAAGTATAGAGCGCTGCTCTGCAGGCTATATTATGACAATATGTAAAGCTGTCAACTAACTCTAGTCTACTATAAATGTTACACCAGTGTAACAGTATAGACAACAGATGTGTAAAATGTCGAGAAATAGGGAAAATTCGCAAAAAGCACCCATAACTACCTGTTCGCGGGGCATATATCAGGGAATATAAGGGTCAATACCAATAAAATACTAATATTCTTATTATGTCTATTGTATTTCAATATTTAACTTTACACCTTAGTACTCCAATAGCCTCTTGGAACACTTCTTCCAGTCGTTACGACATAACGTTGATATTTTACAAGTGCTTGGGAAATTCCGTTGAAATGAAATGAAATGAAAAATATGCTTTATTTTTTTTGAGACGCGAGTCTACTTAAAAATAGTCCAATTTCTTTTCCTACCGTGCAGTGAATGACTGGCAACTACTGAGAAACACTGCCAAAAAACTCAGCAGGCTTTTTTTCTTTTTTAAATGAAGTACTTATATCTATTACATTTTGTTTGTTTATTGTGTTGAATTAGAGCGACTTAATTCCAAGCGTTTTTATCCGTTACATAGTCTGAAATTTTATAATACGCTTTCTTACATAACGTAGATTTTATAGTTATTTTAAATTTGTTAATAGTCATTTCCCTAATATTATTTGGAAGTTTATTGTAGAAACGTATACACTGCCCCATAAAAGAGTTACTGATTTTGTGGAGTCGAGTATGATGTGCTACAAGATCGTTCTTATTTCTAGTATTTAAATTATGTGTGTCGCTTATTTTTTTAAATTTTGTAATATTTTTATGCACATACAATAAATTTTCATAAATATATTGAGAAGCGACAGTCAAAATATTTATGTCTCTGAATTTCTCTCTTAGAGAAACACGGCTTCCTAGTTTGTAGATAGCTCTTATAGCTCTTTTTTGTAAAATAAAAATGGTTTCTATGTCAGCCGCATTTCCCCAAAGAAGAATTCCATAAGACATGATACTATGAAAATAACTAAAATAAACAATTCTAGCAGTATCCTCATCAGTGAGCCGTCTAATTGTTTTGACTGCATACGCAGCAGAACTTAATTTTCCGGACAGTTTATCTATATGAGGAAGCCATTGTAATTTAGAATCTAGTGTGATGCCTAAAAAAACAGATGACTTAACAGGGTCCACCTCATTACCATTAATTTTAACATTTAATTTTGTATTTGCCTGTCTTACAGTAGGCATGGAAAACTTTATCACTTTAGTTTTTTTATCATTGCGTAAAAGATTATTCACACTAAACCAATAGACCACCTTAGAGAGTGCGTTGTTTACTTCGTCATAATTGCTTAGTTGTTGATTAATTTTAAATGTCAATGAAGTATCATCGGCAAACAACACAATCTCATGGCTATCATTAACATAATAAGGTAAGTCATTAATATAAACTAGGAACAGAAAAGGGCCGAGAATCGATCCTTGAGGTACACCCATGGTGACTCTTGACCCTGAGGACTTAATTCCATTGACATCGACTTTTTGAATTCTATCACTCAGATAAGATATGATAAATTCAAGAGCTTTATTCTTAATACCATAGTGGTGTAATTTCCTTACAAGAGTTTCATGTTGCACACAGTCAAAGGCTTTGGACAAGTCGCAAAATATACCCAAGGCATCCTGCAAATTCTCCCAAGCAGCATAGATACTTTTTAATAATTCAACACCTGCATCAACGGTTGAGCAACCTTTGGTAAACCCGAACTGTTTCTTATGTAACAATTCATGTCTATTAAAATGTCTGAGCAACTGGCTAAGTATTAATTTTTCAAAGATTTTACTTAAGGTGGGTAATACAGAAACAGGTCGAAAGTTTGATGGATCAGAAGTATCTCCAGATTTAAATAAAGGAATAACCTTACTGTGCTTCATCAAGTCAGAAAATACACCTACTGCAATACAGTTATTGAAAATAGATGCAAGATGTGGGGCAATTATAGTAATAATTGCAGATACCGCCTTAACAGAAAGTCCCCACAAGTCTTTAATATTCTTCAAATTAATTGATTTAAAGGCTTTCAATATATCATTAGGTGTAACTTGCATAAATTCAAACACTGTACCGCACTCTACTACATTTTCCTTAAGTATTGATTCAGCGGATATAGAAGACGACGGTAGACTCATTGTAGTCAGAAAAGGAATGTTAGTAAAAAAATTTTCAAACTCTGTCGCAACTTCCAGGTGCTCTGTTATATCTACATTATTAATTTTTAGCTTAAAATCTTTATTACAGGCTTTTTTCTTACCAGTTTCATTATTAATAATGTTCCAAGTAGTTTTAACAACATTAGAAGATGTTTTGATTTTATTTTTTATGTATATGGATTTAGCGGTTAAACATATTTTTTTAAAAAGTTTTGAATATCTTTTAACATAATCTATGAAGGTAGGGTCCTGATTGTAGGACTTTTCAGCGTATAAATCATACAGTTTATTTCTACTTTTATAGATACCCGGGGTTGCCCATTCACCAAAATCCAGACCATCACTAACCATCAAGTGTTTAGAAGTAAAAACTCTATGAAATGTTTCATTAATTTGATTAAATAAATAATTATATTGATAATCTGGACTCTGGTTGCTGGGCAACCACTCTAATTTAATTAATAAATTGTTTTTAAACCTGTCTAAGCGGCTTTCACTGAAGGGTACAACTGTTATTTTCCTTTTTTTACTTTTTGGAGTATCTACTGGATAACAAACTAGCTGACCACTGTGATCTGATTGTATTTTATTAAAAACTGATTTATGACTAGGTGTCATATTACAAAAAATATTATCAATACATGTCGCACTAGTGGCAGTTATTCTAGTTGGTTCACAAAATATGTTTATTAGGTTATAAGATTTGAATAAATTTAAAAAAATTGTAGTAGTAGAACAATCCTCCAAAATATTTATATTAAAGTCTCCACAGACAGTAACAGTTTTATGGCTATTAGATATTTTATTTAAGGCATCCTCCATTATTCTTAAAAATGCCTCAAAAGGCGCGCAGGGAGGTTTGTATACGTTAATAACAATATGTCGCTCCAACTCAACACAAGAGATCTCAACAACTCGCTCAACAGAGAGGCTCACAATATCAGATCTTTCTTTATATTTGAGTAATTTATTTGTTATTATTAAAGAGCCACCATGAATAAACTTTTCCCTGATGAACGAGCTTGCAATCTGGTGATTATTGAAGCTGTAAATGAATTGATGGCGCTTAAGCCAGTGCTCACTAAGACAAATAATATCAATATTCTCACAATTCATAAACAACTCCAATTCTAACTCTTTACCTAACAGTCCTTGAATATTTTGATGCACCAGATTGATACAATTTTTATTATAATGTTTAAATTTTAATGGTTTTGTATTTAAATAATTATTCTGATATCCATCATCAGATCCATTACCTTTATTACTAATGCCAGAGATTATCTCTATTGTCTTTAGGTCTAATTTAAAGAACTTGGAACTTGTTCCAAACTGTCAAAGTTTAATATTACATTTGTAACCTGCTCAATAGAAGCAGTGGAGTTAGCCAACAACTTGGCTGGGTCATTAAAACAATATGATAGCGACATTGCTATTTGTTTTTTATAAAAATTTGCAAGATAAAAATTATCTTTTGTTAATTTACATGTCTTATTAAATACAAAGGTATTAATGTCAACTAAAGTGAATTTATTGTTATACAATGCCAAAGTATGCAATTTATTATTTAACCTATGTCTGGCATTATTTTCTGCCTCAAGCAACAACTTGCTATAAGGAAATGCAGTTAAAATTATGTGTTTAATATCTAATTGAGCTAACAAATCAAAGTATTTTGTTAATATGTGACTATTAGCATTTCCTCTTCTCCCAACATAAATAATCAAAGTGGTGCTAGGACAGTGCCTACTACTAATTATTTTTTCCATAATTTGGACAAAGCTTGCACCTGGGAAACAATGATTTATAATGCGATTTCCTGTATTATCTAGAAATATTTGTCCCATATTTGGTTGGTACATTGTATCCTGGGCAATCTGAACGCGCCACAGATGGCGCCACCTAAACAAGAAAATAACATTTTAACATACATACAACATAGCAACACTTCTGTATTATTTTAAGGTCTAGGCAGAGGTGAATATTAACCACTTTTCGCTGGCCATGCTAAGGTCCAATAAGTCAATTCAATACCAAACTTCTCTAAGTTTATTAAAAAATATTTGCTCCAACCAAGAATTGACCCCATTGCCCCGCAGTTATTAATCGAACATGCTTAACACTAGACAACCGTGGTATTGGGCATCAAAATAATACATGTATTTAAAAAGAGTCTAAAATATGTTAGAATTTTGAATATATTCTCTACACCTCAACAATTCTTGTATATTATTACGTATGGTTTTGATTATCGAAGCAGGAATTTTAATCTTTAAATATTGTAATGTTATTATTTGGTACTTAAAAGCTAAGACAGAATTATGAGCATAGTCGCCTGACACCATCGCGATAGCTAAATGATAAAATCAATCCGTTCTCTGCGTACAAAGAACCTTTGCGCAGGTAGACGCGCGCATCAGGCTTACCATAGGGATGTGAAACGATTATCTGCTATATAGAAAATTCGATTAATAATAATCGGAGGTTCAAAACAAAACATTACAAGATTGGTTACTGTATCGCAGTAGCTTAGCTGATCTTTGTTTTATTACCGCGGTTTATTTACTTTAATTTTGTTATTTAATTTGATTGAAAACAGGAACCGCCTTCTAAAATTATTACTTATGTACATCAGTCAAATTTTGTTAGGTACTTTATCCCAAACATAGTTCTTTATTCTAAGCACTGTCTCCTATATTTTTGAAGATATAATCAGATTACATTTATTGCAATCAAATTTTTCAGTTCTAGTTTCAAACGGTTTTAAACACTAAACATTACTCAAAATCGGTCAGCAATTAATGGAGAAATCGGCGCACATATCTAAAATACATAGAACCAAGCAAACAAGTAGATTTACGTTGGACTAAACCAATAATTCCCTAAACTTCTAAAAAAATGGATGAGCTTCTATGTTGGGTTGTATTTACTAAATACTATAAGAGTTCCCTAGCTGTGGATTTCTTAAATATTTGAGAAATAAAATAAGAACTGTACAGTTAAATGTAGCTTACTTTTCAAATTAACTAAACTAAAATTGATATCGGTAAATGATCAAAAGAGGTACACGCAACAAATCGCTAGATGTGTCAACTGGTACCAGATGAACATTGTATGATATTATAACGTGTTCCTATTCACTATCACAGTAGTATGCATCAGCTTCTGTTTATACATTGTATGAGATATCATCTGCACAAAGTAACTAAGTATAGAGCGCTGCTCTGCAGGCTATATTATGACAATATGTAAAGCTGTCAACTAACTCTAGTCTACTATAAATGTTACACCAGTGTAACAGTATAGACAACAGATGTGTAAAATGACGAGAAATTAGGAAAAATCGCAAAAAGCACCCATAACTACCTGTCCGCGAGGCATTTATCAGAGAATTTAAGCGCTTTTACCCATCTAAAGACCAGATTTCATTTTTTGAAAATTTGGAGGCACCGGTCAAGGAGCAATGGAGTCCTCCAAACTTTCCCATGTGTAAGAACTATGTAGGGTAAATAAACCAATAAAATTCTTACTAATTTTCCTGTTATGATTAATGTACTACATTTTTTTTCTTTACACCTTAGGACTCCACTAGCGACTTGTGGAACCCTTCTTGCAGCAAGTAGGTCCGTGTGTACAACATAACGTTGAAGTTATACAGGGGTTTGGGAAATTCCGCTGGTAAATTGTATTCTGGACTTCTGAACGCGCCACTGAAGGCAACACCTGAACAAGAAAAATGTACATGTAACATATCATCACACCCGTATTACCCGAAGGTGTATAGAGAGGTCAATATCAGCTACTAGTCGCCGGTTATGATTAGGTCCCGTACGTAATTGAGTTTCCTCGTATTCATAAACGTTTTTATATGTTCATTATAGCAACATAGGTTAACAAATAAAAATTTGCTCAACCGCGAGCTTACTAACCGAACACGCTTAACTCTGATGCACCGAGGCAACTGGGTACCGAAGTGATAATCGTGTTGTAAAATATTCTTAATGTGAATCAATGTTGATTTAGACGTCAAGCAAAAAGTTTACATAGAAAATATGCTTTACATTCTACAAAATTGCACTTACCTCGACCACTCTGGTATATTATTACGTTGTGTATTGATTAACGAATCAGGTAGGTGAATTCTGTTTCTGAATGGTACTGAATTATACATAAAAATTAAATGATGTACAAAGTCGACCGTCATCTTCGCGATCTCTGAACACAATATCTCGTCTCGTTTGCAATAAGGGTTGGGGATGAATAAATCGATACGACGCGTTAGTGACGCGCGCGCGTGCGCAGCTGCGTACAAAGAACAAACGCGCGCAGCGGGCTTACAATAGAGATGTGTAACAATTATCGAGTAAACAAAAACCGCTTATTTATAATTACCGCCGGTTTAAAAAGAAACATTACAAGATACCTACTCTAATGTATAGCATAACTGGTTAATCTGGCAAATAATAATAAATAAATAAATAAATAAATATTCTGGGACATTAACACACACGGTCATCTGGTCCCAAGCTAAGCAGAGCTTGTGATATGGAAACCAGATAACTGGTATATACTATACATATAATACTTTTCTTTTGTAAATATATACTTATAATAGATATTTACACCCAGACTCGACACAAACACTAATGTTGATCACTAATGTTTGTCTCGGGTGGGAATCGAACCCACGAACTGCGGCGTGAAAAGCAAGTATCTTACCGACCACGCAAATGTTGTTTTTCAAGATATGGTCATTATTTGTGAGGTTAAATTAGAAAACTATTTATGTATTTTACCTTTTTACAATGTTTGACGTTTAAAATGAGAATCTAAAATGTCCGTGAAAGACTAAAATTTATACAGTCAAGCAAGTTGCTTACATAATTTAATCTTTCGTGCTATGGAAAAAAGATCTTATTTGTTCATTTTTTATCCACGAGCTTCCTACAAATCACAAATTCTTAATTTTGTGCCTTATCTTAATGCAGTTAGGTTCATTTTCAGTTTTTAATCTCACCATACACAAAAACTTATTCCATCCAGTACAGACAGCATCTAAATATAATCTAGTATAGTATTATATTACCTATATGTGATTGAATCTATTTGCCTGCCTCAAGAAATGCTGTTACTATAAAAGTAGGTATTTATGCAACATCTTTGAAATATTAAAAACACAATGATTAAAGGTATTTTTCAATGGAAACTGTTCAATTTTATTCAACATCTAACATTATTCTAACAATCAATAACAATGCGGGTGTTTATAAAATTGACTGTGAGTGTGGACTCTCTTAAATAGGACAAACAAAGAGAAGTATAGGGACCTGCGTAAAAGAAAACATAGCTGACGTTAAACATCAACGCTCGACGAAAACAGGAGTGTGTGAACATACTCAAAAAGGCCCCAACCATTACCTGAGATTTGATAAAACACAGGTCCTTGTCAAAGAAAACCGGTCCCTACCAAGAATGATCCGCGAAGCTATTGAAATTAAAAAACATCCTAATTTTAACAGAGAAAATGGTTGGAATATGCCACCAGCTTGGGACCCAGTGCTCAATTTACTTGTACCAAAACCCAAGCAAAATCAACTCAGAATTCAAGGCACTGTGAGCTCAGTTTGCTTAAATCGGAACGCAACTTAAATATAAATGTTTGAAGGTAGTCAGTAATAAGTGTGATTAATATTTTTGGACGTCAAATATCTCAGTCCACCCGTGAACATGAAGTCTGAAAAGACTTTGAAACGTCGGGATCTAAAATCTAAAATAAACCGCGATAAAATCCGTTAAAAAGTAGTTTTATTTCAATGTGTGATATTCGCGTAAATCTAAGACCACTAACATGAACCAATAATGTTATGTGAACCAATAATATTATTATTGATTGCTGTTTTGCTAAATTATTCATATTATTGACGGCTGTTTGCAATGAATGTATTGCGCGATCACATTATTGGCGATCGTGTATGGAATTTAAGTTGTGTTGAGTTTTTAATACTCATTATTTAGGTACCCATCTATTGTATTTCTTTGTTATATAAAATTGTATATTATTATATTTATTATTAGTGTAGGTCAGTTATAGTAAATATTGAAAAAAAAATATTATTTTTGTTTCTACCTACTATTACATATTTAAATCTCCATTTAAGACAAAATTTATCTCCAGATCACCATGATGGAATGGTGTGCAGAGAAATTTATTTACCTCAACCCGTTTAAATATCCCACTGCTAAGCACGGTTCTTCTCTCAACTATCTTACGAGTTAAGTGAGTTTAAACCCTAATTTATTTAAGCCTAAATGACAAAGTGCGGGTTGATGGATGTCACATGACCTGATTAGTTCTTAAATTTCCTCACGATGTTTTCCTTCAATTCAAAGATGTGTGGACACGACTGGAAATCGAATCCGCAGCCGTATAAATCTAAGGCAACGCCCGTAACGCGGCGCTACCACTGCTCAATCATCATATAGAAATAACTCTAACAAATGAATGAACAAACAGCAATTTGGCAAAACAGCAATATTAACAGACAACAGTTTTCAATGACAGCTGTTAGAAAATAACATAACAGTTGTTGTTTGTTATTTCAAAATAGCCATTATTACCATCACTAAGCCTGATGCGCGCGTCTACCTGCGCAAAGGTTCTTTGTATCTCCAACCCTCATTGTGTGCCCCGATGTAAAGGTGTTGAGTTTAGTGATCGCGATGATGTCAGGCGACTATGTTCACAATTTTATCTTTGCTTTTACGTACCAAATAATAACATTACAATATTTAAAGATTAAACTGCCTGCATCGTTGATCAAAACACTTCGTAGTAATATACAAGACTTGTTGAGGTAAGTGCAATTTGATATAATGTAGAGAATATATTCAAAATTCAAACATATTTTAGACTCTTTCTAAATACATGTATTATTTTGATGCCCAATACCACGGTTGTCTAGTGTTAAGCATGTTCGATTAATAACTGCGGGGCAATGGGTTCAATTCCTCGATGGAGCAAATATTTTTTAATAAACTTAGAGAAGTTTGGAATTGAATTGACTTATCGGACCTTTGCATGGCCGGCGAAAAGTGGTTAATATTCACCTCTGCCTACAACTTTAACTAACACAGAAGTGTTGCTATGTTGTATGTATGTTAAAATGTTATTTTCTTGTTTAGGTGGCGCCATCTGTGGCGCGTTCAGATTGCCCAGGATACAATGTACCAACGGAATTTCCCAAGCACTTGTAAAATATCAACGTTATGTTGTAACGACTGGATGAAGTGTTCCAAGAGGCTATTGGAGTACTAAGGAGTAAAGTTAAATATTGAAATACAATAGACATAATAAGAATATTAGTATTTTATTGGTATTGACCCTTATATTCCCTGATATATGCCCCGCGAACAGGTAGTTATGGGCGCTTATTGCGAATTTTCCCTATTTCTCGTCATTTTACACATCTGTTGTCAATACTGTTACACTGGTGTAACATTCATAGTAGACTACCGGAATTTTCATAATATCAGTCATTAAATAAATAAATAAATATTCTGGGACATTAACACACACGGTCATCTGGTCCCAAGCTAAGCAGAGCTTGTGTTATGGAAACCAGATAACTGGTATATACTATACATATAATACTTTTCTTTTGTAAATATATACTTAAAATAGATATTTACACCCAGACTCGACACAAACACAAATGTTCATCACTAATGTTTGTCTCGGGTGGGAATCGAACCCACGACCTGCGGCGTGAAAAGCAAGTATCTTACCGACCACGCCACCCCCCATTGTGCCCATCTCATGTGTAATTCAATTCAAATTCAAAATTCTTTATTTACGAACAACACAGATCCATTTGTCAGTAACATTTAAACTTTGTTAGTTAACTATAGGTACCTATTACCCACATAAGCTAATTGTTAATTAACCTGAGAAGTACATCGTGCGAGCGATACCCAGAGGAATGATTGTCACTGCTAACTCGTGCAACGTCCACACAAAGATCTTCACCAGGGGGCCAGGGGGTTTTTAGTCTACCACCACTGGGCACGGGTCTTCTCTCAAATATCTTACGAGTTGAGAGAGTATTGGCCTTAATCCCCACACGCTGGCCAAGTGCGGGTTGGTGGATGTCACATGTCCTCGAATGATTTGTTTTTAGACATGCCGGTTTCCTCACGATGTTTCCCTTCACCGATATTGAACAGAGGCGATGTTACAATACATTATTTATACTAGTATTATCTTCTAAATAGTATGTGGGTCATCGGAGTCCATCATTAAATAAAAAAATAGTTATTAATGTGACGAATTTGGGAGTACCAACACTGTCCAGCGAATCGACTTCTGTCCACAATCGACGGTAATTACACTAATTACTCTGTCGATTGTGGACGAACATACTTACTTTAAGAAACATACATACATAAATATATCGTACAATCAAACATAGCCCCCACCTTTTCATATAATATCATTTATTTTTGTAAAAATACGAAAGGAAATACAAAGGTGTCAGCTAAAAAAACAAGGCCTCTATATTTTGTCGATAATCGATATGCATATAAAATTACAATAATAGATAATATAACAAACGTATTATTATCAAATAAACATCAAAATACAGAGTCAAATCAGTATGGGAATATGAAGAATAGGCGAAATAGGAAAATTGGAGCACTCCAAACTATGGGCATATTATGCAAATGTCAGAATCAAATTAAAATTACTACAATAAATTGATATTATTATATTTATTAATTGATTTTAGTCGACATCCATTATTAATTATTATTATGTATTTTAAATATAATATTGTAAATGACACGTGGCTTATAACAATGACGTATTATTTTGACATTATTTTATTACAATAATATTATTACTTGGCTTTTGTTAATTGGATTATTTGTTTAGATGTTCATTAATCATGACTTGTTTTGTATTAGACTATATTTTTATTACCTATTTAATTTTACAACAAATTTTGAATAGTTATTTGTAATTGTCATATTATAATTCGTAATTTACTTAATAATTAATTGTTATCTTACTTTTTGGAATTTGTACGCCTTAGCGGGCAAAACATGACGACCAATTCGAAGTGTACACCTTGCATGCTTGACTAGTATGTATACGCATGTATAATGACAAATGAATTATCTTTATCTTTATCTTACAATGTATTATGGATGAGAGAGAGAGAGAGAGAGGAGAGGACTGAGAAGTAAGTAATATTATGAGCTACCTACCTAGTTCAATCAGTACGACGCGACCGATAGTTTTCATTCGCGAATTAAATGCGTATTTTAAACTTTAAAATAGAATTGAATGTAGGTACATAAAATAGATGTGTAGGTACTAGTGTAATAAGTTGCTTCTTTCTACCATGGTACCTACCTGTTTTCTACGCATTAATTTAAACATGTCATTATCGATTGTCAAATAAATGGGCGTTCCTGCTCAAGGAAGAGTTGTCATGGTTACCGGTTGCCACAGCAACCAGTGTTACCACCAAAAAAATATCGAAACTACAATTTTATACTCGAGTAGGTTATAATTTTTATTAAATTATTGTCAATCGATTTTAATTTGCAATTGGTACAGCGATAGCGTAGGTTATGTGGAGAAATTAAAGTTTGCGACATGATATAGAGATGTTTGTATTTAAGTAGTCTCCATTTGAATAATTGATCGCAGATTATTTTAAATTGACAACAATTCGTTTAAATACGTCAATATTTTTCATGTTGTTGGTAATTAAATGTGGTAGCTAAAGTGTGAATTAAGGAATACTCTACATCTTCTCCGAAAAGTTAAATGACTACACGCCGATGCCAAGCGCTTAGCTTCTACTTTTACTGTGCGAACTGCTACGTTGTGGAATTCGCTGCCGGCATCTATGTTTCCCGATAGCTCTATCCTGCCCGTCTTCAAGTCACGAGGGAATCGGTGTATTTACTGAGTAAGTGCATTTCTATGTCTTCTTAATAAAGGCATATCAAACAATACGGCAAGTAATACAATATGAAAATATTAAGCCGTAATCACCTGTTAGAGAAGTTTTCATTGCTATTAGACTTTGAACAGGCGCCTTCGTTTGTACATATAATTGCTGTTCGATTTTTATCAGGAGCTTTTATGAGATTGTGCAAATTATTATTTTAAACAAAGGCAACACTAAACCGCAATGCCCGCATAAAATCTATCGAAAGTAGATAGTTGTGTTATTATGTTATATGTTCTCGCTTTTGACGTGACAACGTCTTATAAATTGGTTTGCCGGGTGACACTTCAAGAAACTGCGTTACGCTCCGCTCACGTTATGCGCTCACAATGAGAGCGAGTGAGAGGCACGCGTCCCTTCCACTCGGGCATGGTTAGCCCGCCTAAGAGCGAGAGAGACAGACATAAAAAGTGAAAGGCACGCGTCCCTTCCACTCGAGCACAGTTAGCCCGCCTAAGAGCGAGATTCTTTGTATAAATTAATGTTTTAAATATAATTCTTTGTATAAATAAATGTTTTAAATTGTTACTATTATTTCATCCTTCTTCCTACTATACGAATGAATATTCACATTAAAATTATTTTACCACTCAAAGTCGTTGTCACGTAAAACTTTCGCCCGTATACCGACTTTACAGGCAACCAATTTTTTTTTTTATCTTTATCTATGTCTTCTTACTAAAGGTGCTCGAGACATTATAATCGAACACCGATTTGCTGATCTAGCAACTTAGCGACTTTCCTTAGTCTTGCAAGATACTGTGAGTTCATGCGTAGCAATGCATAATCCATCAGCAATCATTAATCATTGCCATCAATCCCATCTTTCCAGTATAAACTTGAGTTCTACCATCTTTCCTAGTCTTTTTATTAGTCTCCATCAGCCGTACCCTGTAAGTCACGTCTCCTTTAAAAGGCATATCAAACAATACGGTAATTAATACGATATGACAAATGTATTCGGCTGTAATCATCTGTTAGAGAGGTTTAATTGCTATTTGACTTTGGTCAGGCGCCTTCATTAATAAATCTCATTGCTGTTAGACTTTTATCAGGCGCATTTTAAGAACATTTTGCAAACTCTACTTAATTTTTAACACATCATTTTTGTGGCACTCTAAAACACACTGCCAACACAAATAATATTTTTATCATCAAGACCCGAATAAAGAAAACTCTCAAAGTAATTTATCCATAGCTGTTATTGCTATTTGACTTTTATCAGGTGTCTTCATTTGTATTATCATTATTGTTCGACTTTTATCAGGTGCCTTCATTTGTACATATCATTGCTGTTCGACTGTTATAAGGTGTCTTCATTTGTACATATCATTGCTGTTCGACTTTTATCAGGTGTCTTCATTTGTACATATCATTACTGTGCGACTGTTATCAGGTGTCTTCATTTGTACATATCATTACTGTTCGACTGTTATCAGGTGTCTTCATTTGTATATATCATTGCTGTTCGACTTTTATCAGGTATCTTCATTTGTACATATCATTACTGTTCGACTGTTATCAGGTGTCTTCATTTGTACATATCATTGCTGTTCGACTTTTATCAGGTGCTTTCATTTGTACATATCATTGCTGTTCGACTTTTATCAGGTGTCTTCATTTGTACATATCATTACTGTTCGACTGTTATCAGGTGTCTTCATTTGTACATATCATTGCTGTTCGACTTTTATCAGGTGCCTTCATTTGTACATATCATTGCTGTTCGACTTTTATCGGGTGTCTTCATTTGTACATATCATTGCTGTTCGACTTTTATCAGGTGCCTTCATTTGTACATATCATTGCTGTTCGACTTTTATCAGCCTCTACCTCCTCCGAAAATATTCTTATTCATTTTTATTTAAATAGATTTAATACCTAGCATTTTGACAGGTTCAAGATTGTATCCGAAAACCATTTTTTTGTATTGTCGAACTAGGAGTACTGAAGAAAAGAACTAGGGAAATAATTTGTTATCCTTACATTATTGACGAACTGTTTTACTTATTACTAGCTTTCCGACAGCGGCTTCGCCCGCGTGTATGTCGTTTATAGTGCCAAAACATTAGCTTCTTTTTGCGCAGTCGGATAAAAACTATCCTATGTCCTTTCTCGGGTCTCAAACTACCTCCATACCCAACTTCATCCAGGTTTTCCTTTCTGACGCTATAACTGCAGAACGCACGAACCGATTTCCACGGTTTTGCATTCGTTGGAAAGGTCTCGGGCTCCGTGAGGTTTTTAACAAAGAAAATTCAGTAAAATTTTCAACAGAACAGCGGGAAAATGTTACATAAAACGAAGCCATCTGGTCACGAAACGGAGTTCGCCGGGTTTGCTAGTTGTTTATATATATTACTAGTGGCCCGTCCCGGCTTCGCACGGGTAGATATCGGTATTTAGACAAAATTTTTAATCATCATACATTTTATCACACTCTTGGCTTACTTTCCATGCTTAGAACACTCCATCAAATCTGCTTTGGCAAAACAAATAATAAAAATCATTAGTTTAATAGCTATGGTGCCGCAATAACCCATAGATAGACACCCAGATAAATGTTAGGTATCTACATAAGTAACGGTCCCGGTTGTGTCACGTGTGGTTCCCGTAACCTCCTGGCATAAATGCGCCACGGAACACCCGGGAGATTTTAGTGGGTACTCTTTGGGAGTCTCACATACCCCTTGCCCTGAGCACACACGGGGCGAAGGAATCCATAATGAATTTCCCCCGGTAAAAGAATGTTTTAAGTAATAGACCACATACACCTTTGGCGTTCTGCCTACCCAGACGTGTTGTTACATTCATTTACACATACAGGAATCATATAAATTTGAACACACTCTTGTTAGATCTGGAAAGAAGTGATAGACCAAGCTAGATTTCTTATCATTACATACCTACCTACACTCTTGGTGCTGTCTACCCTGTGAGGGATATAGTCGTGGTGTCACATTTATTTACACACTAGTTTTCCGCCCGCGGCTTCGCCCGCGGATGTCAGTTATCGCACCAAACCTTTAACCTCTTTTTTCGCAGTCGGATAAGCTATCCTTTCCCGGGTCTCGAACTATCTCCATACAAAATTAGTTCAGTAGTGTAGGCGTGTAAGCAATATTTTGAAATCGGCAAGCCCCCATAGGCATGTCCATAAATCTATAGGACTTTCATAAAAAATGTCTCTATTGTCACACCGGTGAAAGTCGTTTTTCTACGGCTCTTAGACCATAATGTAAGTTTTTCATTTATTATCCAAGAACAAATAAATTTAAATTTCGAATTCTATTAATCGGATTGAGTTATCAAACATGTCATTGTGTCAAAATAAAAAGTAATTTAGCTAAAAAGCACGAAGGAGTATTGATATCAACTTCAAAGAAAATCTCCCTCAGAATAATTTCTCTGGCTTCGCCCTCGTAGTATTAGGATAAAGATAAAAAAAATTGGAAAAATAAAAAACACGTGTTTCATTATTTGTTCTAAACTATATTTATACCGAATTTGAAGTGAATCGGACCAAGGACTAAACAGTTCTGCAATATTTAATTTTTCCAAAAAAGCTCATTTTACACTCCCCCTGGGGGTAGTTTTGGAAAAATAAAAAACACGTGTTTCATGATTTCTTTTAAGGTATATGTGTGCCAAATTTGGAGTGAATCGGACTTGAGACTATACAGATCCAGAGAAACTTTAATTTTTACCAATAAAACTCATTTTCCGCACCTTATGAGAGTAATTATGGAAAAATAAAAAACCCGTATCTCATTATTTGTATTAAGGTTCATGTGTACCGAATTTTAAATAAATATGACCAAGGAATAAAAAGTTGCATACAAACTTCACCCCTCTATTTAACCCTATTAGGGGAAGATTTTTGAAAATATTATTAGCCTATGTCCGATTCTAGGGTATACACTACCTACATTTCAAATTTCAATAAAATCGGTTGAGCGGTTATGGAGATACGCGGTAACAAACCTTCACACACACACACACACTTACTTTCGCATTTATAATATTATAGTAGGATAGGATAGGATAGGATAGGATAGGATAGGATTAGTAGGATAGGATAGGATTATCTATTTTTGCAGTTTTTGGGTTTAAGTATTTGATAATTTTATTTACGTAAGTTTTTATAATAATAATAATAATTCATTTATTTCGGAATTTCTTTCATAAACTTGTTAGTAGGTACCTAACATATTTATTAAGAACTAGAAGTGTCAGTAGATACATAATATCAAAAGTGTTAGTGTTGTTAGTGCCTTTCTCTTTTTTACTTTATATGTACTTTTTATTCGATATAGTTTTGTTGTTAGGATTTTGTCTTTTTTTATTGCATTTATATAGTGGGACATTAACACACACGGTCATCTGATCCCAAACTAAGCAGAGCTTGTACTATGGAAACCAGATAACTGGTAATATACTACTTAAAATACTTTTCTTTTGTACATATATACTTTTACTAGCTGCCCCAGCGAACTTCGTACCGCGCAAAATTGTGAATCTAAACCATTCCCAGATCCCCTTGAACACACACAAAAAATTTCATCAAAATCGGTCCAGTCGTTTAGGAGGAGTTCAGTCACATACACACGCACACAAGAAATATATATATATTAAGATATAGATAATTACACCCTGACACAAGACAAACAGACATATTTAAACAAATTTTTGTCTCGGGTGGGAATCGAACCCACGACCTGCGGTGTGAAAAGCAAGTATCTTACCGACCACGCCACCGGTCCGTCAATTTAGGTAGTTTTTTAAAACCTGCCATGCTCTTAGCCTCTTTTAAAGGTAATTTATTGTAAATATTGACCCCCCGAATTGAATGTTCTTTTTAGAGGTACTGAAGAAGAGAACAGCTATGGGAATAACTAGGGGTACACTGGCTGTGGTGCAGCGGTATCGACCTCGCCTTTGGAATATAAGGTCGCGGGTTCGATTCGTGTGCGTACCCATACATCTTTGTGTGAATAGTTTCAACACCGTGAAGGAAAACATCGTGAGGAAACCGGCATGTCTAAGAACTAATCGTTCTAGGACATGTGACACTTGACCACCTGCCCTTGACCAGCGTGTGTGTATTAAGGCCTAAACTTTCTTAACTCCTTTTTTTATCCTATAAAAGGCTTGCGCTTGACCACAACTTGCCTGATGTGAAGCAATGTTGCAGTCTACGATGGAATGCGCTTACCCAATGAATACCAATTCACTCGTGACTTGAAGACAGGTAGATTATAGCTATCGGGAAACAGAGATGCCAGCAACGAATTCCACAACTTGGCAGTTCGCACGATAAAAGTGGAGCAAAGGGCTTTGTGCGTGCAAGTGGAATTTCCACCATATAACGGTGGCGCATAGCCGTACGGCTATCTACTTGTCCGATGGAAGAAGAGATTGTGCAATTTCAACGCACTCTCTCCGAAATGTATCCGGTAAAAGACCGAAAGACTAGCAACTATGCGGCGATGCTCGAGGCTGCGTATAACCTTGATGAGGGATTATTATATTGGAACGAAGCATTGTGAAAGGGGGCTAGACGGAAAAAATTCTTACGAAAAGTTGTCACGACACTTTTCGCTATAGTAAGCTATTGTAAGCTGTGCGGCGTGCGCATGTTTCTCTGTCTGTCTTTCTCTCTCTCTCTCTCTCTCTCTCTCTCTGTCTCTCTCTCTCTCTCTCTCTCTCACTCTAGAGATAGATAAAATTAAAAAAAAAATTATAACTTAAAAAAAATATATTACAATTCCTTCAATAATTAATCGAAAGGAACTTCGTTCCATCCGGGTGTCCCATGACACCTCTCAAGTTTTTTAAAACCTACCCGTACCCAAGAGTGGGACACTAATAAGGGTTGAAGTGAGAAGCAAATACTATTGACAAATAATAAATAAATTGCTTTGTTCAAATCTAAAGTGACAATAAAAAAAATACGATTAGATTTAAAAACTTCCAACATTTGCAAGTATCATACGTGTATAATCTGTCAAGTGGTACCGTGGTACCAGATATGAGTGGTACTTGTGTAACCAAGATATATATAATTCTGTAAAAGTGGCGCCGCGGCCGGAGCAGCGACTTCGCTCGCGTGTGTACGCGGGCGAAGTCACTGTCAGAAAGCTAGTATTTAATAATTTGAAAGACTTCTCGGGCCCCGATCCCCTATAGGTAACTAGTGTCCGGCAACGTCTTGAGCCAAGGTCCGCGACCACATGGGGCGCCCTCATGGCGATTGCCACGGTACTTGTTCCGTTCTACTTGACGCCTTGTAAGTTGGTCTACTGATTCGCCAGCGGACGTTTAACTCGCACTCGATTCGGTCCGAACACACTATGATCGACAACATTAGATTTAAAATCTTCCATCATTTGCTGGTATCGTACGTGTAAAATCCGTCAAGTGGTACCGTGGTACCAGATAAGAATGGTCCCATCTGCCGTAACCCTCCTCTGGGATACAAACCCCATTGATATTTTAAGATGAATTTTTTTGCGGGTGACCTAACCCATTTTGCCGGAAGGGCCCATATTGTTTCACCGGAATTTTTCGGTGAGCCGTCCCAGTACGGTCGAACCGATCAAGTACTTGTACTGTGGCAACAGCCATGAGGGTTCTCTATGTGGGGACGAACCTCGGCTCAGGATGTTGCCGGACACTCTAGTTTTAGGGAGGCATTTCGCGATCGCGCGGTCAGGTCCTGATCGGAACCGTAATCGTCTGGGGACGTGTTGTGTGCTACTATTATAGTTCCTACCTACTCTAGCAGCGGATCAGAGCTCGCAGATATGATAAAATAAAAAAGCTTCAGCTTTTATAATACGTGTGCTGTAGGTACGTTGTTACCTCGCCTCCCCCAAAAAACAAATCGCAATGTTTCATTTTCATTGGTCGAGGTTTCCTTGTGATTGGTCGAGAGACATCATGTGATCAGTTTACGTCAATCGTGCCAGTAAATAGAGCGATACAATCTTTTTTAATAATTGATACAATGTCACCCCGCACGTGTGCTTTGACAAATAGCATTTGTCATAGGAAATGCATAACAAAGGCACAGTTGGTATAGAATTGAGACAAACAACTCCAAGAATAGGATGTTATTTGCAAAATGTTTATGAAACAGGTATCGCAGCTTCTTTAATATGTGCATTATATTCAAAACTGACCTACCTCGACATTTTCAATAACAACTGGCCGTGAATGTCAGGAAGAACGAATCTTTTATGCATGAAAGGACGAACGTACAATTTTATTGAATAATGCATTATTATAAATTACCTCCTGAATGTATTTTTCTTTGGGTTTCGTGTTTTTTCTAATACAAACTTCGCGAAGATAATAAACGCGAACATTTTTAAAAATATATATAGAAATCTTTATTAAAATAATTATAACCAAATGTGTTAATAAGCTTCGCTAATTATATTTTGGAAGATTGCTTGAACGAGGAAGGTTCTTACGCAGAAATTAAATAAAATATCTTCGAAACGGCTTGACCTATTATTTTGAAATTTTATATCTATATTTGGTAGGTAATGTATTGTCGGACCCGGCAGGGGGCACTGCTTTACTGGGCTAATAATATTAATACATTCACATAAACACACAGCGCCATCTAGTCCCAATTTAAGCAATTATATTTGCTTGTATTTTAGGTAGGTACTAGAAACGTATGTAATTTTTCTTTAAATTCATACACATTACATATAAATTACATTCAGACATAGAACAAACATACGTATTCAACACACAAATATTTGTCCCGAGTGGGAAGTGAACCCACGATCTTCGGTACATTGGATGAAATGTCATTGTGGCACATATAGATTAGGTAAGGTCTGGATTAACATTGACATTTTATCCCAACAAGTACCGCGCAGGCGAAGCCGTCGACTGATGCTAGTTTACAATAATTGTAATACCTATATCCCAATTAATTTCTGATTATATACTATAAACGAGGTACTATTAACTAGGTACCATTAACTAGGTACTATTAACCAGGTACCATTAACTAGGTACTATTAACTAGGCACCATTAAGTAGGTAGTATTAACCAGGTACTATTAACTAGGTACTATAAACTAAGTACCATTAACTAGGTACCATTAACTACGTACTATTAACTAGGTACCATTAACTAGGTACTATTAACCAGGTACCATTAACTAGGTACTATTAACTAGGCACCAATATGTAGGTAGTATTAACCAGGTACCATTAACTAGGTACCATTAACTAGGTACCATTAACTAGGTACTATTAACTAGGTACTATTAACTAGGTACTATTAACTAGGCACCATTAAGTAGGTACTGTTAACTAGGCACTATTAACTAGGTACCATTAACTAGGTACTATTAACTAGGTACTATTAACTAGGTACTATTAATTAAGTACCATTAACTAGGTACCATTAACTAGGTATAATTAACTAGGTACAATTAACTAGGTCCTATTAACTAGGTAATATTAATTAAGTACCATTAACTACGTACCATTAACTACGTACTATTAACTAGGTACCAATAACTAGGTACTATTAGCTAGGTACTATGTACTAGGTACTATTGACTAAGTACTAATAACTAGGTACTATCGACTAGGTACCATTAACTAGGTACTATTAACTAGTTACTATTACTACTCTCAGCAATACCTACATGGCACTAGTAGCATTTTTTGTCACTTTTGGATCACTTCAACTCTTTTTTTAGTGTCCTTCAGCTGGGCAACGGTCTTCTCTCAACTATCTTACAAGGTGAGAGAGTTTTAGGTCTTAATCCAAGCTCACTAGCTAAGTGCAGATTATTGGATGTTAGAATGATTAGTTCCTAGACATGCCGGTTTCCTCACGATGTTTTCCTTCACCGATGTTGAGCAGCGGCGACAAAGCAATTCACACTTTAGATGAGTGGGCGCGACCATATATTTCAAAGGCGAGGCCGATACCTCTGGCTACCACGGCTGCACCGCTGCACCGCTTCTTATTTATTCTAAAATAGCCTTGTGCTTGACCTCAATTTGCCTGTTGTTAAGTAATGGTGCAGTCTACGATGGAACACGCTTACCCAGTGATTTTTTTTCCGTTTTTGATTTATTATCAGTAGATAGGTACCTACTACATTAAGTCTTCGAATTGTATTAAAGTGCTAATATTTTTCAACAAACAATTTTTTATGACCCTCTGCGGTGTCGTTTAATAATACATTTGTTTTGCTTTAGGCAAATAAGTTTTAAATTATGTATGGAAACAATTTGTCACATGTTGTCTTATGAATAAATGATAATAAAACACGTTGTTTTGATGTTTTTCAAAAACGGTCTCATTAATATAAAAAAGATACCTATCGAACTCTGCTTTTACCCGACTTCAGAAAAAGGTAAGCTTCTGTGTTCGGTTGTATTTATGTTCGCCGATAACTCTGTCAAATTATTTTGCCATTATGACTCATATTTAGCATCAAAAATAAGTATTTATAAAGCTGGGGATACACATGCCCGTAGCTTTCACACTAGCATACCAGCTCCTTGCAAGTGCCAGCTACAGTCATGTGTATTCACTAACTGGCATGCCTCTAACTGGAAGCTAGCTAGTTGCAAGTAGCTAGCACAGCATTTGATTTTCTTGCATGCCCGTTGGGGGAGGAGACGCGCGGATAACCTGGCACGTGTGAACAGACGCGACAGCTACGGGCTTGCCAGTAGCAGACTAATTGTGACCGTTGGCGCACGTTTTTTGTTATGATTTCGAAGGTTTTTTGGTTTTTTTGATCAATTCTTAAGATGGTTGAGAGAAGACCCGTGCTCAGTAGTGGAACACTAAAAAGGTTTACTGTCATACTTTATATACAAAGTCCATCATCAGTACCCTTAGTAAGGGTTGTCAATATGAAAAAGTTTTCGAATATGTACTCTTTTGACGTGACAACGTCTTATAAATTGGTTTGCCGGGTGACACTTCAAGAAACTGCGTTACGCTCCGCTCACGTTATGCGCTCACAATGAGAGCGAGTGAGAGGCACGCGTCCCTTCCACTCGGGCATGGTTAGCCCGCCTAAGAGCGAGAGAGACAGACATAAAAAGTGAAAGGCACGCGTCCCTTCCACTCGAGCACAGTTAGCCCGCCTAAGAGCGAGATTCTTTGTATAAATTAATGTTTTAAATATAATTCTTTGTATAAATAAATGTTTTAAATTGTTACTATTATTTCATCCTTCTTCCTACTATACGAATGAATATTCACATTAAAATTATTTTACCACTCAAAGTCGTTGTCACGTAAAACTTTCGCCCGTATACCGACTTTACAGGCAACCAATTTTTTTTTTCTTTTAATTATGGCCTCTGCAGAAATTATTCCGCAATTTTGCAAATTTCAAGTTTAAATAAGTATACTTAAGCTTTAAAAAGATTAGTAGTAAAAAAAACTGCGGCGCTCTAAGACGCCATTTTCTACCAAAGTACAACCTCGAATAAGTACTGTCATGTCGCTGTCAAGATATTATGTTAAAATGCACTATTGTAACAATTCTATTTCCAAACCATTTCATTCTGTTTCTAGGATTACATTTTCTGTTTTAAGAAACTATTTGAACGAAAAAAAATTTATATGAAAAATGATTTTGACAAGTTCAAGATTGTATTCGCAAAACTTTTTTCGTATTGACGAACGAACCACATAGACAATTTTAAGCACTGTGGGCCCACAACGTACAAAAAAACAATTTTTTTTTGCACTGTCTCTGTCTCTTTCAACTTGACGTTGGCAGAATCACTGTCAAAGACGGTGGACGCCAAATTTAAAAAAATAGTGAAGTGAAGTGACGAACGAACAACGGGTACGGTATAACGAACGAAGGGTAGGTACTGATGTTGGACTTCGGGTTTAGAGAATGGCAGTTAAAAATTTTTAGCGTCCCACTTCTGGACATCGAGTCTTCTCTCAACTATCTTGCGAGTTGAGAGAGTTTAGCTTTGAGTGTTCGGTTTAACATTGACTAAGGACTGCGAACAGAGTGGGCAATGAACTGCGAAGTAACCAGTCGCGCCGCCCGACGCTGTGTCCCGTGGTCAAGGCGTGAAATTGCATGAGATATGATTGGACTCCCCCCACCGTAACATCATTCTTAATTGATGTACGCCCTCTTTGCATACCTAAATCAAATAGGTATCTACAATCTATGCAAGATTAGGCACAGCTGTCTCTGCGATTAGACGGACATGACATATAGGTGAACCTACGATGTTTATCTGTAAAGGTTTGGTGGGGATAGGCAAAAATAGGTAATCATCGCGATTACCCATTTTTGCCTATCCCCACCAAACCTTTATATAGAAGCGACCATATTCATAAAAGCTTAAAAACCTCTTTAGTTGAAGAGGATTTTGTCTCTTTCTTACTAGTGCAAATGTCAAGATGACGACAGAGACAGACAAACGAATTTTAAACCTATTTGCACAGTTTTTATGCGTTTATGAGTAACTTAATTGAAGTGATAATCTATAAGTAAATAAATAAAATAAAATAAATGATATATGAAACTGAGCTAACTGAACTAAATGAGCTGCGTTGGCGCAGCGGTACGGGCCTAGCGTTAGAAAAATAAGGTCGCGGGTTCGGATTCTGGTCTTGCCTACACATGTTTGTGTGAATTGCTTCATTTCCGCTGCTCAATATCGGCGAAGAACAACATCGTGAGGAGACCGGCATGTCTAAGAACTAATCATTCGAGGACATGTAACATCCACCAACCTGCACTTGGCCATCGTGGCCATCTTTACAATAAAACGGTTTTAAAAATTTTCGATTAGTGACACATTTGTATTCAATTAGCGAAATGTCTTCACGACGATAATTAATATGCATTATACTAATAAAGTAACCTTAAAAATAATATTGGCATTATCTATTATATAAAATTTCCGTGTCACAATGTTTGTTATCGTACCTACTTCTCCGAAACGGTTTGACCGATTCTTATGAATTTTTGAAGTGAAAACTTCTTTAGCGGCGTTGAGCACTTTTTCTGTAATGGGTATAAAATCTTAAACTCGCGTCAGGACACGTGACCTGATCGAAAAAGTCGGAAAAAGCGTAAGACGGACGCAGGGCGCTTGCGCGAATGTTCGTGTATGTTACAGCGTGCCACGCGCATCCATGGATGGTGACAGCTGATGGCTCGACCGTCTGTGTAGTGATCACATTGTTGTGTATTCGTAAAGTTGATTTTTCGGAGAGATAAACTTTTTAATGTAAAATAATTGTAATAGTTTTAAAGTGTTAAATTTTTAATGTAATATAAATTGTCATGTTTGTGTACGATAGCGCAATAAATGAATATTGTATTCTACCACATAAATGATAGTACTTTTATACTGATAAAGCAATTGGTGCAAAATAATTATTCCCTAACCATTCCAAAATATCAAACATGCTCAACGTTAATAATCAAGTTTTCACTTCTGCCGGCACTCCCGGAGTGCAACCCGTCGTTTTTTTTTATGCATATTCAGTAAGTCTGAGAATCGGCTACTATCTATTTTTCAAACCTCTAAGTGATAAGGGGTGATTAAACCAAAAAAAAAATTTTTTTTTAAATTTTTTATTATGTGGCATTAAAAAATACACACAACCCTAAATTTACCCCTTTCTGCCACCAATCCCTAGTTTTCAATAGCGAAATTAGTAATACGCGGTACGACGTTCGATGGGGCAACTAGTCTTATCTACGTATATATAAAATTCTCGTGTCACAGTGTAAGTTACAGTACTCCTCCGAAACGGATTGACCGATTTGTATGAAATTTTATGTGCATATTAGTAGGTCTGAGAATCGGCTACTATCTATTTTTCAAACCTCTAAGTGACAAGTCTTATCCACAACTTAAAACAACAACTTGGTAGGTGATTGACTATTAACAAATTTAAAATAATTATAAAATCTATGGGTAAGCTTATAAAATTTTCGACTATCTAACGGATAAAAACGCTTGGAATTAAGTCGCTCTAATTCAACACACTAAACAAACAAAATGTAATAGATATATGTACTTCATTTAAAAAACAAAAAAGCCTACCGAGTTTTTTGGCAGTGTTTCTCAGTAGTTGCCAGTCATTCACTGCACGGTAGGAAAAGAAATTGGACTATTTTTAATGTAGACTCGCATCTCAAAAAAATTAAGCATATTTTGATTTTGATTTTTGATTTTGTACTGGATGACTTAAAAAAATGCATCCAATGTAACGAATGAACTCGAAGAAAATTAAATTCGAAATTGTTTGTATTAAATTTTTGTCATATTGCCGCCGCCATTTTGTGATGCTGGCTTACCTAAATGATAATTACTGACGCATTACCACTCCGTATCATTAGAATTACAAATAAAAAGGTCCAAGACAATTTGTTTAAGAATATATAAATAAATATTGTATTAATTACCATTGCTTTTTGTATATTAATAAGTAGGGAGACAAAGTTAAAAAACTAAACGGCGGATCGTAAGGATTCTAATCGAAATTAAAAATTTTGTCAAGAGACATGACGTCACAGCCATCCTGAATCGCACAAGCAAAGTTTAACCGACGATTAGCATATATACAATTTCCCGACAAGCACATTAAGGATCGGTTTGACCGTCCTCGGACGACACACCGAATTAGTCCGGTGAATCAATAGAGGCCCTTCCGGCTTATTTGGTTAGGTCATCAGCAAAAAAAAAACACGTTTGGGGGGTTGGGGAGAATTAGCTGTCGCCGGACATCACATCCCTTTTCACTGGACGGTCACTACTACCCGAACCTCCATTCCATCTCATAAAAACCGCTTCAATGATTTAGCAATGCAACGCTTTGATTAAGCAGGCACACAGGAGATAATTATTTGACCTAGGTACCTATCACGCACTGCACAGTGGAATACGGTACGTTTATACTTCCGTACCGTAAAATATATAGTGTATACGCATTCACAGGGACGCGCACTGCGGCAAAAATAACGCACGATTTGTCATTTGAACTCCAGCTATGGTGCACTGTACACAAATCATTGTTATAGATGTACCTACTTACGTATGACTTCTTTTACGCGATATTGTCATACATACCAAATACACTTAAAAAAATCATTTAAATCGTACGAGCAGTTTCGGAGGAGCCCGTGTAAATTATCACTGTAACACTAGATTTTTCTACAATAGTATATGTTTAGATTACAGTCCGAATATCTACTGTTTTTACTGTATTTTATAATATATTTGTTATTTAATAAAACCGAAGAAATTAATCACCTTACCGATGGTCTTCTTATTGATGAATCTATATCGCTCCAATTATTAATAACAGTATTAATCACTTTCTCCCATCACCTTGTCTTCAATAATCCATATATTAAATCTGTGATCGACGCACGCGCCGCTATCACCTATTATAGAGAAACGCTAGGTAACAACGCATCAGTGCGGCATCCCAACAGCAACTAAAAGTATAGTGAAGGTCTCAGTGCACTATTTTCAACGTATTGCGCTTGCGCGGCCTTGCTATCTCTTTAAGATACATAACTGTGCGGTGAATTTATCGCTCGCAAGACGAAATAGGTGACTTTATGGCGTGCGTTTATTTAACCGCAATTACACTGTACTCCACAGATTATGCGATTATAAGTCTAGTGAATCAATAAAGACCCTTTCTGCCGATTGGGTTAGGTCATCCGCGAAAAGGCTAAATTGCAAAGCCTCGAGCATCGCCGCATAGTTGCTAGTCTTTCGTTCTTTTACGGGATACACTTCGGAGAGTGTGCGTTGGAACTACACAACCTTATTCCCACATTCCCATTCTTCCATCGGACAAGTAGAGGTACGGCTATGCGCCACCGTTATATGGTAGAAATTTCACGGATACGCACAAAGCGCTTTGCGTCCACTTTCATTGTGCGAAATGCCAAATTGTGGAATTCGCTGCCGTCATCTATGTTTCCCTATAGCTATAATCTGCCGGTTTTCAAGTCACGAGTGAATCAGTATTTACTGGGCAAGCGCGTTCCATCGTAGACTGCATCATTGCTTCACATCAGGCAAGTTGTGGTCAAGCGCAAGCCTATTTTAGGATAAAAATAAGGTCACAATAATCAATGTCCTTGTGAGACCTCAGCCGCCCAGCTTCACCGCGTTGCTGAAACGGCGGCGTCGTCTACGCTGGCTAGGGCTTGTGCATCGCATGGACTGTTCTCATCTTCCCAGGCAGGTCATGCTCGATACAGTAGCAGATGCAAAGAGGACAGTTAGCCGGCCTTTACTTCGCTTTAAAGACTAAATCACACGTGATCTAAAGTGGATCGAACTGACAATTTTCGGAATTCGCTACCGTCATCTCTGTTTCCCGATAGCTATAATCCACCTCTCTTCAAGTCGCGAGTGAATCGGTATTTACTGGATAAGCGCGATTAATCGTAGACTGCATTCTTGCTTAACAACAGCTTTCCAGGAATTAAAAAAAAACTAGCCTCTTTAACATTGGGCATGGCTAATGGGAACAGTTTGCGGAAATCTTTGTCCGTGGGTGTACACCCACACGTGGTCTCCGTAAGGTGCAAATCAGGTAATCAACTGGTGGTAGGCTTTAGCCGTGATTAGTGACTATCCACCAGACAAAGCCGCAACGCCAAGCGGCCTTGCCGTGTTCCGGTGCGATGTCTGCTGACATCATGCAGAGAGGGTGGGTCGGAATTGTTGCTCTTTTAAGGTTTCTAACCATATGGCTCATTCCACTGCCACCTTCTCACCGATAATCATTCGTAATCACGAGTGAATCGGTATTACTGGGCTGGCGCGTTCCATCGTAGACTACACCATTGCTTAACATCGGGCAAGTTGTAGTCAAGCGCCAGCCTATCGAAGAATAAAAAAAAAATAGGAGCCAGTTGAGAAAATTATAACTTTAGTTCTTTATGGAAAAACCTCATTGTGGTACACTCTCCATAACACGCTGAGCGACTTCAATTGAAGGACCCACCTTTATAATACGGTCTTATTCATAAAAATCTTATAAGACTCCTTACATGAAATGGACTTTTGTCTCTTTCTTACTAGTATAAATGTCGAGATGACAGACAAAGACAATCGAATTATAAACCTATTTTAGCTCTAACTAGCGGACCCCGCAGACGTCGTCCTGCCCGGTAAAGCAGTGCCACCTATTGGGGCCGAAAATAGATTACGACCGATTCTCAGACCTGTTAAGCTGTTTCTGAGGAAGTTGATTTTTTTCTTTGCGTAAGAACCATCCTTGTACTTCAAGGAGTATTCTAAAAAAATAATTAGCTAAATCGGTTCAGCCGTTCTCGAGTTATGCGCTTACCAACTCATTTTTCGATTCATTAATTTCATTTTTTCATTTTTTTTTAATTTTCAATTTTCTTTGCTATAAACCTCACGGAGCCCGAGACCTTTCCAACGAATGCAAAACCGTGGAAATCGGTTCGTGCTTTCTGGAGTTATAGCGTTAGGAAGGAAAACCCGACTTATTTTTATATAGTAAATAGAATGAGCTTTTATGACGCTTAGGATTAATATATAGTACGCACTTACTACGAACGACTGTTTTACCTGAGTGTAGAGTACCTAAGTGTAGGTAGAGATGAACACGTACGTTCATACGTAATAGTGGGACAGACTGTTGCAGTTCATGGGGGTCAGTTCCAAACTTCAAACTGCAAGTAAGATTCTCTAATAATAGCTTCTTCTTCTTCTCTTTTAACCTTAGTTTCCACTGGAACACACTGGAAGACATTCAATAATAATAATAATAATATAGTGGGACATTAACACACACGGTCATCTGATCCCTAACTAAGCAGAGGTTGTACTATGGAAACCAGATAACTGGTAATATACTACTTATAATACGAATGATAAGTTCCTTGCATGATGAAAAGTGCATTTACGAGTATCATCAACTTACTTTCCACCAGTGACTTTGCCTGCGTGCCCTACGTTTTATATCATGCCCAGTGGGATAAAAAGTAGCCTATAGCCTTCCTCAATAAATGGGCTATCGATCAGTGTATTTTTTTTCAAATCGTACATGTAGTTCCTGAGATTAAAGTGTTGAACCAAACTAACCCATCAGCCGCCCACGGCTTCACCCGCGTGGTACTAATTGGGACAAAAATAGTCTGTGCGTCCATTCAAACTATAATCTATCTCTGTGCAAAATTTCATCCAATCCCGTCAAGTAGTTTTTGCGTAAATAATAATATAGTGGTACATTAACACACACGGTCATCTGGTCCCAAACTAAGCAGCGCTTGTACAATGGAAACCAGATGACTGGTAATATACTACTTAAATACTTTTCTTTTGTAAATACATACTTAAATATAGATAATTACACCCAGACTCAAGACAAACAGGTGTGTTCATCACACAAAATTAAATGTCTGACTTGGGTGGGACTCGAACCCACAACCAACGGCGCGCGGCGTGAAAAGCAAATCTCTTAAAAATGAATGAGTAACATACATACAAACTTTTTCGTTTATAATATTAGTAGGAGTACTTAGGATAGGAAGTAGATAAATGTGATATGACCATAAAGTCGTACGTACCTATGAATCCTTAATCAGCGTACAAAATGTTTTAATTCAGTATTGAATGAGGAAATGCGAAAAATCTCGCAGTTAATATTACTCTCAATCAACCGATTAGCAATTTGGTTAAACTTGGCCTTTTGAATAAGAGATACAAATAAATTAAATGGCTACCTAAGTATTTGAATTAATGAAAAGTATTATGAAATGAAAAAATAAAACGAAAATATAATTGCAAAACCACACTGTATTTTATTTTCCAATTGAATATAATTCACAAAATATCTTAATTCTACAGAGTCAGCCAGTTTCGCGCCAGTTAGTCGTTTTTTTTTTATAAATCCACAAACAATTTTTTTTTTAGTAAATACACAAACACAAAGATCGGAATAAAATTTTCTAGTTCACTTCTAAAAGTCCAACAGAATCACTGGTTCTGCTACTCAGCGCTAGATGGCGTTATTTCATAATTCACTCTCAAAAGTGGTTGTTGTCAAATTAATAAAAATGGATAATTTTGTTGAATATCAAATAAATATGTAGATTACAAAATATTCCCGAATAAAGAATCAAAGACTCAAATCTCTGCATTTCTTCTACGGGATAATTTGTTATTTACATATTAATAAGTGCCAGAATATAGTAAGTTATTTGAAATATGTACACAATTTTTACTTTGAAACACATTTGACACTTATTTGGGCGACTCATAAATACAATGGCGGCAATTATTAACAGCCATATTAATCGCCCAAATTCCATTTGCTTTGACGCCAAATAAAAATAATAAAATAAAGAAGATAAAACAAAAAACTAACCAATAAAATTACAGAAAAAATCTTAACCAATAGTTACGATAAAAGACTATCATCTTCAATACATAAATTCCAAAATTTTAGTAAGTACCTAATATTTAATTAAAATAAATTTTGCACGTTTCACCGAGCCTACATAGCAAAAATAATTATACCAAAAAAAAATTACAAATAAAAATAATTCTATTTAAGAATAGATATATTAAAATAATAAGATTTATTTAAGCAAATACTTAAATGAAATGTGTTTCTTTGGTTTCTCTAAATATTATAGCAACAGCCAATTCTGATGAGAGCTAAATAAAAAATACAATATTAGTCACTACTTTATAAAAAAAAAACAATTGAAACGCCAAATCTTTATGAATCAAATTACAATATTCTTTAAAAAAATCTAAATAAACGTCAATTTAATAAAAAAATAACAGTACTCCTTTAAAATAAATGTTTATTATTTATTGAATTTAGAATAAAACCTTTTTTTTTTAAATAATCAAAAAAATTTGGCGCCTAAATCACGGTCCGAAATTCATTATAGTATTAATTTGTAGGGGACTGTTTTAGTAAATTTCTTTTATTTATTTATTGTAAAAGTTTATTGACAAAAACTATGACATCAAATTTTAATAGGATGATTTTGAAAAAAGAACTAGTTGAAAATAAATGTGAGTTCGTCTATGACGGAGATTTTCCTGCTAAATCTAAAAATTTCAAAAACTATCAAATTGAGAACCTTTTTAAGTCAGTTCAAAATTGATAACGATGATTTTCGGACCGAGTTTTGTATAAAATTATAATTAACATAAATTACTAAAGTGAAATAAAAAAGCTTAATTATGACTTCAACTAAACCAAGCCTAAAAAATTAGCAGTCGTTGATTAACCTACTCATTCATTTCATCATCGAACTTCAAACATAACAGACATAAGTAATGCCTACTGAAAATCTTGTACACACGAAAAACAACCACGCTAATATCATGTGAGAGTTACTAACCTAGTGCGAGTTTTACGTTTTAACCTACACAATCGCGTCGACTTCTAATACGGAAAACCTATAATTAATCGAGAAATTACTTGACAACTGCCAGAAAGGCGCAGGTAGGAACAAAAATTTTAGAGAAAAGACTATTGATTAATGGTCAACGCAATGTTAAAATGGAGTTTATTTAAACGTCAACTAGTAGAGTAAAAATTATAAATATTGAGCAGTTAAATTAACGTTTTAACCTCCTGAACGGGTCTGCCATATAACCATAAAAATTGACGTTTACGATAACTCCATAGTCTTGGTCAAAATCTCACACTACACAGTGTCTAATTTTCCATACTACTATCGACTTCATCTAGTTTTAAAAAAAAGTTAAATTTATTTATTTTTGTTAGTCAAAGTTATTTGTAGTGCACTTCTACACATGAAATTTCCAAACTTTTTGCACTGTTTATGGTTTGCAGGAAGAAAATTCATATTTGAGTTAAGCTCGCCTAAGTACATATTGTTAAAGACCATATTTAGTTAAAAAAAAATGTATGAATAGTTTTAGCTACAGTTTTCGCTAGAGCCGCTACTTTGGATTTAATAAAAAAGAATATAATAGTTTACAGCACTCGATAGTAGATAAAAATATCAATCAGACACTGATGGCGTAGTTGACATAACTTTGCTGCCTAAAGTACATATTATTAGGAATTTGAAAAGAAAACAAAAATTTTACAACAAGTTTGCAATTACTGTGATGTGTTCATATAGGTAAATTTCTATTACAGATACAAATGGAAAATTGATAATCTTATTCATTAATATTGCTTTGTTTGTTACAAGGCAGGTTGTCAATTTTATAAAAAAATGTTTAGTCGTATGAAATTTAAAATTCGCGGTTCAAAAAAGAAACAAAAAATATGCGGGTCCTTACGGATTTTAAAGTATGATATTATTAGAACTATGTATCATCTGACATTAAAAAAACAAAAATATCGAAACGCGGACCGCAGTTTTGAAAAATTTGCTATGCTATGAAATAATTTAATTGAGCTAATCTACAGAAAAATAAGTTAAGTTAAACGATCTAAGGTATTTTATTTAAATAGAGTCTTAATTGATTTAATAGAAACCTTCTACAGTAATTTTCAAAGCAAAAAATTAACACATTTCAAAACGTTTCTTCAATAATTTTTTTTTTAATTAACTTATTTTATGAATACTTTTTTGAGAGAAATGATTTTTTTCTTAATTTTGGAAAAAAACTCATTTTCAGATATCGAACCCCAAAACACACCACAGATTAAAAAATCAATGCTTTCTTGGCACCAAATACAGATTATACGTATCTTTAGGCAGCGCTACACACGCTGGTTTTTGCTTTAGATCTTCTGCAGATACTGCGCCGATCTCAAACTCCTGCATTATACTCGCGAACATAACAAAGCTCATAGTGGTGACCAAAGTCTGGCCAATACACGTCCGCTTTCCTATACTGAACGGCAGGAAATGTGGAATATTTCGTTTTACACTCCATTCTTCCACCTCTTGCTCTTCTACCTTCGCCGTTTTTTCCGTATCCGACTCCATTCCAGAATCACTTAAAGAATTCCGCCTCACTCTTCCCTTAGTCTTTTCTAAAAACCTAGAAGGGTCGAACTTTTCCGGATTATCCCAGTATTCTGTCGATGTGTTTAATGTGTAGTTATTGATGAAAACTACTGTGCCTTTTTCGACTCCGTAGCCTGATATTGACGCGTTTTCTGTTGCTACATGAGGCACTATAGGCGAAGACGCATATCGTAAGCATTCTAATACCGTGGCTTCAGTGTAAGGTAGGTTTGGTCTGTCAGCGAGAGTAATAGCCCGTTTGGCTTTGGTCAATCCGTCTAGCTCTGCTCTTATTTTCCTACCCACTTCAGGATCCCTCGCGACAGCTGTCAAACACAGCATAACTAGATTACCTACAGACGAATGTCCGCCTAAAAAGTCTTCTAACATGAATATTATAGTATTGCGATCAACAGTCGGGTCTTCATGAAGTACTTTCAATAATCCGTCTAAGAAATCGCTTTCAGGGCCATCGGTGTCCAAATTAAGTTCACGTTGTTCAACTATTCTAGATAAAATGAATGAGCGAATTTCCTGCGACCAATTTGACAGCTTTTCTAAATGCTTTTTGTAAAATGGCTTAAGCCACGGCAGGAAATCTACTGCGTAACCTTGGTTTATCTCCCAAAATATTTCATCGAAGCGTCCTACTATGTGATTGAATTCCTGATCGGTTTCAGTGTCGAATCTTACATTACACATGTAGTGTGAAAACATGTTCATTGCTGTAGACATTAAGATCGGTTTTAGATTGACACTTGCGTCCGAATTTTTAGTAATTCCTTTTAAAGTCTGGATGAGTTCTGTCGCTTCGAATGTCGCCACATCGCCAATTCGTGAGTAGTTACCGCTGTGCTGTTTGGGACCACAGTGTCTACGCGCCAAATTCCGCCGCCGCAGTTGCAAGTTGGACCAGTCGCATAGTGCAAGTGCTGTAAATAGAAAAAAATGTTCGATTAAGATGCCATCTGTCATCGAGGCGATAGAACTAAATATTCAGAGTAAAAATAAATAAGTATTCTGGTTAATTAACATAACGCCATCTGTTATCGAGTAGTTAAAACTAAATATAAGAAACTAATATTCTAGGATAACTATTTAATAAAATCTTTAATAATAGTTTACGTGATTTGACAGAACTACGTTTCAAAAGTCCACACGAATTATGTCAAATTAAAATTTTACATAGTCATATTGTAAGAATGTTTACACCCGAGCAAAGCTAGAGCGGGTCGTATTTCCCTAAATTAATAATCAATAACGTCAAATGCATACCTACTTTTTAAAATACTGTTTTATATTGCACTTGATCAAAGTTCGGGCGGATCAAATCTGTGTCACACATGCATAAGTATTACAAAGTGTCAAATTACGCTGCGTAAATAATTATTATAGGAAGTTAATGACAACAATATCATATACTATTGAATTGCATACATAGGATTTTGGCAACGTTAAGACCTAATTTTCTTAACCCCTGCTAAACACGAGAGGTATTGTAATTTAGTAATTTAAAAAAAAAAAATTACTTTTCACAAATGTTATTCAGTCTATGTGCTTAAATTGTTTATTATTATTAATAAAATAATAATTTCTTGTAATCTGACTGAATCTCTATTCGGTGAGCCGTCCGAAGACGATCGAACCGATAATGTATCGATTTTAAGGCGATTTTATTTATTAATTTGTAGTGATATATTTCATTAGTTCATGGTAGAGGGTTCAATTGAATTTTATATGTTGTTACAGTTGTTAAGCAAGACAGACAGTATTAAAGGCTCAAGTTAAAAATGAATCATATTCTCGTCTTCAGAAATATAATTATATGAATGAAAGTATAAACCTACTTGGTGTTATATGTCATAAACTTGACACGATTCTTAATGATTACAAAGATAATTAAAGATTTAAATGGGTCAGTAGCGCAGAGCTCTAATTACTTAGACTTAGTTTGCGCATAGACTAGCTTGTAACGTTAATTATTAGTCCTTCAAAGCGACTACAGCGTGCGAGTGAGAAGAACTTTGGAAATTGACAGAAAGGGATAGAAAATGTAATGGCAATGCAACCTTTTTTTGAATAACGAAAGCAAATCAGCACGCTTGTGAAGGAAAATGTATGCCAGTCATATAGAAATCCTTACTAATATTCTAAATGCGAAAATAACTCTGTTTGTCTGTCTGCCGCGCCTAAACTACTGAACCGATTTGGTTGAAATTTGGTATGGAGATAGTTTGAAACCCGGGGAAGGCCGTAGGACAGTTTTTATCCAACTGTGCAGAAAGAGGTTAATTGTTAAGGTCGATAACCGATGTACGCACATAAGTTAACAATAAATGGCACCCTGATACATATTTTTTTGGCTACGGTCAATTTTTATGATCGATTTTGTGACAAACTTATCGGATGACCTTGAGTTTAGTATTGAGTCACAAAATCAACAGGTCATAAATTCGCTGGAAAAATCCGTCCTGAGGGTCGTGACGAGATTTATCTCGAGCTTTCGAATAAAAAAAAACGCAAAAGATCTTTAGTTATCCAGTCAGTTACGCATTCCGTGGCAACAAAACTTGTAGGTTGCAATAGGTACACAGATCCACGTGTTAAACTTTACATATCTTTTTCGTCGGAGTTTAAAACTCAGAGACGTACAAATTTACAAATCTTTGATTTCGCAGCACAACGGAGTTTGTTTACAGAGACTAGATATGTAAACATTCGACCTCATTTCGCGTTTTGGCGCCAAACCCTATCAAAGAAACGGAATGCTGAATCTCCGACGCCATTTTGTAAATGCTTAATAGACAAAATATTATAATTGTTTATCTTTATAATAATGTAATCTGAGACATTTATTTTTTAAACCAAATAACAGATTTTTTTTCATATTTATTAGGCCATTATATTACGCTCGTGAGTTCGTCCAAAATTATCCCGTGAAATTTAGAAAAAAAATACTATGCTACTCGAAGGTGTAAGCAAAGGTGTACCAGCCTACTAATACTGTTTATCCGGCAAAATTCCCATAAACTTTGAAAAATGAGCTCGTAAATACATGTTTACTAAAATAAATTGAATTTTATTAAATTTTTATTTTCGGCCTGTCGTGGTAAATAAACTGGACTGACTGAATCTACTATTTTATTTGACCAAAACCATAAATAGGTAGGTAGCCGGCATTTTGAAACCGGAAGTTCAGAAATGGGGTTGCCAGCATAAAAACCTATTTTGAGCCTATACTTTTTTACAATTTAAATTAGGCCTATTTTGTGCTATTTCTTTTTGGTAGAATGAATTTTAATGTTCCGATGTAACAAAAATATTATTTGGTTACGTAATATTTGGAACAAAGTTGTTTACAGCAGGTGACACTGACGCGACTACGCGACGCTTAACGTGCCTATGGAAGCGAAAATACATGCGATCCAATTGAGAAACCTCCTCCTTTTATGGAAGTCGGTTAAGAAGTGTAACCGCAACGGATATTCCATTTATATTTCCTACTTTAACGGCAACGTATGCTTCTTTATTTAAATTAACTGCATCATTGAATAAATTGACCTTAGTTCCCTTTGATGGATCAAGTTAAAAATACTTTGGCAAAGGAGACGTTCAAAAAATGTATAGAGCCTGGGATTAAAATAATTGTAAATTTGAACAGCAATCTGAGTTAAGTAGGTTAATAGAGCATAATTAATTAAATTTTTTGGTGTATTTAAAATATTTTTACACCCCCCCGTTTTTTTAAAAATTGAAATTGAAAATAAGAATCCTTAATGCAATATTATGATTATTGCAATTGGCAACCCCATGGTCAAATGTCAATTGAGCAACCAAAAAAATCAAAATTATTTCGACGCTGTCAATCAAACTGATCAATGACAATGACATCATGACGTTTCCCGTAATTATATTTTTTTCCACGCGTTTTGTTATTACACTAATAAGATAACAAATATTTTTCGTCATAATTACATTAAGCTGCAGCTAGAATAATATTACAAGAGAAAAGTACTGTAACAGAATGCAATTGTTGACGTGATTGCAATATTTATACTGCTTAGGAAACGGATAATTAAAGGTAATGTGCGTTTTGTTTTTCTATTACATTTTTTTGATTTTTACAAAAATGGTTGCTCCTAAAATTCATGTTTAGTTAAATTCTAACAGCTTATTAAATAAGCTTTCCAATGAGGTATATCACATTGGTGTTCAAAATTCTAGCCCACTTTTGACCTCTCCTTTACTGGATATTTGGACCCCCCCCCCCACTCGTTTTACTCATGTCGGAGTGGTAGAAGGGTCGTAAACGCCATTAAACCTATTTTTCAGGAGAGCAGACAGATCTATAGAACGCGAAAAACCAAACAAGGCTGCATATTTAACTCATTTTGCCCCAGCAGTGACGTTTGTGACCTTTCTACCGCAAAGTATTCAATCATCTGACCATATGCAAATTTTGATTGGCTGGTTCAAGGGCAAGAACTTGAACCTACTTGAAAAAGTAGTATATATCTACTAGAGGCTACGTTATTCAAATTTTGTATTATAAAATTAAATACCAACTATTACAATTTTATACAATATTTAAATAACGTCTCGTCTAGTCGGTGAAGGCGGTACTTTATCAGTGAAACATCGTTTTTCCTGATTTCGTATTATACTAACACAAAAATTAAGAATTGTCTGTACATAACTCATAATACATAAATTAAATTAATAATAAAAATATATATATTGACAATATTAATATAAAAATTTACATAAGTACTCTTTAGGTGAAAATAGTGTTTTTTTTTTTGGACGTTAACACACACGGTCATTTGATCCCAAGCTGAGCAGAGCTTGTGTTATGGAAAACAGATAACTGGTAAACTATACATAAACTAATTTTCTAGTGTAAATAATATAAATACGTACAATAGATAATTACACCCAGACTCGAAACAAACAGAGAATGACGTGTTCATCACACTGGTCTGTCTTGGGTTGGAATCGAATCCATGACCACGCCACCGGCCCGTCCAATTACTCGCAACGCTTTTACGTTAGATTACGATTTTAGCTAATTTTGTCTACTGTTAGTAATCATATATATAAAAATTTGTTGATGTTTGCTTGTCGCACTGACACTGTACCGATTTCGCTGATTATGGTTTAAAAGATGAAAAATACGCGGTACATAGATCGCTGGGGCAGCTAAGCGTTTGAACTAATGTCGTACAGAAACTAGTTATGACATATTAAAGTAGTATAGATTAAAAAAATAATGCCCCAGCTAGGAATGATCTTGATACTTCAGCATTTAAAAAAAGAGATAAATAGATAGATAAATAGCTTTTTTTTAAGAAATACGACGTCTCTGCATCCTTGTAAATAGATAAAGATACATACAGATACACATAAAATATAGATACATATAATAATAGAAAACCCAACTGCCAAGAATATGTAGATACAATTAGCGCGAAATCGGCTATTAGTTTTACTCAACGTGAGAAATACGGTGTAATAAAGAAATTAACAGACAAATATATTTCTTGGCAATAGAGTGAAAATAATAGTAAATAGGTAATACTTACAATTATTTCTGTCGCCTGCAAACAGTTGGTGAAAACGCAGAAAGTCAGGCCGCCCGCCGAAGAATTTGCCGTTCTGATTTAAAACTTCCCGGATCAAGTCTAAATTGTTGACAACCAGACATTTTGTAGTTCCCAATTTTATGGTATAGATGTCGCCGTAATCTTTCGCCAGATCGGTGAAAGATTGAAACGGGGATTCATGCTTGCCAAGGAGATGTAAACTTCCTATTATAGGCAAAGGTGAAGGCCCCGGTGCCTCTTTTAATACTACAATCTCATCATCACCATATCTGGAGCTTTTCTTTAAAGTTATGGTGTTTTTGAAATAGATTTTGTAGACCGCTATTAAAAAGACGGTTATTAAGAAGAGGGCGCTCAACATTTTGTTCTTTTAAAAAGAGTATTTGTCGAGTGGCCACACCGGGGGGAACGGAGGATCCGGTAGCACTGATTTGGCTTCTAGAGGACGGCCATATTTATAGGCGCTTATTTGCATTTAAAATTTGAATTTCAAAGTTCGATTCGCTTATCGTTGAGAATCAAAGAAATGTTTTTCACTGTTCTTCAAGCGGCCATTTTGGGATTAGTTAATTTTAAAATAGGTGTAAATAATTTGCATTTGAAACGCGATGTGATAAGTTATTAAATAATTATTAATATTTGAATACGTTAACAGTTTTTTGTTGTGCGTGTTGTGTCACGCGTGTTAGCAAAAACACTGATGATATTTTATTCAGTCGTAATATTTGGCGATAACGGCAAAATATTTTAAAAGATGCCATTTTTAAAAATCGCTTGTGATGCTAATCTTACAGTTATTGTAAAGTTACTTTAATAATAGTGTTTGGGGTTATTGTTATAATAAATGAATACAAAATAATAAATAAATTAAATTAAAAACAACCTAAATGTACTAACAATATTTACCTATTTGACTTAAAAACCGCTGGACAGATTTCGATAAAATTTATTGGAATTTAGTGTAGGTCTAGGAAGTAGGAAGTAACACACGCACTAAATTGTGTCGGTCGTATTTATTTTATACCATCAGTTGCCAAAATAATTGGGGACATATCTACATAATTTTTATGCGCTTTCACGCCAAAACTATTATACCGATTTGGATGAAATTTACTACGGAGATAGTTTGAGATCCGGTGAAAGACATAAAATAGTTTTTATCCGACTATACAAGAGGTGGAAAGCTGGTGATTTATAATTATTTAATTTTAATTAGTATTTAGTATGCTATATTCATACTTTGAATATAGATTTTTGAATTTCACTGAAGTTTTGTTATGATTCCATTCTAAGATAAGAGAGATGTGTGACCATCTGGTGTTTTGTTGACCATTATCTAGGCGATCACCCTTTCTGTGAAATACCATATGTTCTTGATAGGGTCAATCTCCGGATAATTTCCTGAACAGGGCAAAACACTAATGTTGTTGTGACCAGACACAATAACAATCGTAGCTTTTAACTAAACGCTAAATTGGGTGTTAAAATTGTATTTTTTTTTATCCTATAATAGGCTTGCGCTTGACCTCAACTTTTTTTTTTTTTTTTTTTTTTTTTTTTTTTTTTTTTTTTGCTGATGACCTAACCCAATTGGCCTGAAGGGCCTCTATTGGTTCACCGGACTTTTTCGGTGAGCCGTCCGAGGACGGTCGAACCGATTTGACCTCAACTTGCTTGATGTGAAGCAATGATGCAGTCTACGATGGAAAGCGACTTGAAGACCGGCAGATTATAACTATCGGGAAACAGATGCCGGCAGCGAATTCGACAACTTAGCAGTTCGCACAATGAAAGTGGAATCAAAGCGCTTTGTGCGTACCTGTAAAATTTCCACCATATAACGGTGGCGCTTAGCCCTACCTCTTCTATTTTGTACTAATCTTGCTTCATGAGCCCTTTTACGTTAAAAAGGTACCTATATCATTTATTGCACATATACATGTCATAGTAGGTATGTAGTACAGTAGTACATGTCCCTGTTAGGGTACTTATAGCAATTATAATGTATTCCTTCTAAATGATTTAAAATTGGTTATAAAATAGGTCTCTATATAATATCGTTTCTATAATGTAAAGTTTCAAAAAACAAACAGTAAATAAACAGCAAGTATGTTTTTAGGTAAACAGTTAATTCTTATCATTGACACACTAAACTACATGTAAAATGTTCACCCTTTCCCCACAAGGCAGTTCTAATGCTCTCTCGAGCACAAAGTAAGCTAATGTAATACAAAAAAATATATAATTTACTTTTTAATAATTACCAACAGGATAATCTTCAATAAAACAGGTCAAGGAACAATTTAATCACCTCACTGTTAGAACAATAAACACCAAATACAAGCAAAGACAATTGAATGAAATGACATATTGTTTTCAGTGTTACCACCTTAGAAAACTTTAATATTAGTACTACTAGTAGTATTTACAAATAAATCTACTATTATGCAACATTATGATGTTCAAAAAAGGAATTGTAATAAAAAAATAGAATAACTGTCATTAATAATTTGGAAACCAACTGTAATTGACGTAGTTGAAATACCTAATAAATATTTCAAAAATGTTCGGAAATGTAAGATCAGCTAAGAATACTTGCACTACAACAGTTGCGAAGCTGGGGCGGGTCAGTCAGTTAGTAATAATCAGTTATCTGGTACCAATGTACAAGCTCTGTTTAGTTTGAATTAAAATGAAACGAGAACGAGAGAATTTATTTAAACAATAAGAGGCAAGGCAACTTCAAGACAACAACTTCAATAAAATGGGGATTCAAATTTAAGGTGCACTCCTACGGACTAAATTATTTCATTTAAAGGCTGGATTACTCGAAGTGTCTCCATAACTGTTTCAATTGTCCCACTGCTGGACAATTGTTCTTCTTGCAATTATCTTAAGAGTTGTTAGAGTTTAGGCCTCAATCCACACACACTGGCCAAGTGCGGGTTGGAGGATGTCACATATCCTCGAATAGTACTTAAATGCCAGTTTCCACTCCAAGCTTTCCTTCAACGACATCAAACAACAGCAGTAGAACAATTCACACTTAGATCTATATGAGGGTATCACCGGGAATAGATCTCGTAACCTTATATTTCAAAGCCAGCGCCACCGACCATACGTATCAGCGCCACCGATGCCTTAAACGACATTTAAACTTCTCAGTTAACTTCTTAGATAGTCTATTTAAGTTCTGCCACTGTCATGACACTCATGACATATCTTTTTGTTCTTCTTCTTTTAATTATGGCCTCTGCAGAAATTATTCCGCAATTTAGCCAATGTCAAGTTTAAATTACTATACAAGCTTTTGAAAGACTAGTAGTAAAAAAACACAAAACAACCCAGCATTACAGCTAAATAGGTTTATAATTATGACACATCAAAGTGTCTTAAAGAAGATGAGAAGCTAAGGAAAAATGGCGTCTTAGAACCTCGAAGTGTTTTTGGTTTTTTTCCGCTAATCTCTTAAAAGCTTGTATACATAAGCATTGAGCAGCCGAGGCGCAGGGGTACGGGCCCCGTCTTAGAAACATATGGTCGCGGGCTCGAATCCCAGTCGTGCCCACGCGTCTGCGTGAATTTACTGAAAGAAAAGTGAAGGAAAACATCGTAAGGAAACTGGCATGTCTAATTAATCATTCGAGGACATGTGAAATCCACCAACCCGCACTTGGCCAGTGTGAGTCGATTACAGTCTAATCTCTCTCAACTCACTAAACACAAAGTGTTGACGTGATACCTAAGTATTTAAACTTGACATTGGCCAAACTGCAAAATTAGTTCTGCAAAGGTCATAATTAAAATATGATGATGATGATGATGATGATAAAGGCGAAAAGGACAAAATTATATTATAATTATATCATAGCTATAATGTACATTGCGACATGAAAGAGTACAACATCAATGAGGGCGCCAAAAAAATGAAAAATTTTAGTACCCGAAGTTTCCGAGTTCTACACTTATAACCGTACGCGGATAGTAAGATATCCATTGATCTAGGTATGAGGATTACTAATACAAACTATGTGTAGTGTAGGGTATAGGCAGAGGTAATATCACCTACTTTTTGCCTTTACAAGTCGCATAACACGGGGAGAGCCTTTCGCCGTTAAACGTTTTGGTTGAAGGCGCTAATCTCAACGACTATTGGTCCGATTCGAAAAGTTCTTGAGTTGTTAGATAGCTCATTTACTGAGCAAGGCTGTAGGTTACTTTTGGTCGCACTGAGCATGATAAATTGTAGGCCACGCGAGCGAAGCCAGCGTTGTTAGTTAAGCATAATTCCGAACTTCCTGCTAAGAGGCTCAAAGGATAATATTCCTAATAGAAAAATCTTCTCTCGCCTGGAATTAGAACCGAACACGTTTACCACTAGGTCTTCGAGACAGTTATACGAACGAGAATTAAAGTGTGAACCTCTAGTGGGTTCTACTTCTAAGTCACTTATAAAAGTAGAACCCAGGAACTTCGGGACCTAAAGTCTTTCATTCCGTGAAAGAGTACAAAATCAATGAGGGAATCATTGATTTTGTACTCTTTCATGTCGTACTGTACTACTTAATACTTTACATCAAACATTGGGACCTTTATTTAACCTAAGTACCATCATTTACCATGGCTTTAAAAAAATAAAATCGAAAAAAAAACAGATTAAATTAAGGAATAAATAAATAATAATAATTCTATTTAATGTAGTGTATCTGTTTACGTGTTGGCAAAAACATGTGTACAACGCGCGTCATACATAGGACCTCTATTTGTCAGGGGTTAATATAAGTTAAATTAACCTTGGATGGAGGGATAGGGGAATTTATATAAACTACTTTACATAGAAAACACGTTGACGCGCACGTTCTGAGTACCATTGAACTTTCGTGCGTCAATTCACGTTGACAATATGTTAAAATAACAAGGGGATATTGTTTATGGCGGTCCAGAGGCGATGTTTTTTGATTTGATTATTGTAAATATTGACTGCTATATTAGCTTAAGGGAAAGCCTGTTCGCGTCTAGCCCCGAGATTGCGGGGACAAATAAATACCATAGATATAAAAAATTGCGTCAAAACTTTTTTAATTCCTTAGCACTAGTACGGAATCAGTAAAGCTGGCGGTCCTACGCCTTATCGCACCACCGGATGAGTAAAGGGAATGGAGAAAGCACTAGTGCGTAAAAAATCTTCCTTACAGTACGACTTATGGAAGAAGAACCCGGGAACTTCGGGAACTAATATTTTCCGTTATGTGTGGCGCCCTCATTGATTTTGTACTCTTTTATGATGCACTGTATTAACGACGCATAAAGTAGGAATAGCTTATTTATGTTTTGTCACTGTCGTGTAATTTCAGTGTCATAAATAAGACAAGGACAGGGGATAATTTATCTATTCGCTTCTATAATTCGTTTTTCCCTGGGATTTTTTTTATTACTATTTTGGAGTAAAAACGTCTTCAGCCACGTCGGGCACTGTTTGTTAGGGAATATTCTTATTGGTGCGCATCAACGACATGTTCATGAGTAGCTGTGTGCGTTAGACGCTTTTTGAATGGATGAAATTTCGTGAGTTCACAGGTTTGACTTCTATTAGCAGACTTGACTTGGCTGCTTTGTAAACTTATTATGGTTTGTCAAAACAAAGAAAGATTCCGAATACTATCATTAACTTGTCTACCCACCTACCTACTCTGTTTCCAATCGAAAATGTCAACATGAACGAACGAACACCGAGCTTTGTGTTGGACCGTCGGAAAGTGCGCACGCAAACACGTGTTCGGTGGACTTTACGCTTTAATCCAATTTAATCTTAGCGATCTGTAACTATCTGGTAGAATTACTGATTGTACTGTCGAGAGTTCTTGGTGAAGTATTTGTTGCCGTGTATATTTTTCAGAAATACTGCATTCTTACCTGATTATCCACGCCTACCCAAAGATGTCTGATAATCCTGATAATGTTAATTAGTCAAAAACCTTCATATTTTATTTCTATCATTTTATTTTCTTTTAGAAAACGATTTAAATAAAAAATGACTTCAAGCGCATTTCGACAGGTTCAAGATAGTTTATCGCCACCTTCGTCCACAGGAGTGCACCCACACGTAATGCAATTAAGATGACAATAATATGGTGGTAGGCTTCGGCCGTGGTTAGTGACCACCCACCAGACAAAACCATACCACCTGGCAACCTTGCCGTCTTTCTGTGCGAGCGTTTTAGATGGTGGGTCGGAATTGTTGCTCCTGTATGGTTTCCAACAATACGGAGCCTCATTGCAATGCTTCTAAATCGCGGAAAATCATTCTTCATCTCGTGAATTGCGTTCTTTCGTATATCAAATCATTGTGGCATTTGTAGTCAAGCGCTAGCCTATTTAGAATAAAAAAAGATTCGAATACTTTTTTCTGAATAACGAACTACTATTAAATACCTACAACAAGTAAGAACAGCGCCTTAAGAGTTTTTTAAATGTGATGAATATATAACTTATGTAAACCATATGTCATATTGAAGTGATATGGGTAAACCAATTTAACTTGCAAACATATGAACTTACGTAGGTAACCTGAAAGGGTATGCAGAGGTGAGTATCACCCGCCATGACGGTTTTTGGAGTCCAAACATAAAGTTTCCTTCATGAAATCGTTCTCTATGACGGGTAGTAAGGCCTGAAATCGAACCGTCATCGGTGTTATTTAATAATGTTTTAGTAGTATTTAGTAGCGAAGCAAAAATACGATGTAAACCGAAAATCAAAATCTGCTGTCAACATGAGTCAGGTTGGCGGGCGGTTAACGGCGTATAATGGTTTAGAGTTTTGCATGTCACATTTTATCAGTTTATTGGTAGTTAGATAAAATGAGTACGCCTACCCATATTATCGTAAGCATTTTCTAGCACATAAACAGAAACATTGCTATGATAATATGCGTAGGCGTATCTGATGTATCATGCCATCGATTTTTAAACTGTACACGTAGATAGGATTCAATATTATTTTATTTAAGTACCAAAAGACTATTAAAACCTGGCATATAAAAATCTTAATCATTTTACGCCGTCTAATTGCTACCCGTCAACCTGACGGTGACGGATTTTGGTTCTTTGTTTCATATCGTATTTGTAGATTACTAAATCTTAATTTGCTACTAAAAGACTATTATTACTAAATCTTTCATTGCTACTAAATACTACTAAAAGACTATTAAATAATATAGCAAGTTTCATTCGATTTCATGACTTGCTACCCGCCATTTTGACGAACACTAACAAAACGTAGTTTCCCCAGTCTGCCTGTCTATCCGCGGCTTAGCGCATAGATTATTGATTCTAGAAAGCTAACATTTTGCGTAGATATCTATCTCGTAGATGAACTGAGATTTTTTTACTGAAGGATCATCCATCAGTGTCTGGTGTGTGTACAGGACACTGAAGATGATATTTTGCAGTATTGGCACATTCAGTGCATTCCAGATCTAGACGTCAAATGAATCTGTCGTGCGTGCGTGTCTCTAATCTCACCTTAGCATTTGACAGATGTAAAACATCACTTACAACGATAGATAATTCAATATTTATTTTTGACCTGTTGTGGAAGGCTACCGCAATTTTGTTAGTGTCAGTTTAGTGTTGCCAGTTGTATAGAGAAGTTAGTATAATAGCAGTAAAGGAGAGGTCAAAAGTGGGCTAGAATTTTGAACACCAATGTGATATACCTCATTGGAAAGCTTATTTAATAAGCTGTTAGAATTTAACTAAACACGAATTTTAGGAGCAACCATTTTTGTAAAAATCAAAAAAATTTAATAGAAAAACAAAACGCACATTACCTTTAATTATCCGTTTCCTAAGCAGTATAAATATTGCAATCACGTCAATAATTGCATTCTGTTACAGTACTTTTCTCTTGTAATATTATTCTAGCTGCAGCTTAATGTAATTATGACGAAAAATATTTGTTATCTTATTAGTGTAATAACAAAACGCGTGGAAAAAAATATAAATACGGGAAACGTCATGATGTCATTGTCATTGATCAGTTTGATTGACAGCGTCGAAATAATTTTGATTTTTTTGGTTGCTCAATTGACATTTGACCATAGGGTTGCCAATTGCAATAATCATAATATTGCATTAAGGATTCTTATTTTCAATTTCAATTTTTAAAAAAACGCGGGGGTGTAAAATTATTTTAAATACACCAAAAAATTTAATTAATTATGCTCTATTAACCTATGTTACTCAGATTGCTGTTCAAATTTACAATTATTTTAATCCCAGGCTCTATACATTTTTTGAACGTCTCCTTTACATACTATATTTTAAAAAGCAGTTAAGGGAAATATTTTCAAGAGAAAATAAGTTTACAAGATGCGGAAAGAGGGGAAGGGAAGAATATCAAAGCGAACACTGTAAATGTTGACTATGGCAACATAAGTGGTCCACACGTCCTTCTTCCAAGCCGCATTCACATACCGACGATTCCCTGATTCTATGGAGGGTAGAAGTAAGAAGGACCACCTCAGTGTATTAAAAAGTGTCCATTGAACGGGAGCAAGTTAAGGTGGCGCTATAGTAGCAAGTGGAAGAATTTAAAAAATAGCGCCACAAATCACTATGCACTGACTCCGTAAATAGTTGAGATTTTAAATACTGCATATTTCTTAACTACAGAAGTCGAGAGAAATATTAAATTTTTCAACTCGGCACACTTCACTCTCCTTATTACTGCTACATTCATATCAATTCCACTTCCTACACTAGCGCTATTTCGGTGAGTGTTCGAACAACAATTTGCTGTTTACAAGTGGACACTTTTTGGACTAATCCCCCATACAAGACGGTCCTCCTTACTTTTACCCTCCATACCTGATTCTAAGCTTGAACAGAAATACTATTGCAGTTCATAGACAACTTCGATCCGAACTTTTTACTCAATGACAGCTATTGTCTATACGATTAAACGACTTAAATATCTCAAATGCTAACAGATGGCGTTACTGGTACATAAAGAAGCATATTACATCGCTTTACATGAAGGTATAAAATTGATTTTGTTAAAGGAAATTACGTCGAGTCTTCACGTCACCCAATCAAAAGAAAAGTCTTTCGCCTTTGGCGTCCTATCACCGTAAGGACATACACTTCAACCACTTTTCAGTGTCTCACAGCTGGGCACAGGTATTCATTCTATTATCTCACGATACTTACGATATTAACTTACTTTAAGAAAGTTTAGGCCTTAACCTACAGACGCTGGCCAAGTGTGGGTGGGTGGATGTCAGATGTCCTCGAATGATAATTTCTTAAGTATGCCAGTTTCCTCACGGAGTTTTCTTTCACCGGCACTTGAGCACGCCCAGTAGGCTAATTCACGTAATTTCTAGATGCACCGATCAAGTTGCGGTGCAGTCACAATTATGTTTACGTTTTAGTGCAAAATGATATTCTTGTAATTGTCATTTAAATAACATAAACGCTATAGCGCTCGCGTGATGCGAACTTGACGCGAACTTGACGCAAGCGTATCTGACAGCGGTTGTCAAAATTACGAGAGTACGAAAAGGGCTGTTTTGATCGAAACTTAACTGCAACTGAACTTATTTAATTATGTGAATTAGCTTACAGGGATCGTACCTGCGTCCTTATGTTTCAAAGGGAAGACCGATACCGCTGTGTCACCGCTGCTCGTTACATACGGAGCTTACGTGGACATACATAAATTATAAAATCGCTAAGGGAGCTACGATTAGGGATATACTTACTCGGAATATTTGAGAAGGATTGCAAAGAAATGATTCTACACAGAACTAAGCAAATGCAACATAGCCCTCTGGATTACTTAAAAGTGTAGTGGAAGCGTCCATATTTGCCGCAGAACCAATACCCGTTGGGATAAACGAGGTCTTCAGTTGCTAGTCAGACTGACCGCCATAGCCGGAAGTCAGTCACAAGGGTAATATAATTGCACAAAACGAAAAAATTCGTTCATAATTTAAAATAACCTTCTTAAATATACGAGACACCAAAAAAGTTCTGAATGCAAATCAAATTCAAATCATGTTCCATTTGACGTCACTGACATTAAAAAAACTTAATTTATAAACAGCCAGGAGTTCCAGAAACGATTGCTGAAAAAAGGTTGCCACTCAAATAAATTTAGCTTCCTAAAAAAAGGTTGTATAACAATAAGGTTTTTGTATTCTGACCAAGTCCCCAAATTGTAGAAGGTCGCTATGGATTTTATTGATTCATTTATTCCAGATTTGGTTTCCGTACCCAGAGGATATTTTAGAGATCCTTGTATAACTGGGTTATATGGGTAGGTATACTAGTTACCCTGGCATCTTCCTTTATAAGATAGAAGAACGCATAATACTGCCACGTTATTTTTTAAATTTTAATGAGAATCAAGGAGAAAAAAATGCTGTCATAGAAGGTCGAAGTGTTTTTTTTTTTTTTTTACTAGACACTTATTGCTAAGCTTCATTTACTAAGCTTGTTTCCTTTTTTAAATTTGACATTGGCATTGCGGAATTATTTCTGCAGAGGCCATAAATATAACAAGCACAAACATGTTTTTTGTGTACGCAGCGGTCGCAACGAAAGCTCTTAAAATGGAAAAAAAATAGCCGTTACTGTGACATTTTTCGTCGCTGCCTTGCTCCTATTGGTCGCAGCGTGATGTTATAAAGACTGAAGCCTACGTCGGTAAACGGACTCTCCAACACAAAAATAATTTTTCAAGTCGACCCAGCAGTTCCTGAGATTAGCGCGATCAACCAAACAACTATCTTTTCAGCTTTATAATGCTACTAAATTTCCGTTCACAGCTTCGGTAGAGCGTGTGTCGGTTATAGCGCTAAACCACTAACCTCTTTTTCCGCAGTCTGGTTAAAACTATCATATGTCCTACGCATCTAGAACTATCTCCATACCAAATTTCATCCAAATCGAATAAGTAGTTTTACGTGAAAGCGCGATAGATAGGCAGACTGTTACTTTCGCATCTATACTGGTCATTTGCACCATACAACAAGACATGATACATGCATAGTCTTCTCTCTTTCTACTCATGTCTAAACGATAGAGATAGAAAGTGTTTGCAACATGTTTTGTTGTGCATGTTTCGCCAGTGGAAACTAGGAAGTATAAAAATAATGGACTTGCTGGCTTGCTGTTGTAATCTATAAATCACTAAATTCTAAATATACTAACACTAAATAAATAAACTCCTATACAAACGATTCGTAATAATACTTAATACATAGTAACTATTGTCTAGTGCTTAATTTACTTGTACCAAAACCCAAGTAAAATCAACTCAGAATTCAAGATACTGTGAGCTCAGTTTGCTTAAATCGGAACGCAACTTAAATATAAATGTTTGAAGGTAGTCAGTAATAATTGTGATTAATATTTTTGGACGTCAAATACCTCAGTCCACCCGTGAACATGAAGTCTGAAAAGACTTTGAAACGTCGGGATCTAAAATCTAAAATAAATCGCGATAAAATCCGTTAAAAGGTAGTTTTATTTCAATACTTAATACGTTAAACGTTCCCATACAAAATGTTTTCATTTTCTATCTTTATACGTGTTGTTAGAAACGTAAATAATAATAAGTGGGTTTGGAATCCAAGGTCAAGAAAACGATTTTTGGAACGAAGTTCCTTATCGCGCGATGTGAATGGGGGCTAGACGGAAAAAATTCTTACGAAAAGTTGTCACGACACTTTTTGATATAGTAATCTATGGTAAGCTGTGCGGCGTGCGCATGTTAGCAAAAAAATATAAAAAAAATTATTTTGCAAAAAATATACCTTAGAAAGATATTAATAAAAAAAGATCGTACTTACACATATGAAAAAAAATGCAAAAAAAGCAAAAAAAAAATATTACAATGCCTTCACTAATTAATCGAAACCTCCTCCACCTCTTAGGTTTTTATTAGTAAAAAAATAATAAATGAATTATTTTTCCCAAAAATAAATAAAACTCATTACTGGAAATACTTAGATATTTCATTTCAGTAGGTGCTTTAACAGAGACTCTTGCACTGAGATAAACTCTCACTACTAACTCACTACTTACCTTTGCTAAATTTCCCTTAGTGCGTAAGTACCTGGTCGTTGCGTAGTGACCCTTATATGGGGCACGGACGTGTGGAGCTAGTTCGTAGTGACCCATATATGGGGCACGGACGTGTGGAGCTAGTTCGTAGTGACCCATATATGGGGCACTGGACGTTGAACGTTTTAAAAGTCAATTTGAACTTTATTAGGTTGTTAGGTCGTACGAAGTACATACGCAGGGTCAGGTAGTAGAGTAATAGATGTTACTTTAATTGATATAAAACCTTCATAGATTGAAATTTTCGAATAAAACTTTTTAATGATACCAATGAGGTTCTACTTTTAAAAAGGGGATAAATTCAACTATAGTTTTCAATTAAGAATAGGATTGGAAATCCGATATCATGGACTGGAATGCGCAACAACTACATATTTTTAGTAAGTACAGTAAGCACAAATATTTGTTTGATATTATAATCACATCAAGACGAAAAAAAATAAAAATGCGTATATCTGATTGCCTATTGAACATTTGTACTCGAATATTTAGATACGAATATATTTTATTAACTTCCGACCACAAAAATCGGAGTTTTAAGTTAAAACGTGTGTTTTTATCCGTGTATATAAATTGTGTGCAAGTTTGTGGTATCCTAGCGCGTAAATTTACTTAGGTAGGTAGCTGCATTGTAACTACATACTTGTGTACAGTTTTTACATAAGTCACTTTTCCATACATTACAAAATAATATTACTGTCTGTGGTTTGACAGTTTGTGCTGACGCTACTTTTGCTTGGTTTTTGGTATGAAAATAGCCGCGAGTCCAGTCCTATTCTTATTTGAAACGCATAGTACTTCCAATTGCTTTTTTATTCGCTTAGACGCACAGACTACCTAGAGAAACGTATTAGGCGGGAAATATAGATTTTTCGAAAATCCGAGTCATTTTTAAATACGAATTCCGACGCGGAACTAACGCGGCAGAAACAGCTCGTTGGAGAGGATGCTACGTTGCTGGTCATAATTTCCACTCACTATATCGATTTCCACGATGATCGGTGGCGCAGCGGTATAGAGCTCGCCTTAGACATATAAGGTCGTGGGTTCGATTCCCAGTCGTGCACACACATCTATGTGTGAATTGTTTCATCACCGCTGTTCAATCTCGGTGAAGGAAAACATAGTGAGGAAACCGGCATGACTAAAAAATTATCATTTCAGGGCATCTGACTTCCACCCACCCGCACTTGGCCAGCGTGTGTAGGTTAAGGCCTATACTCCCTCAACTCTTAAGATAGTTGAGAGAAGATCCGTGCCCAGTGGTAGCACACTAAAAGAATTGACGTGTAAATCGATTTAGTGCTACATATTGATTAAAAAAATCGATCGATCTCAGATCCTCTCCTATCCTTATCCCTATCCCAAAAATGTTCGCGCTAGAAGTCACACACACGCGATAACCCGCCATCATGATGTACGGCAGTCATTTGTTTCACGAATAAATTGGGTCAAAAGATTTGGCGACAAAATGTTCTAATTCAGACTATTGCGTCCAATGTAGGTAAACAGGTTTACCCTAGATTTTTACCGAATTATATTATCCACAAACATAAACTTGTAGAGGTTTCAAAAGAAAAAGGGTCTATTTTCAGATGAAAATATAATGAAAATGCAATCTTTCGTAGTATTGTCTTAGATTTATGCGAATATCACACATTGAAATAAAACTACTTTTAACGGATTTTTAATAATAATAATATAATTGGACATTAACACACACGGTCATATCTGATCCCAAACTAAGCAGAGCTTGTACTATGGAAACCAGATAACTGGTAATATACTACAAATACTTTTCTTTTGTAAATATATACTTAAATATAGATAATTACACCCAGACACAAGACAAACAGACATATTTAAACAAATGTTTGTCTCGGATGGGAATGGAACCCACGACCTGCGGCATGAAAAGCAAGTATCTTACCGACCACGCCACCGGCCCGTCAAACACGGGTGGACTCACTTCACCCGTGAACATGAAGTCTGAAAAGACTTTGAAACGTCGGCATCTAAAATCTAAAATAAACCGCGGTAAAATCCGTTAAAATGTAGTTTTATTTCAATGTACAATCTTTCAGTTTAATATTCTGTCAACAGAAAATATAAATAGCAACATAGCCTCCTCTCCAACGAGCTGTTTCTGCCGCTTTAGTTCCGCGTCGTAATTCGTATTTAAAAATGACTCAGATTTTCGAACAATCCATCTCTCGTCTACATACGGTTCTAAAGGTAGTCTGTGCGCCTAAACGAATAAAAAGCAAAGAAATACATAAATTATTAATTAAATAAATGATTAAATGACATCACACCAACCTTCAAACCCAATAAATGTAAGTAGGTATAACATCTCAAAAGTCACTTTCTTCTTCTTCTCCTTCTTTTAATTATGGCCTCTGCAAAAATTATTCCGCAATTTTGCCAGTGTCAAGTTTAAATAAGTATACAAGCTTTTAAAAGATTGGTAGTTAGTAAAAAAAAAACTAAAAACCAGCGACGTTCTAAGACGCCATTTTTTGATATCACCTTTGAATATCTAGTTTAGTTTCAAAAAGTGAAGAAGAAACCGTCAAAGCGAAAGCCTTCAACTTCAACTTTTATGGTTACGGCTCCATCGTGACAACGATGATTCTGCCAATGAGTTGTCGACTTAAGTGACGAAAAAAAAAACAAAAAATGATAATCGAGGAAATGGCGTCTTAGAACGTCGCAGTTTTTTAGTTTATTTACTACTAATCTTTTAAAAGCTTGTATACTAATTTAAACTTGACATTGGCAAAATTGCGGAATAACTTCTGCAGAGGCCATAACTAAAAGAAAAAGAAGTATCAGTCAGTATTGCCATCCAAGGAGGCTTAACTGCCTTTGGGTCCTGGGTACGTTCCCGGAAGATAACGATTTAGTTTAAAGCACCGGTGACCGAGAGTGGCTTGGTTTTTTTGGAAATTATCATAAAAGGCTCTCAGTAATAGTTTTTCTCACAAAAAGTAGGAATAAAAAAGAAAACATAATAATAATATTTATCTAGATTCGAACAGGGACCATCAGGTTTCCTGACCGCCCAATCTCCCAATTGAGCTATCATGACAATGTAAGTTGATACGAAATTTTATTTTGTCTAGCTGACCCGGCAGACGTCGTACTGCCTCAATCGATAAATACCGATAAAGAACTAAACATTTGTAATTTTTTTTTACCTTTTAATCCTTTCCTAGACCTCCACGAACTTTTCAAGACTAAGATAAGATAAATCCGTTCAGCCGTTCTCGAGTTTTAGCGAGACTAACGAACAGCAATTGATTTTTATATTTATAGATTCCAAAAATGAAACCTAGCTAGATCGATTAATCGCCACCAAAACTCCCTGCGCACTAAATTTCATGAAAAAAAAATATATTTAGTCATTATCTAGTTTAGTTCTACCTCTTCATAATCATATATTTGTCTTAAAGGCCTCTGCAGAAATAATTCTACAATTTTGTCAATGTCAAGTTTAAATAAGTATCTAAAGGTAATAAAAGGTAAAAAAATAAAAAGAATAATAAAATAATATTAATAAAAGGAGCAGAGATACTAGGAGAAGGAAGTGTGCCGTAAGTGGCTAGTGGGCACGTGAGGCTGGACCCTTAGGCTGCCAATGACCGCGTAAAATGCCGTGGGACACCGCTCCACTCCTCTAGCCCTTCAGAATATGTTGCCCCTTGTCGCTTCTTTTAGCGGCCATGCGGGGGCCCGTTTACTGAGTGGGCGAGTCGACTCCCTGCCATTTTATCCGTGTACAGTCCATTCATAGTCTTAGTTACCTAATCCATTAGCACCCACCACCATAACCCAGATTTTAGATCATTTATTCTGCAATAGTCCTGCTCTAACCGGGGATTATCCTTGGGTGTACCTACCTACATGGTGCGAACAGGGATAATCGTCGGTTGGTGCCACATTACAAATTGTCCAGGCCTCTACGTGATGGCTTCGGCCCCACCCACGCCTTCCAAAAGTCCGGAGCTCAATAGCTACGAGGTAAACAAAAGACAAAAACCATAAAATATTTGTAGTAAAAAAAACTAAATAACTGCGACATTCTAAGACGCCATTTTTTATTCAGGTCAGTGTTAAGATATTTAGGTAGTCAGCCACATCATTTTCTAGTCAAAATATGTCTTAAGTTTTTCTAGGAAAGGTCTTTCAAGATAGTCGGTCAATAGAGGCCAGGCGTAAAGGATAAATCGTTTTAAAATTCGGTAAAGACCCAAATATAAATTTTCATATTCCCGTTAATGTAGAATCACCGTTTTTCCAACAACTGTTTGTGTGAAACGTAACAAAATTAATTATGTAAGCAGAAAACGGGCATTTCTAAGACGCTCTCATTTCCAAATCTAACTATACAATAAGAATGAGATTGAATATACATATATAAATACCTGAAAATTTGTTTGAACGTTTCAATTTCAGGAAATCGCAGCAAAAAATTCAATCTTCCAACCAGTTAAAATCCATTAAAAAAAACAAATCTAAATGAATCTATACTTTTACAACTAAGTATATATTTAATGTAACGGGCAATTAACGCGCTCAGGCGCTCACCTCTAATATGGCTTTACGTTTCAACACGGGTTGCACCGGGCGTGGTCGCAAGCAGAGTAGTCTAATTCATTTAATTAAATAAGTTCAGTTGCAGTGCAGTTGCAGTTAATTTTCCGTCAAAACAACACCTCTCGTAATTTTTGACAACCGTTCACACATACGTTCGCGACATGCAAGCCCTTTAGACTAGGTATGACAGCTAAATAATTACAAAGACGTAAACTTCACTGCAACAGCCAAGAAATTACGTGAATTACCTTACCGATCTAGCCAAAGAGCTTCGTTGATGACGGCGGCCGTAGAACAACATTTTCTTTAACTACCGTCACTTGTAATAATATAAATAAATCTATTTAAGAATCTATTCGTTTAATGCAATGCCTGGCACAAACTTGTATATCTATAGATACACAAACTCTCAGAAAACACAAATAAGATTATGTAAAATTAATATCCTAATTATTTCACTAAGATCGTACCTCTTAAATTTTGTACCTTCTAATAAACTTTTTGAAAATAAGCATTTTTATTTTTAACAAACCATAGTCTCCCGTCTTTAAAGGACCTTATATTGGATTTAGAGGGAAGTCACTTTATTTGTCAAGTTCTTTTGAACTAAACGTGTATTATACAAAGTATCTAAATGAAAGGCTGCTTCAAAACTTTGTTGCCAGATTGCAATTGAACAAACATAGATTAAACATACGTTTCATTCGTTCAGGGTTCCGTAAACTCCTAAACTAAACTCTCTCAACTCGTAGGATAGATAGGAGAAGAACCCTGCATCTCTAAAAAGTCTTGAGATGAAGTAAAGTTCGAAATCGGTCTATTCGCGCTATATGCCAACCAATTTCCACGCAGATAATAAATATAATATTAATATATTCACACGTACACACAGCGCCATCTAGACCCAAATTGGTGTTATGGGTACTAGAAGTAGATATAATATGTACTTAGTACTTTTTTTTGATAATATATACCTATCATAGATAAATTACCTACACCAAGACAGAGAACGAACAATCGTGCTCTTCACACATTGTTCATGTACATATACACATTTTAAACTAAAAGTTCCTAGTTTAAGATTTGATTTAGTTTTTCTTTATGCTTTTTAAATTTACAGTAATATTTGTACGCCTTCACGGCAAAACATAGCGCCCAATGTACCTGTAATTTTAACACCTTCCATACCTATGTATGTTCACAAATAAACATTCTGATTCTGATTCTGACACACAAAGATTTGTCCTGGGTGGGAATCGAACCTACGACCTGCGGCTTAGAAGTCAGACTCACTAACCACTACGCCACCAGGCCAGTCAAACACGTGTAAAACTTATATAACACCCTCATATTTATTTACTTTTTTTGTTAGAAATTAAATACCGTATGAAGTCGGGTCAAATTGCCAGTTTTACAGTTAGAAAGAGATAGACAATAAAACTATGAATGGGAAAAGGTATGATGCAATGATGTCATTGAAGAAATTGTTATTCTAGATGACTCTACGAACTTGTACACAGATTTAAGCGTTGTTTACTTTTGTATTTGTAGGTTATATTTAAATATCATGTAGGCGCCCGGTGATTGAAATTCCACCACAAAAACCCGGTCAAGAGCGATTCAAACTCGTACTCAATCAAATCAATGCTGTGGGTAGGTGGGTAGGTGAGTAGGTAGGTAACCATGCAAGTACTCACAGCGTTTCTTCTACCTATTCTAATTGTGACCTGTGTAGAAACAGATCTGCAATTTTGTTACTCTTTAAAATAATATTAGTAATATTAAATATAATAAAAATGAACGATTTATTTATTTATAACACGAATAATATTTATTTATCGAAGGGCCGGTGGCGTGGTCGGTTAGGTACTGGCGTTTCACGCCGCAGGTCGTAGGTTCGTTTCCCACAGAAGTCAGACATTTGTGTTATGAACATGTATTTTTGTCTTGAGTCTGGGAGTAATTATCTATATTTAAGTATGTATTTATAAAAGTATTTTAAGTAGTATATTACCAGTTATCCGGTTTCCTTAGTACAAGCTCTGCTTAGTTTGGGATCAGATGACCGTGTGTGTTAATGTCCCACTATATTATTATTATTATTCATAGCGGATAGTTTGTTTTACAAAGCAGACTTCAACGAGTGTTCTATGTATGGAAACTCTGCCAAGACTGTGTCAAAATTTATAATTATCAAAATTGATGTCTAATAGCCGGGACGGGTCACTATAATGGCGGTTGTACACACTCGACGAGAACCTCTCGCCGAGAGCCTCGGCCGAAAAGACTCTCGTCGAGAGCATGCCTGTACACTCTTCCTAACATTTGAACTGAAGACTTACACGAGAATGGACGTAGAAATAGCTGCTGCTATTTATCTTTGTGCCGTAAGCTATTATAATTTTTTAAACATTTGCAATAAAATAAAAATTCTCAAACCATGGAGAAAAAGAAGACGGTGATGATTACTATGCAAAAACTGTAATTCTCGATCATTAGACCAAATAGTAAAACACGTGCGTTCATAAATACTGTCAGCGAGCAGCGAAATGGACGAGTGTGTACATGTTCGCTCTCGTTTACCTCACGAGAACCAACGAGACCCTTTGACTCGGGCGCAAAAAACCGACAAGCCACCGAGAGCGACCGAGACGAGAACGAGAGAGCGAGACGAGACGAGAGCGCCCTGTACACACACGCGTTCGGCCTGTCTCGGGGTATCTCGACGAGTGTGTACAACCGCCATAATAAATAAGTATAAAGGGTTATTAGATTGGTAATAATTTTGGGGGCTGGGTCACCGACGTCCTTTTTTTTGCTGATGACCTAACCCAATCGGCCGGAAGGGCCTTTATTGGTTCACCGGACTTTTTTGATGAGCCGTCCGAGGACGGTCGAACCGACCAAGTACTGTGGCAACTGCCATGAGGAATCCCCATGTGGGGAAAAACCTCGGCGTTACCTTCCTCCGTATCCCCACACGTGATCCCCGGATGGTGCAAATCAGGTGACAATAATAATAATAATAATAATATAGTGGGACATTAACACACACGGTCATCTGGTCCCAAGCTAAGCAGAGCTTGTGTTATGGAAACCAGATAACTGGTATATACTATACATTTAATACTTTTCTTTTGTAAATGTATACTTATAATAGATATTTACACCCAGACTCGACACAAACACAAATGTTCATCACTAATGTTTGTCTCGGGTGGGAATAGAACCCACGACCTGCGGCGTGAAAAGCAAGTATCTTTCCGACCACGCCACCGGCCCGTCAATCAACTGGTAATTATGTTTACTGGTAATAAACTAGTGGTAGGCTTCGGCTGTGGTTAGTGACCATTCACCGGACTAAGGCGTACCGCCAAGCGGCCTTGCTGTGTTCCGATGTAATATCTAGTGACACCATTTAATGGGGTGTGTTGAATTGTCTCGAAATATCCTTTATGGTTTCTAATCATATGCAGCCTCATTTCACTACAACTTCATTCCCCTTGCCTTTTTCCCATATCTATTGGGGTCGGCTCCCAGTCTAACCTGACGCGGCTAGCTACCAGAATTATACGAGCGACTGCCGTCAGACCTCGAAACCCATAGGGAACCAGTAGCCGAGATGGTTAGACCAGGTGTCAGATTATATTGGCTTCTGACTACATGTAACGATTGTCATAGATGTGTTAAATGACAACCGGGACCGACGGCTTAACGTGCTCTCCGAGGAATGGAGGGTAGTCCCTCAACCAACCAGACACCGAAACAATTTTTTGTTGTTACACAAATATTGTCCGGGGCGGGAATCGAACCCGCGACCTCCCGGGCACAGTATAACCCAATCGGACGGCTTTCACCGCTCGACTACCGACGTCGTCATTTCACTACAACTTCCTCACCGAAAATCATTCGTAATCACGAGTGAATCGGAATAGTGGGTTGACGCGTTCCATCGTAGATTACGTAATTGCGTAACATCAGGGATGATGTAGTCAAGTGCAGGCCTATTTCAGAATTAAAAACGAAACTAAGAAAACTTCAGCGTTCTGGTATGGTCGTGTATAAATTCAATTTAAAAATATCGGCCATAGGTATACATATAAAAAAGTTTTATGACTCTTTAGTTAAAATGGACTTTGTCTCTTTCTTACTAGTATAAATGTGAAGATGACTGACAAAGACAAACGAATTATAAACCTACAAGCGGCCCGCCCCAGCTTCGCCCGGGTAGCTTCAGCCCACTCAACAATTTACAAAAAATGTGATAAATAAAGAACCGCTCAATCGATTTTGTGCAAACTTCACATAAACCATCTACTAAATAGTCCGAACAATGCCTTAACATTTGGTTTGAATAGGTAAGCCCGTTTTTGAGTTATAAAATTACCTACAACGAAAAGTGGCATTGATTTTTATTTAAATAGATTTTAGCTATAAAGAGCATATGATACGTTTATGAACATCATTATCACGAATAATAATAATTATACCTCCTTAGGGTATCGTTATTGTTATTTGTGATAACCTCGGTAGTCGAGCGGTGTAAGCCGTCCGATTGGTCTGTACTGTGCCCGAGAGTCGATCCCCGCCCCGGACAATGTTTGTGTAACAACAAAGATTTCAAGCAAAATCAACTCAGTATTCAAGACACTCTGAGCTCAGTTTGCTTAAATCGGAACGCAACTTAAATAATAATCTAAGTAGTCAGTAATAATTGTGAATAATAATTTTGGACGTCAAATACCTCAGTCTACCCGTGACCATGAAGTCTCAAAAGACTTTGAAACGTCGGAATCTAAAATCTAAAATGCCGCGATAAAATCCATTAAAAAAAGCAGTTTTATTTCAACATCGATTTGTTTCGGTGTCTTGTTGGTTGAGGGACCACCCTACGTGCCTCGGAGAGCGCGTTAAGCCGTCGGTCTCGGTTGTCATTTAACACATCAATGACAATCGATATAGGTAGTCAGAAGCCTAACATAATCTGACACCTGGTCTAACTATCTCGGCTACTGGTTCCCTACGGGTTTCGAGGTCTGATGGCAGTCGCTCGTATAATTCTGGTAGCTAGCCGCATCAGGTTATACTGGGAGCCGACCTCGATAGAAATGAAAAAAGGCAGATACATAGATGCTTTGATGTAGGTACAGCTAATACTTCCTTTATCTAAGCCGTATGTGCATGTGACATTATTTTTCAATAAATTTATTTTATTATTATTTATAATGTAAGCAATTATTATTTATGTACCTTTCAAACCTAACTTATAATCTTACTGAAGAACTTTTATTAGTTCGTAGAAAACAATTGGATATTAAAATAATCAAATTATTTAATAATATTATAACATTGTTAATTTAGTATTAAAACTACTGTTGCATTATTTGTTTAAACACTTTTAGCCTGAGGCACAGGGTTCGCCCTAGTTCAGGCAAACTTATAATTCTGTTTTTAAGTTAAATTTTGTTCTAATATTGTATGTACCTTTTAAACAGCTAATAAACAATTTAATTATTTTTATTATTATCATCCCTCTAATAAAGTCTTTATACTGTATAAATAAATTAAAAAAAGAACAATAACCATTTATTTACAATACAATATACAAGAAAAAAATTTAAAATTCTTGTATATAATTGGAATCTCGGAATCGGCTCCAACGATTTTCATAAAATTTAGTATATAGGAGGTTTCGGGGGCGATAAATCGATCTAGCTAGGAATCATTTTTAGAAAATGTTATTTAAAAAAAATACCGAGCAAAGCTCGGTTATCCGGATATTTATAAATAAACTAAAATCTATCTTAAAAAATAGATCTACTATATCTAACTATATCAAAATTAATAATAATAAATCGAATTTATGCAGTTCGAATTTTTTATGAAATACATTTCAGTATTTCACAATAACATTTTTTCATTTTAGTATCAAAATATTTAATACTACGTCCCTCTCTGTCACTAATTTACATGAACCATATTTCAACTCAGTAAATCGGACCCACAATCGAACCCACGACCTTACACGACCTTAAACGTCCGGAACGGTCATGAAATAAATTTCAAAGTCAAGTTTAATATTACTGCGCCATTGCTGTTTCCAATTAGATGTGATTTGATTATAGAAGTACCTGGAGTGTTGCTCGGTGGTTTTAAAAGCTTTTCTTTGACTTCACGTGTATGTATAATGTGTGTATGTATGTATGTCAGGCTAATTCACATAATTAAATAAGTTTAGTTGCAGTGCAGTTGCAGTTAAGTTTCGATAAAAACAGCCCTTTTTGTACTCTGGTAATTTTGACAACCGCTGTCAGATACGCTCGCGTCAAAGTCGCGTCACGCGAGCGCATAGACTAGATATGAGGGCTAAATAATTAGATGAATACCATTTTGCACTAAGACGTAAACTTGCAACTGCATTGCGACTTGATCGGTGCGTCAAGAAATTATGTGAATTAGGGCGCTGGAATCTTACAATTAATATTTCACCCACTTCGAATAAAGCTATCGAGCTGAAATACATACAAGTTTACTTTTGATGACAATACAAGATTATATAAATGCCGCCATTTTGAATCCAATATGGCGGACGTTACAAAATGGCGACTTATCATTTTCATAATACCCCTACAATATGTGTATCAAGAAAGAGCTTGAAAAGAGATATACAAGATTTAAATAATAAAGCCATCTTTATATTTAATATTTGGTATATTATTGGAAATAATACAAATGTGATTGAATTATTGTATTTGTGCCTGAAGGTATTTTTAAAAAAAAAAAATTTTATTGGTATTACGAAATTTCTTCACCAAAGAAGGAACTTAAAAAGAGGGAATTATCTAGATTCGAACTTGAATCAAGTCCCGGAATATTATTATTATTATTATTAGTTTCTATCTGCGGGTCTAAGGTACTACCTACTACCGTCTCAAGTGTAAAATTAAATTCAAGTTTGTGAGGTTGTAACCCAAGGCCCACGGCCTCCATCTTGGAAAAGGGGTTCAAATGTTCTTTAAATTATCTGACAATAACAAAAAAATTTTAACATTTTGCTGTAAATAAAATTATTTACAACTTTTGTCCAGTAATTTTTAGTCGTAGAACCACAAATAAATAAATTGTAAGTGAAAAATTTGACGAAATAAGAATCTGTTATCGATTTAAGAAGCTTTTTTCTAATCATTTTACAAAAAATATATATCAGACCATTTTTTGCCGACTTCAAAAAAAGGCGAAGGTGAGTAAGTGCCTGAAATTACTATTACTGCATATTTTGCAGTGTAAAGTATAAAAAAATAAAAAAAGTATAAAAAAAAATTAATCCTGCAATATAAATATTTAATAATAAAAAAAGCTGAAACTCTTGTTAGTTAAAAAAGCTACTACAGACTTTTTAATGAATCTTTAAATACTTACTCTTTAAAATTAAATGTCAGATTAAATTAATAATCTGACATTTAATGTTATAGTGTTTTAATTTATATTACGATTTACAATAATTTATGATATTGAAGCAAGTATTTACATTAATAATATTGACATTTCACAATTAACTATAATAAAAATAAATTATTAGAGTAAGTACCTACCTATTTAACGTTATTTTCATACGCCTGTTCAGGCAGATTTTGGTGATGTTATTTCTTGAGCTAACATTATTTGTATTATAAACTTACCCAAAATTTAACCAAATCATTTTATGATTTGATTTAATATTATTAGTTTTATAAGCAATAAAAAATTGAATTTTATTGAAGCATTTCCTTACGTACCAATAACCCCAATGTATTTACTTATCAAAATGTTTGATTAGCATTTTTGAAATTATTACGTAATATGTAGTGTACATTTCTTAGCACTAGTTAGATGAGTGATTCCCCAAAAGAAAGTTCAAACGAGGTTATAAGGAAGGAAAAAACAACAAAAAAATCTGAATATGTTCTGCCCTGTTCTATATTCAGTTAAATTTCTAGAATTTTCAAATATTATAAAACAACACGCAAGAGGTAATACTATTATGTAGTCAAAAACAACTTTTTATATATATCTAAATTTCAAAAACCATTTAAAAACGCCATTTAACTTTCCAATTTTTCTAATAAATAAAATATTAGTAAGAAAACTCAAAAATATTGCATTATTTAACTAAATAATATTTAAATTCAATAACCGTATGTATTCTCTGTATAAATACATAGGGATTTCTTTTATAAAAATTATATTGTTTGTCGCTGTTTACTTTATCCGTTAAGTCCGCCATTTTGAAATTTAGATGTGTTCGAAATGCGTCAGTGAGATGCTAAATTGTGTTAACTATTGTTCCTTATCTAATAAATCTTTATCTTTACATAGTAAAACATAAAATAGCTTCCGCTGTCTGTTCGTGGTGATCTCGAAAACTACTGGACTGATTTTCATGCGGATTTCACTAGAGCGGGCTTGATTTTCCACAACTCGACGTCAAATGCAAAATGAAATGAAATTACTTTTTACATAGAAATAGTAATTTTTTTTCCTACCGTGCAGTGAATGACTGACAACAGCTGCAAAAACTGCCAAAAATCAGTAGGCTTTAAAATTTTTTATTTTATTTTAAAAGATTTTATTTAACTTCACGTAGGTTTAAGTATGTATAATGTTAACGGAAATGTATGTAGTCCGTTGTTGTATACAATTCCTAGAAAATGTATGTTATTCCTAAAATCGCACGGAAATGTGTGAAATAAATTATATTAGACACATTTCCTAGGAAATCTATACATTTCCTAAATAGCAATCGGAAATGTAAAACATTTGAGATCGCTCCGAAATGCTGTCGGTTAGGTTATGGTAGACTTTTGGGTGAATATCCCCGCGGCAAATTTTACGTGTCCACGTTAAGAATTGAGGTGTTAAATTATAGGATGTTTTTGATTTTTTTTTGTAGTGAACTACGTAACTTGGTGCAATTAGGGCCACATATGTTTTTTTTATAAGTGTGTATAAGTAATCAGGAAAAAAAGAATCGCCTGAAAATTCAAGTTTGGTGGCTTGTCCCAGTTCCATTTTTTGATACAATTGCACTCACCTAAGTCACAATCTAAGATACAATACAAAATAAACGATTTCGTTAGTATATGCATAAGACACATTATCTGAAACCAATGAAACCATATTAGAAAATTAAATTTAAAGGCACTGGATGCTCAATCAAATTTTGTCCAAGCAAATATCAAAAATTTGTTGGCACTTCTTCAACTTACTTTAACGTGAAGTTACGTACGTATGCGATCAATCGCGTTTTATGATTTAACATCTCTCAGTCGTGCGCCGGCACTTGCGCGTAAAAGGTGTGTGATTAGTGCTGTGATTTCCCGTCAAAAACGAAAATATCATCATGGGTGGCACGGGGGACAAGAAATGTTCAATTTTGGTGGATCGATTTGCTGTTAATTTAAAAGTATTTTAACAGTAAGCTACACGTTATACGTAGTGATTTGGGTTATGCATTTAATCAGTGATAATAATTTAATTGTTACTTAAATCCCTTATTTTTAAAGTTTTTTTTTATGTCTGGTTCCAATTTTGGTGGCTCAATTATGGTGGCTTTGGTGGCGTTTTTCCCTTTTGGACAGTAAAAAAGCGAATTATAATAACATTTTTTTACTAAGTAGGACCATTTATTATTTATTAGATCCTAATCTCTCATTACCACCACGAATAGCAAGACCTCTTGAAGCCAACAATTTCACTAGGTACTTCAACAATCCTCTTAAGCACATTCTTCCTACGGGTAGTTATTTTCTGTTCGTCTAGTAGTTTTTATTGCTGCAACATAATTCATCATAAATTCCCTGAGCTGTAATCTGCTCTTATGCTCTATCAATAAGTTACCTTCTTATATGCTTCCAATCTTTATATCCATTAGGAGAACTTCAATTATGTCCAGAACCAGTAATGGTATTAAATAGACGGCAGCAATAACAGTATACAGATTTATTTAGTGGTGAATAAAGGAGCAATTTTCTTTCTAAAGACTCCTTATTCGTCAATTAACAAATAAAATATTTTACTCAAGTATTAGTTTTCGTTTTACCATTTGAATCTAGAAAACTTGTAGAAGTTTGGAAGAAGTCACTATTTTTATTTTAGTAAAACTCTGGCCCTTTTCGAATTCAAATATAATGTCACCACAGTAAGTACCAGGGTCAGGAGACACATACATTCTCTAAACTTGCAGTTATTAATTCAAAGTAAGTAGCTTGACCAAATGCCCAATGAAATAGATAAAAGAATTGTGATGGAATGATAAAAGTATTGCGCCTTAAAAGAAGTCATTAAAAACAAGGTACTGGGCATAAAAATCAAGAAGAAGATCTTTGATACCTGCATAATAACCTGTATCACTTAAGGATATGAAACCTAGGCTTTGACAAAACACGATAGGAACAAACTAGCAAGATGCCAGAGAACCATGGAAAGGAGCATGCTGGGTTTGAAACTAATGGACAAAATTATAAGTATCAGGCGCAAAACCAAATTAACAGACATACTGTCACATATTAGCAAACTCAAATGGAGGTGGACGAGACTTATGCTCCGCTGCTATAAGGAAGAAAGGAGCAAAGAGGTGGCAGTTAGCAAAACAAGAAGATGGGAAGATGGCCTTGAATTGACCGTAGGACCTCTTTGGATAAGAGTGACGACAGACAGGAAGCAGTTGCAACGGTTGGAGAAGGCCTTAGCCATAAGGCACACCGAAATCATAGACATTTTGTATATTTAGTGTAGTTTTTAATTTTTATGTTTTTTAGTTTTACCAATTACAACTGTTCGGAACAGGCTTTATTATTATTAGTAATAAGTAGCTTGAAGTCGATGGTTCCGCATCTAATGTGTGTTTGTCGTTTTCATCACACGTAACCTCTTTTTCCTAGTGATATTCAGAGGTACTTTTGTCTTGCGGGGATGAGACTGAATAATCTCTCGGCTTACTATTTGTTTCTCTAACTGTTATTTAATTTAATTCTAATTTAATTCTAATTTTTTCCCTTATTTCTTTTTGAGCTATTACTGATTTGTGAAAAAAAGTGTAATGTGCCTGACGAAAAAGTTTTCAGAATAAATGTGTGAGAGAAATTGTCAGTCCTTGAGAATGGGGGCCCTGGGCACGAGCCTCGTGTGCCCTTATGGTAAAGACCGTATTGCCACCAGTCGTTATATACAAAAATACAAATCTTTTCTCTCCATAATGTTAGTACAGATTAGTAGTTATAGATGAAAGTTGATAATTCCCGAAAACTTGTGAGATTCATTACATGAAGTTTTGTTAGTGAGATTGAAGATGACAGAAAAATTCAATTTTGGTGCCATTGATTTTCAATTTTGGTGGGCACTTTCAATTTTGGTGGGCGATTTTCAATTTTGGTGGCCACACTACACTTTAAACTAAAATATCTCAAAAAGTTATCGAGATATTCTTAGACCTCTTGAAGATTATTTTAGCTTTGAATTTCTATTTTTATACCAGGTCCTTACATTTCACAAAAATTGAAGAAAAAGTTTTGCCACCAAAATTGAAAAAAAAAGCACGTTGTTGATATTGACCCTTTTAATTATCACACACGCGAGCGAAGCGAGAGTGCCATGTAGTGATAGCGGTCGAAGAGTGCCAAAACCGAATCGGTCGGGTCCGGTCACAGTGTCAGTAGTTGATATTTGAAGCTTTAATTAGTAAGATAATATGAAAATATTATATTTTACGATATGTTTGTCACCTGATTGTCTCAACGAATGCTTTAATAAAAAATATTTTTCTCATTTTAACAACGTGTTTTATTACAGAAAGCATTATTTTTATACATTTCCTAAATAGCTTCGGAATCGTATACATTTCCTAGGATTTGTATACAATTCCTAGATTTCATACGTTTCCGGTAACATATATATGTATGTCCTGGAATCTTGCAATCAATATTTCACCCACTTCCACTAAAGTTATATAGCTGAAATATTGAATACACGTTTAGCTTTGATGACAATACAAAATTTTATAAATTCCGTCATTTTGAATCCAATATTGCGGAATGGAAACTAGTCCGTAGGATTTTTTATGGGTAATGTCTTTTAAATCTTAATGTTGTTTAGGTATCCACCCCAAAATTCTTAATATTACATTTTTTTATAATTTATTTCAGGCCTGAAATGATCCATATAAGTAGAAATAATAAAAGAATTTTTTTATAAATCCTAGTCCATGTTAAATATTATATATATCAGTGGCCATTTTTTACCGTCCGCCATATACTCTTATTATAAGTATATGGTGGACGGTAAAAAATGGCGACTTATCGTTTTCATAACAACCCCTACAACATGGGTATCAAATGAAAGAGCTTGAAATGAGATATAAGTATATTAGTACAAGTTTTTTAAATAATTTTCTTTAATATTTAATCTATAATATAAAAATGAATCGCAAAATGTGTTGGTAAGCGCATAACTCGCGAACAGCTGATCCGATTTCGATAATTCTTTTTTTAGAATATTCCCTGAAGTACGAGGATGGTTTTTACGCAGAGAAAAATTAAAATAACTCCTCCGAAACAGCTTGACCGATTTTTATGAAATCTTATAGGTCGTATTCGTTTTCGGACCTGGAAGGTGGCACTGCTTTACCGGGCAGGACGACGTCTGCGGGATCCGCTAGTATTACATAAATATGAAGTACGTAGGTATATCTATTACGATTTGTGTTGTATTAGAGCGACTTCATTACAAATGTTTTTATCCGTCAGATAGTCTGATATTTTGTAATACTACGTTTTCTTACATAACGTAGGTGCAATAATTATTTTTAAATTGTTAATAGTCATTTCCCTAATATTATTTGGAAGTTTATTGTAGAAACGTATACACTGCCTCGTTTAAGAGTGATTTTATGGAGACGAGAAAGACAATTTTTATTTTAGTAAGAATGATCTTGTGCGACTTTTTTGCGTGGTGGCCTGGCGTACCTAGCTACTGCCAGCCCAGCTTCAAGAGGAGCGGTTTTCACTAAGGTTCAATTTACACCGTCGCGGAATGGAATGGAAGCGACTTTTTGCTACATTGCATAATAAACTTTATATCAACTGTATAACGCACAAAATAAATACGAGTCTAAAAATTGGACGCGTGTCTTCCCCGAAATCTTTGCGCATTCTCGATAATTCTCCCGTGCCGTCTGTGGAATCCGCGGGAAGTGGCGCGAAAGGCCTCGTTCGCAGGTCGCTACATAGTGCGGGGCTAAGCGTCTACGAAAACTCGGTAATTCGCAGGAATGCTCGAGCAGTCGCGGGAATTCGCTGGAATGCTCGAGCATTCGCGGGAATTCGCTGGAATGTTCGAGCATTCGCGGTAATTCGCTGGAATTCTCGAGTATTCCAGCGAATTCCCGCGTCATGAGGTGAAATTGACGCTCCCATTCCGTTCCATTCCGCCGCGGTGTAAAATGGGCATATTAGACAAAGTGACTATCGAGGAATGTCTAGCAAAGCCGGAAAATGTCGTAAATAATTAAAATCAGTAATAATTAAATTAAATAATTATTTATCTAAGGCATGAACTCTTAAACAATAAAAACAGCATTCAATTACAATTATGAAGTTAATCCCTACTAATATTATAAATACGAAAGTAACTCTGTCTGTCTGTCTGTTACGCTTTCCCGCTTAAACTACTGAACCGATTTGGATGAAATTGGGTATGGAGGTAGTTTGAGACCCGAGAAAGGACATAGGATAGTTTTTATCCGACTGCGTAAAAAGAAGGTAATGTTTTGGCGCGATAACCGACATACACGCGGGCGAAGCCGTTGTCGGAAATCTAGTTAAATATATAAAATTACAATTAAAAATTAAATATCTGGATGACCAAGCTTTGCTCGGTATAGGTATATATATTTTTTTAATGACATTTTCTAAAAAGGATTCCTAGCTAGATCGATTTATCGCCCCCGAAACCCGCTATATACAAATTTTTATGACAATCGTTGGAGCCGATTCCGAGATTATATATAAACAAGAATTGCTCATTTAAAGATATAAGATTGAAAATTATGCAACAATTACAATTATTCATTAATAAATATTAGCAGGAATATTGAGAGCTTTATAGTTACCAAAAAATAGTTGCTAGATTTAAGAGTAAATAACTAGCCGTGTTTATTGAAAATCAAAGATGGAGTTTTATAACTGTTGTCGGCATCAAGATTTTATTACAGACAACGGGCCGGGTAAAAGTAAATAAAAACTTGTAAAAAGTAAAAAATAAATTTATTTCGCATAAATTAATTCGTATTTTGATTTAGTTAATCAGAACTAGTTTTTTTTTATCCTTGGCACCGACATCGAATGATATTAAAATACTTATTAAATCATTTTTGATTAACTAAATCAAAACACGAATTACTTGACTCTAAGTAAATTTATTTTTTACTTTTTTTAGTTTCTATATTGAAGTCAGTTTTATTTATTTGTTAAAAATTATTTTTATTTAAGAAGATTAGAACCTCTTTGTTATAGTATTGTCTTAGATTTACGCGAATGTCACACGTTGAAATAAAATTACTTTTTAACGGATTTTATCGTGGTTTATTTTAGAATTTAGATCCCGACGTCAGTCCACCCGTGAAGATTAAGTCTGAAAAGATTTTGAAACGTTGGGATCTAAATTCTAAAATAAACCGCGATAAAATCCGTTAAAAAGTTGTTTTTTTGTAACATCTTTGTTACTAAAAAAGCAACTAATTGTATATAAAAGAAAAAATAAATCTGATTTATCATGAGAAGATACTTTTACCATCGAAAAAAATAAAATTAAAAAATTAGTTCACAATTGAAGGAGTAGGTAATCGCGCGACAAACAATACATATAAAAATATACAACTGAACATAGAACCTTCTCCCTTTTTTTAAGAAATCCGGGAAAATAAATATGGCCCTGAATGACATCGCTTATGTCTTTTATCTCTTTCTTTAGAGTTCAATCAGTATATTTTACAAGATTTTAATTAACTTGTATGTATGTTAGTTCGGGGGAATAACACACATACAACTTGATAAAATCTTGTAAAATACTGTGATTAATTAAACAAAAATAGTTAAAATAAAATATATATTTTGTAAAATACAATGATTGATTAAAAAATTGATTAAAATATTTACATTCTATATCAGATTGGATGACAATGCATGGTGAGCTGTGTGACACAAATCCAATATGGCGGAATACTCCAGATGACGGACAAGTAAAATTTTGAATACATTCCTACAATATGGCTGTCAAATGAAAGGGCTCATTGTGAATAACGTGAATTTATGCCGTATTTAAATGAAATCTTGTTTGTTAAATGTTTTTTTACTTTAAATTTATTTAATATATGTACCTACCCAGTTACGGAACTAGCGTTTTTGGTCAAAACATGTTGTTTTATCTATTATCAGCATAAGATGCATTATGTATTGTTTAAATAGGTAAGCTCCGCAATGAGGACATCCACAGGGGAACTAAAATCACCAACATAGCGATCAAAGTAAGCAAGTTGAAGTGGCAGTGGGTAAAAGTTCTCAAGTTCGCCACGGCGCGGGCGCTGCGACGTCGTTGACACAATCACCACAACTAATGACGTTCTTAAAATTGCGGGAAACTTATGGATGCGACCGATCACTGTGGCGTTCTAGAGGGGAGGCCCTTTAGAACAAGCCCTAAAAGAGGAAGGTGATGATAATGTTGATGGTGATAATAATGATGATGATAAAAGTATTTCCTGCTCCCGGTGTACCTAGTAAGACCGGGTTTTGAGTGAATTAATAAATTTAAATCATAAATATTCGATTCAAATATCGCATGATTCGTCTTAATACAATATGGATGACCGTTGTGCGTCAACATCGATTCATAATCGATAATCGTTTTGAAATTCAGAGCACAATATGACGCCGTCCCATGCCTTTTTTGACCGTGAATTCAATTATTTTAATTAGGTAGGTAACCCTGAAAAGAAAAAAGAAGTTTGACGCATTTAGGTATGTGTAGGTAAGTTTTTTACGGGTTTTAATCCACCATCACTGTCCCATTGATACTTCTGACCTTGCCCTTGACTGCATATGTGGCCTGCTGATCTAAATAGAGTCACTTATTGTAACGGGCCGGTGCGTGGCGTGGTCGGTAAAATACTTGCTTGAACATTGGTTGCGCAAGAGTAGCGGTGGCGCAGCGGAGCGCAGCTCGCCTTAGAAATATAAGGTCGATGGTTCGATTCCCAGTGGTGCCTACACATCTTTGTGTGAATAGTTTCACCACCGGTGCTCATTATCGGTAAAGGAAAACATCGTGTGGAAACCGGCATGTCTAAAAACTAATCATTCAAGGATTTGTGACATCCACCAACCCGCCCTTAGCCAGTGGGTGTGGCTTAAGGCCTAAACTCTCTCAACTCGTAAGATAGTTGAGAGAAGACCTGTGCCTTGCAGTGGGACTCTAAAATAAGGGTGAAGTGATGAACCGCCCCGCTTAACCGATTTTGATAAAATTTAAATGGAACCACCAGGAAAGTAGATACACCCAACCTTTAAAACGAAAAATATTTCAAAATCGATCGATGATTTGCAAAATCGCGGAACATACAGAAAAATAATAAAAACGCAGTCGAATCGAGGAGCCTCTTCTTTTTAAAGTCAGTTGAAAAGTTGGCGGGATATCGAAGAAGATTGCATAACATTTTTGCAGATCATTGCGGAAGTTTGCAGATCATTTTTTCAGCAAAATAACCTGTTAACAGAAAGTTAGCAGATCATTTTTTTAGCACAATAATATCTTAACAGGAAGTTAGCAGATCATTTTTTGAGCACAATGATATGTTAACAGGAAGTTAGTAGAACATTTTTTCAGCACAATGATATGTTAACAGGAAGTTAGCAGATCATTTTTTCAGCACAATGATATGTTAACAGGAAGTTAGCAGATGATTTTTTCCGCACAATGATATGTTAACAGGAAGTTAGTAGAACATTTTTTCAGCAAAATGAACTTTTAACAGGAAATTAGCAGATCATTTTGCTGAAAAAATTATCTGTTAATATAATAATAATAATAATATAGTGGGACATTAACACACACAGTCATCTGATCCCAAACTAAGCAGAGCTTGTACTATGGAAACCAGATAACTGGTAACATACTACTTATAATACTGGTAAAGCAGTGCCACCTACCGGGTCCAAAAATAGATTACGACCGATTCTCAGACCTATCGAATATAGATATGACTCCATAAAAATCGGTCAAGCCATTTCAAAGTATTTTTTTTATTTTTTCTTCAAGACATATTCTAAAAAAATTACTAGCGAAATCGGTCCAGCCTTTCACGCGTGATGGCGTGACCAAGGGAAATAGGGATTCACTTTTCTAGATAAAGATATGGCGAAATTTGTTTTCGTATTCTGACCGTGTGTGTTAATGTCCCACTATATTATTATATTATTATTATTCTAATAATATTGTAGAAATTTTTCATTACCTTAAAACACGAGTAAAACGATGTTTTCTAAAAATAAAATCTGGGTAGTTAGGTCGATTAATCGCCCCCGAAACCCGCTGCATACCAAATTTCATGAAAATCTTTAGAGTCGGTCAAGTAACTACCTATAAAAATATATAATAATAATAATATAGTGGGACATTGACACACACGGTCATCTGGTCCCAAGCTAAGCAGAGCTTGTGTTATGGAAACCAGATAACTGGTATTTATTATACATATAATAACACTTTTCTTTTGTAAATATGTACTCATAATAGATATTTACACCCAGACTCGACAGAAACACAATGTTCATCACTAATGTTTGTCTCGGGTGGGAATCGAACCCACGACCTGCGGCATGAATAGCAAGTATCTTACCGACCACGCCGCCGGCCCATCAAAATATTAACAAGAATTGGTCGTTTAAGGTATTTGGACTAACTCTTGGTGAATGTTGGAGATTCTATGCAATTATAACAGACAGACAGAGAACAAATTAAATATGACTCACATTCAGATCTAATAATTTTATAATTAAGCACCTAAATGAAATTTGCTTGCACCCGCTATTGGTAGCGGGTTTTGAAACCCGGTCAAGTCAAGACACCTCACTTCAACCGTGACCCACAGTTGGGCACGGGTGTTCTCTCAACTATCTTATGAACTGTCACGTGTCACCTGATTAGATCTTAGACATGCCGATTTCCTCGCGATGTTTTCCTTCACCAATATTGAGCAGCGGCGATGTAACAAAGATGTGTGGGCACGACCGGGAATCGAACGCGCGACCTCACATTTCTAGGCGAGTACCGCTGCGCCACCGCTGCTCAGACGCCTAATGCCTTAAATCGCCCTCGAAATTAAACCGAAATAACAGCAGAAGTTGGAAAATTAGATTATAAACTTTTAAACTTTCGTATTGCATTATTAATGTTTACAAATAAATATATTCTGGGACATTCATTTATTAATAATTAATATATTGATCATAGCGGACAATTTAATTAATTAAATTAAACACGTGCCACTAAGTATTTTAATGTGGCAACATTAATATAACACTAAGATTACATTAATACTTTATCATTTTATCATTATTACTATTTGACTTAGACATTATTTTATATTCTCATTTTGCATTATAATTCTTAACTTATTTAACATTATTATTATGATTCAAAACCGTGGAAACCACGACTGGTGCAACCCGTGTCGAAACGTAAAGACAAATTTTGAGCGCGTTAATTGCCTGCTATGCTAAATATGGAAACTTTGATTGTCCACATCCCTCGACCCATCCAACTTAAAAAAAATTGCAAAATTTAAAATTATTGCCGAAACTTTACAAAATAAAATAAATTTTAATAAAAACATAAAACCGACTTAAAAAAGAACTAAAAAACGTAAAAAAAATATTTACTTGGCACAGTCTTTCAATGATATAAAATTCATAGATAATCACATCTGATTAACTAAATCAGAATACGAATTACTTTATACTAAGTAAATTTATGTTTTAGTTTCATTTTTAAGTCGGTTTTATTTTTTTGTTAATAATTATTTTATTTTACAATTTTTAGTGATAACCCACATGGGAGCAAAGTTCTCATCTATAGAAATGAATTAATTCCAAACACAGGGTATCTACTGTAAACTGTTGTTGAGGAGGAGGAACTGAGGAGTTCCCTTGACTGTCGTTCGTCTTCATCATCAGACCCCTAATGACAGTCACTACACATCTAGGTGTATAGTTCTTATCAATGCAGATTAATCAAGCCCAAACATCAGATATTTGCTGTGAATCGTTGAGAAATTCCCTCGACTGTTTTGGATCCATCATCAGATTGACTCCAGACCTTCATTAAATAGTACTGTTTTCAAATATTTAATGAAAAAATTAACAAAAGCATGCATTTACCTTACGATTTTCTATGGTTCCCCTCGATTTCTTTGGGATCCTGGTTTCCTTATCATGGTACTAGTCTTGGTTTATCACCTTTCTAACCAAAAAAGAACCATCAAAATCGGTTGATAACCGACGAAATAATCCGCCAACACACATAAAAAGCACATAAATTTCAGGGTTATCTGCGATTTTCCTGGGATGCCATCATCAAGTCCTTACACCAACGATGACAATGAGACCAACGCAGAAGTATAAAATAAAAAAGAAATAAAAAATAATAATTTAATTAATTATTAAAAATAAAATAATTAATTCATTAATTAATCATTATTTTTTTACATAATTTTTTCAAATAAAAAATAATTTTCAGAATCTGTTCACAAATGGGGAAAATATCGCTGTACATACATAAAAAGTCATATAGTGGAAAATATCCTCTGTCTTCTTTTGGAAATTGGTTAAAAATAGTGTTGGGCTCGCCAGGAAAAATAACACGGGAAGTCTGTCTGAAATACCGTTTTTTAACAATTGACCTCTTATCGTCTACATCCTAGACAGTTAAATTATGTAATATTCGATATTAGAATAAAACCGTTACCGAATATATTAACGGTCCTGAACAAATAAATTAATGGGTTAAGTAACTCGTAATTTAAATTGAAAATAGGATACCGGGACTTTTGAAAAACTGTAAATTTAAAAATTAAATTCTTGAAACTAATGGACTGGGTATAAACAGTTTTTACCGGCTGCGCCAGAAGGAGGGTTTTGTTTTTCGAATGTATATATGTAGGGGAGAGTGTGTATGAAAGAGCTGGACTTTGAAAGAGCTGATATAAATATTTACTCACAAAAATATGACAGTTCTACAAAAACTAAATTTGTTTTCGTAGAACTGTCATATTTTTGTGAGCAATAGTTGTATAGTGAAGTGTAGTGTAGCCAGTGTTGCATAGTGAAAATATCAATTAAACTATGGTAGTATGTGGTGCTAAGTTAGAACAAAATCATATCAGCTCTGGCATCATATCATTTGGCACGCTTTCGAGCTTAAACGGCGCGGCGTGTCGCATCAGGACCCTAATTATTCACGTAAGTAATTTTTTGACGCGCCGATCACGTTTCAGTGCAGTTGTAATTAAGTTTACGTGTTACTGCAAAATGGTATTCTTATAATTGTTTAGCTTTCATATCTAGTCTAAAGCGCTCGCGTGACGCGAACTTGACGCGAGCGTCTCTGACAGCGGTTGTCAAAATTACGAGAGTACAAAAAGGGCTGTTTGATCGAAACTTAACTGCAACTGAACTTATTTAATTACGTGAATTAGCCTAGTGAGCCTGAGATGTACCTGGTCTATCATTAGATTCGTCATAATCGTGAGAGTCACACGGGGTACATCGACATTACAAAAAAAAATTAGGATTATTCGCGCCAAATCAATTTTCCGTTAAATAAGTTGGCAGAAGTTGACGCGGTCAAATTTATGATTTTTTGTAATAATTGAGCTTGTTGGAAATCAATTTTATACCAATCGATTTTGATAATAATCTTTTGGTAATACAATAAAATATAATATGACACCGGAAGTGTTGTACATAATTTCTAGAACCTACTAAATTGTTTCTGTCAGTTTTTGTGGGAAGCGAGGTAAACATCTTTACAAATGCACAAGTAAATAAAAGCAAAACATGAACAGTTTATGCATACAAACTGTTCATGTACCTCGGCAGACGGAAACTCGGGCGGATAACAGTTCCTGTGTTAAATGTTCTAAGAATAATACAGAGCTGCTGCCGTATTAGTGTTTGAAAAGAAAGGGATGCAAATATACACACTGTATAACCGTATCTCTTTCTTACACCGGAATCATGACCGCTTAAAACACTCTATAATACAGCACCTGATTATCTTAAAACTCGACTTTAGTTATTGCAACAATTGGAAGGAAGGAGAGGGAGGGGTAAGCAAAGTGTGCAACGACATTGAAAAATTAACTTATTTTATTAAAAACTAGCGGACCCCGCAGACGTCGTCCTGCCCAGTAAAACAGTGTCATCTACCGGGTCCGACCGACACAGACCTACCGAACATAGTTATAAGAATTCATAAAAATCGGTCAAGCCGTTTCGGAGGAGGATTTTTATTATTTTTCTCTGCGTAAGAACCATCCTCGTACTTCAAGGGTTCAGCCGATCAACGAGTTATGCGCTCACCAACACATTTTGCGATTCATTTTTATAATATAAGATTAATGTAACATTATCTATAAATATAAAAATGAAACCCGTTTTCCGTTGTCACGACATCACGCGTGAACGGCGGCTGGACCGATTTCGCTAATTCTTTTTTTAAAATATTCCTTTAAGTACGAGGATGGTTCTTACGCAAAGAAAATTAAAAAAAAAGAAAATTTAGAAAGCGAAGAAGTGCCGAAAACCGGGTTAGATACTTATTATTTTTATTGGTTATATTTGGTCTGAGACCCGGTAGATGGCACTGCTTTACCGGGCAGAATGACGTCTGCCGGGTCCGCTAGTATAAATAAATAAAATTTAATAATTTTGTATAAATAGCCTGAAACTCGGAAACGGCTTCAACCAATTTCATGATATTTGGTATGCAAAGTGTTTCGGGGGTGATTAATCGGTCTAGATAAGTTTCATTTTTAGAAAACGTCGACTTAATCGTGTTTTCAGGCAATAAAAAACTGCTTGAATATACGAACGAAAAAAAACCAACGCAAATTACGCCACAACGTAGTATGACATGACAGCTCAGGTGGGAAATTGGGTGGTTACGAAATCGGTTGATCCCGGTTCAAATCCCTTTAACGCAAGTAGGTATTGGGAACCCTTTAACACAAATCCCGTTAAAAACGAGCTGAGGTCGATAATCCAGTGTAGTTACATTAATTAGTGACGATTTGTAGATAGGTACTTGCTTCTCACGCCGCAGGTCGTGGGTACGATTCCCTACGTAAAGCGCTACGTTCCACCGGTACAAAATTTACCTAAGAGTGACGTCATTTGAAATTTCGCTCGGTCGTATTGCCGTAAGCGTAAGCGTTTACCTATATGCTCTTTGGTAAACACATACATTTTTATTGTGAAAGGCCGGTAGCACGGTCGGTAAGATACTTGCTTTTGACGCCGCACATAGTGGGTACGTGCTTGGGTGTTCCAGTGTGTTCCAGTGTATTCGAGTGTGCGGGAGTGTGCGTGCGCGTGTGTGTGTGTGTGTGTGTGTGTGTGTGTGTGTGTGTGTGTAAGTATGTATTTACAAACGAAAAGTATTATATGTAGTATATTACCAGTTATCTGTTTTACATAGTACAAGCTCTGCTTAGTTTGGGATCAGATGTCCCACTGTATTATTATTATTTGCATCCACAATGTCTAGACGACCCTTACTGTAGATTTCCAATCTACAGTTAGGTAACATCAATTTGACTGGCCTGTTGGTGACCCTGATTGCTAAACCGGAGGTCGTGGGTTCGATTCCCACCCGGACAGTGATAGTGTTCATTCTTAACAAAAAGAACCTGTCTGGGTTAATATATTTTTTTAAATCGTTGAATTACATCTATAACAACAGAGATGTACACGTAAAATATGGCTAATGGTTCCTGTATGTGTAAATAAATGTGACACCACGACTATATCCCTCACGGGGTAGACAGCACCAAGAGTGTAGGTAGGTATGTGATGATGAGAAATCTGGCTTGGTCTATCACTTCTTTCCAGGTCTAACAAGAGTGTGTTCAAATTTATATGATTCCTGTATGTGGAAATGAATGTAACAACACGTCTGGGTAGGCAGAACGCCAAAGGTGTATGTGGTCTATTACTTAAAACATTCTTTTACCGGGGGAAATTCATTATGGATTCCTTCGCCCCGTGTGTGCTCAGGGCTAGGGGTATGTGAGACTCCCAAAGAGTACCCACTAAAATCTCCCGGGTGTTCCGTGGCGCATTTATGCCAGGAGGTTACGGGAACCACACGTGACACAACCGGAACCGTTACTTATGTAGATACCTAACATTTATCTGGCTGTCTATCTGTGGGTTATTGCGGCACCATAGCTATTAAACTAATGATTTTTATTATTTGTTTTGCCAAAGCAGATTTGATCGAGTGGTCTAAGCATGGAAAGTAAGCCAAGAGTGTGATAAAATGTATAATGATTAAAATTTTTGTCTAAATACCGATATCTACCCGTGCGAAGCCGGGGCGGGCCACTAGTATTTAATAAGTTAGTGGACTATTTAATAAGTTTAAGGTTTAAGTTTAACTATTTATTAAAAATTAGAGCAAATTAAACACTGGTGGTATGAGACGTCAGAAAAAGGGGAGCGTTCTTATTCATAAAAATCTAATATATAAAATTCTCGTGTCACAGTTTTCGTTGCCATACTCCTCCGAAACGGCTTCACCGATTCTTATGAAATTTTTTATGCATATTCAGTAGGTCTGAGAATCGGCCAACATCTATTTTTCATCCCCCTAAGTGAACATTTTTTTTTTTAAATACGCGGTACGAAGTTCGCTGGGGCAGCTAGTCTTTTATATGATTCTTAGGTTCAAATGTACTTTTTTTATTTTATTCTTGAATAGGCTGGCGCTTGTCTACAACTTACCTGATGTTAAGAAATGATGTAGTCTACGATGGGTCGCGCCAGCCCAATGTACCGATTCACTCGTGAGAATAACTTTCGGTGAGACGGTGGCAGTGGAATGACGCTCCTTAAGGTTGAAACCATAAAGGAGCAACAATTCGACCCACCCTCTTAAATGGTGTCACCAGACATCGCATCGGAACACGGCTAGGCCGCTTGGCGGTGCGGCTTTGTCTGATGGGAGGTCACTAACCACGGCCGAAGCCTACCACCAGTTAATTACCAGTTGATTGTCACCTGATTTGGACCACCCGGGGACCACGTGTGGGGATTCAGATAAAAGGTGCACTCCCACGGAGGAAGATCTTTGTCTCTTTCTCAATAATAGAAATGTCAATATGACAACAAAGACAAACGAATTATAAACCTATTTTAGCTATATTGAGCTTATAAGCATGCGCTGGCGCAGCGATGAGCAGCGGTGGCGCAGCGGTACGGGCCTCGCCTTAGAAAAATAAGGTCGCAGGTTCGAATCCTGGTCGTGCCCTGAATCTTTGTGTGAATTGTTTCATCTCCGCTGCTCAATATCGGTGAAGGAAAACATCGTGAGGAAACCAGCATGTCTAAGAACTAATCATTCGAGGACATGTGACATCCACCAAACCGCACTTGGCCAGCGTGTGTGGATTAAGGCCTAAACTCTCTCAACTCATAAGATAGTGATGCTTATAAGACCTTTATGAATACGGGGGGAAGTATACTCTTTTTTACACAGAGTTATAATAACTATGGATTACATTCAAAACATGGATAAGGCTTGCTATTCATTATTTCAACATCTACATCTGTATCTGTTCTTTTAAATATTTGCATGCCAATGGCTATACGGCTACCACCTGTCATTAATATTAGTCACTTTTATTTAACCTGCGTTTTATGTGAATAAAAGATAGTGTTTTTATTTATATAAAGGATGCACCGATTTTGGTAAGGATTTTCTTATTAAAAACTGAAGTAAAAGTTCTTATTAAAAGTGCAAAGTGTTTCTCAGTAGTTGCCGGTCATTCACTGCATGGTAGGAAAAAAAAATTATTACTCGTAGGTAAGATATGTAGACTCGCGTCCAAAAAATGAAGCATATTTTCATTTCATTTCATATTTTTAGCAATGTACCATCTCTATCACTGAAGAGTAATAGAGATGGTTCATTAATAAAAATATGAGTCAGGTATTATTAATATTTTAATTTATTTTTGGCCTGAAACACAGGTTATTTAATAACCTAGTTCAGGCTAGCCGACACCTCTTCTGTAGAAGTAAGTAGTTATTAGTCTTATATATGTACATAGAACATAGAACATAGTCATAATCTCGTAGATTATAGATAGTAAATAGCAGTAACTAATTATATTTAGCTTAATATTGTATCTAGCTCATGTATATGCCATGAAATTCAATAAACTTATTTTATTATTAATACTTTTTTTGTACAAACGCACTTTATTATAAATTAAATAAAATAATTATTAATTTCAGGCATGAACCCATTTAAAATTATAAAATTAAAACAGTATAAGATTAGTAGTAAAAAACTAATAATATTTTAAATGCTTGTATTCTTATTCACAGTCCATCAAATCTAAGAAGTACCTTTTGACGTTTCACTGTTTTCTATTAAATTAGCTTTATAGAGGCGTAATTCACACTATTTTTATTAGCTTTCTTTTAAAATAATTGAATTATGAAGCTATTTTTATTTTACCATACCATAAACAATTTTCATACAAAAAATAAAATTCTAAATGTACTACGTTTAGAACTGTCAAACGGTACTTCTTAGATTTGATGGGACTCTAATGATAGTTTTAATGTAATGACCGTACAAGACTGCTGAGGTTTTATTAGTTTTTTACTACTAATCTTTTAAAAACTTGTATACTTATTTAAACTTGACATTGGCAAAATTGCGGAATAATTTCTGTAGAGGACATAATTAAAAGAAGAAGAAAAATATATGTCATGACAGTGACAGAACTTAAATAGACTACCTATTCTTAGTTTAAATGTCGTTTATGGTAACTGTGGCGCAGGAGCCTATGGTCAGTTATTTACTATTTCACAGTACTGTTCGATAAGACCTTGGTTATTCCACTTGTCGCCTAAAACAGTTATAGGAAAGCCATCTCGTGATAAACGTGAAACGTGAAAGTTAGGTACAAGGTCATACATAGATAATTTGTTTATAAGACCCAAATAAATGGCGCAACTCTTCGATCATACGATCTTGGCCGAATTTATTTTTTGTAATACACATCACTAACACATAACATTTAAAATGCTAGAAAAGGGTTCAACTCTCAATCCCTTCAACTTCTGAGATTACGTCAAACAAGTCCGAATTGATGTACTTCGATAACTATGACAAGATTAGGATATTTTTATCGTCCTACAACTTGCGCTTGCGCTTCACCACAACTTGCCTAATGTGGAACAATGATATAGTCTACGAAGAAACACGCTTACCCAGTAAACACCGATTCGCTTGTGACTTGAAGACAGGCAGATTATAGCTATCGGGAAACATATATGAAAAAAAAAAATGAAATTTACAAAAATCGAACGAATAGTTTACGAATAGACACGAATAGTTTGTATCGATCGATTTACCTTAATTCGATTCATTCAGAATTCATTTGGACGTAATTGAATGAAATATGGCGCAAAGACTTCAATCTAAGAACATCTCAAAAGTTGTTTTCAATCATAATAATTTTGGGTAAAGCCGCGGGTGGATGCTGGTACCATATAGGTTACCTTACCTAGGGAGCCAATGATCGGATAGAATGCCGTGGGTCAACGCTTTACTCATCTAATCTCTCCTTAAAATGCTTTTCCTGGTCGCTTTTCTTGGCGGCCAGCCACGGGAGCCCATTTGTTGAGTTGGCGAGTCACCCCCTGCCATTTGAGCCGTGTTTATTTGCATTGATCAGTCAAGGTAGTCCTTCCATAGTCCTACTTACCCAATCTATTAGCACCTACCACCAAAACCCAGATTTTAGTTCCCATTTCCTGTAATAGCACTCCATTGACCGGGAATTATCCTTGGGTGTACTTATATGGTGCGAACAGGGATAATCAGCGTTTGGGTAACTTCACATTCAGATCAAAATTGTGTACCGGACCTCTACGTATTGTCGTTGGGTTCTATTTTTTTATCCTAAAATAGGCTTGCGCTTGACCACAACTTGCCTGATGTGAAGCAATGATGCAGTCTACGATGGGACGCGCTTACCCAGTAAATATCGATTCACTCGTGACTTGAAGACAGGTAGACTATAGCTATTGGGAAACATAGATGCCAGCAGTGAATTCCACAATTTTGCAGTTCGCACAATGAAAATGGAAGCAAAGCGCTTTGTGCGTACCCGTAGAATTTCCACCATATAACGGTGGCGCAGGTCCGTATAATTTAACATAGGCTAATTCACGTAATTTCTTGACGCGCCGATCAAGTTGCGGTGCAGTTGCAATTAAGTTTACGTCTTGGTACAAAATGGTATTCTTGTAATTGTTTAGCTGTCATATCTAATGTAAACCGCTCGAGTGACGCGAACATGACGCGAGCGTATCTTACAGCGGTTGTCAAAATTACGAGAAAACGAAAAGAGCTGTTGTGATCGAAACTTAACTGCAACTGCACTGCAACTGAACTTATTAGCTCCAAGATATAAATAGGTACGAATGACAAAATTACCTATTATTATAATCATAAAATAATTTATTTCAGGCTACTATCGAGAATATAACACTATTATATACAAATACTTATATTAGTTACTTGCTCTTCACGCCGCAGGTCGTGGGTTCCCACCAGAGACAGACATTTGTGTGATGAACACGTCTATTTGTCTTGAGTCTGGGTGTAATTATCTATATTTAAGTATGTATTTACAAAAGAAAAGTATTGTATGCAGTATATTACCAGTTTCCACTTAATACAAGCTTTGCTTAATTCGGGATCAGATGGCCGTGTGTGTTAATGTCGCACTATAATTATTATTATTATATCATTATTAAATACAGTAAAAAATTATATTAGATCTAAATACTATAAATATAAAATTTAAGGTATTTTTCACCGTCGTTTGTAGCGCGGTATCAGATATCCGACCTCGGAAGCGCCAGAACAGGACACCTTTTGCCCCAAAATTCTTTTTTTTAGAAGGTCAGCAGATGTTTAGTAAGTATTCTCATCACAAAGGAATTGAAATTTACATTGAGGCGAGACTCTAAGCGCTCGACCCTCGCCGTGAACTTGATCTTCACTCGGCAGACGCAACAATATCTCCGACCTTGGATTACTGATATAGTATGTTAATCCTTTCACGACAGACATCACAACAGACTTGTATACATCAGAGACACGTTTTAAAGCAATTATACCTCCAATTTTATCGGGGGCTAAAACGTTTGTAGTTTCATCCTATGTGATTATAATTTACAAATAAATAATTCAATTGCTTCAGACCAAAGAATAATCACAATATATGTATATTGTTTTTTGCTTCCCTCACGTGTTAAAAATTTATTCTGAATTTTTATTTTGAATACGAAAATTATTCGTTACTTTGTAATTTTAATATTGTACGTTCGTGCGTCGCACAAGTAAGGGACTTAGTAGGTACCTACACACACTTATAATTCTCTATGTTCAGCTTTTTAATCATTTACAAAAAGAGGGGCGTCATAAGTTTTTTTTTCGGACCTTTTCGGTGAGCCGTCCGAGGACGGTCGAACCGATGTGTCACACTTTTAACACTATCGGTTCGATCGTCCTCGGACGGCTCACCGCAAAAGTCCGGTGAACCAATAAAGGCCCTTCCGGCTAATTGGGTTAAGTCATCCGCAAAAAAAGTGTGACACGTGTAATAAGTTGAGACCCACTTACCACTCCACTTGCCCACAAAAGTACCTTACAGGTACATTTATGTTGCTATCAACTAATTAAAATCCCGGATCAAACCACTAACCTACGTCACACAAACTTTGGGGGCTAAACCCTATTAGCCTGAAGGGCCTCTATTGGTTCACCGGACTTTTTCGGTGAGCCGTCCGAGGACGGTCGAACCGAATCACCAGCGTCCGTGGGAGTGCACCTTTTATATGTATCCCCGTGCACAAAAACAATCAACACAATCAGGTGACAATCAATTAACTGATAATTATGTTTACTGGTAATTAACTAGTGGTAGGCTTCGGCCGTGGTTTAACCCACTAAATAAAGCCGCACCGCCAAGCATTGCCGTGTTCCGGCGTGATGTCTGGTGACACCATTTCAGAGGGTGAGTGGGAATTACTGCTCCTTTATGGTTTCTAACCATTTGGAGCCACATTCCGCTGCCACATTCTACCCGAAAATCACCCGTAATCACGAGTTAATCGGTATATTTAGCAGGCGCGTCCCATCGTAGACTACATCATTGCTTAACTTTAGGTAAGTTGTAGTCAAGGCCAAGCATCATCCCAACAGTGTTGCAGAGCACACTCACTCACCGCCCCCAGGTCTCAACTTATTATTATTACTCGCACAGGTAGTAAGCCTAAATGGATGGACCAATTTTGATACGGTTCTTATAATCGAAAGCTGAGGTGATAGAAATGGTTCCTAGCTAAAAAAATAAAGGTTATGCGTAATATATTTTTGATATAAAGTTATTAAAAATGTTACTTAAGTTAATTTTACGATTCGCGCCTTGTAACGCCATCTATGTGCGAGACTCGTAAACTTACTACTAAAGATGACCAGTGGTGCAACGGTATAAGCCTTGCCTTTGTAATATAAGGTCGCGGGTTCGATTCCCGGTCGTGTCCTGCCCACACATCTTTGTATGAATTGTTTCATCTCTATCGTAAGGAAATCAGGATGTCTGAGAATTAATCATTCGGGGACATGTGACATCCACCAACTCGCACTTGGCCAACGTGTGTGGATTAAAGTCTATACTCTCTCAACTCATAAGAAAGTTGAGAAGATCCATGCCCAGCTGTGGGACACTAAAAGGGTTGAAGTGAAATATACCCAAAATTCGAGTGAGATGTTTTTAAGGAAGTTAACTTTTTAACCGTCCCGTTAAAAATCAATTTCGATTCGGTTCGATTCTCGGGTCAAGCAAAAAGACTTTTATATATACTTAAAGGATCTCAGTCGCATTTCGAAGTTTTGAACTTTTATAAGTGCCGGTGCGGTGGCGTGGTCGGTAATACTTGCTTTTCACGCCGCTGGTCGTGTATTCGATATCCACCCACATTTGTATTCATCCCATAAATATATACATATAATAGATAATTATACCCAGACTCGAGACAAACAGACATGTTCATCACACAAATGTCTGTCTCCGGTGGGAATCGAACACACAACCTGCGGGGTAAAAAAATAGGTCTGGGACTTGGCCGGGTTCAAATCCCGAATCTCTTCCGGCGCCGCTGTCGATCCTGGCGCCCAGGAGTAGCAATGGCGGCATTGCGATGGTGGGAAAAGGGTGAGTGGTAGTTTGTGACAAATATATTACCACGTCGTAATGTTCATCATAACAAACAATTACGTTTCCCATAGAAAATTTATTAAAATAATAAAATTAAAAAAATTGCGACACCAGTCACCCTATATAAGTAGGTACTATATCAGCATCGCCTTTGAAATAAAAGGTCGCGGGTTCGAACCTCATCGTGCCCACACGTCTGTGTAAATCGTGCGGGAACCGGCATATCTAAGAACTTATCATTCGAGGACTTGTGACATCCACCAACCCACACTTGACCAGCATGTCCTCGTATGATTAGTTCTTAGATATGCCGGTTTCCTCACGATGTTTTCCTTCACCGATATGTGTGGGCGCGACCAGGATTCGAAGAAGCCACCTTATATTTCTAAGGCGAGGTCCGTGCCGCTGCTCTCAACGCGCAACTTACTAATATCTAAACATACTTTCTTAGCCTAACGTTTATGTTGATCTTTACTCACACAAAAAGGGAGGTTGCGGCTTCGATTCCCGCTCCGGACAATTGCGGTGTCTGGTTGGTTGAGGGACTAGCCTCCGTGCCTCGGAGAGCACGTTAAGCCGTCGGTCTAGGTGTCCTAGATCGTTACATGTAGTCAGAAGCCAATATAATCTGACACCTCGTCTACACCTGGCTGGGTACGGGTTTCGAGGTCTGATGGCAGTCGCTCGTATAATTCTGGTGGCTAGCCGCATCAGGTAAGACTGGGAGCCGACCCCAATAGATATGGGAAAAAGGCAAGGGGAATGATGTTGACGCTTTAAAAGCATTAAAACCTGGTTTCCTAACCTGGGGGTAATGCAAGTATTATCCCGGTAGAGGTAAAACTTGTATTTCGCGGAGTTAACAAGAAACGAAATTGTCTTGAATGCTGAATTTCAAAATGACACTATCAACTAAGCGGTGACGATGAGTCCTTACAAGCCCATTCCCATCGGCTTCCCTTGGTATTGGTCAGTATCACACGTACTTAATAATATATTATATATTAACGCCTAAAAGTTTTAAATAGCAACAAAAATAAGTATAGCATCAAGTGTAAAAACTATCGGTGACGGTATTGGAGAGATAATATTTTCCTATTTACAAACTTCCACCCTTCGCCACTGACACTTACAGTCCAACAAATCTAAGAAGTACCGTTTGACAGTTCTAAACGTAGTACATTTAGAATTTTATTTTTTGTATGAAAATTGTTTATTTTTTGTATGAAACAAAATAAATTGTTATGTTAAAAAAAAATAGCTTCATATTTCCATTATTTTACAGGAAAGCTAATAAAAATAGTGTGAATTACGCCTCTATAAAGCTAATTTAATACAAAAAAGTGAAACGTCAGAAGGTACTTCTTAGATTTGTTCAATTGTAATTATAGCCGGCGAGAAGTAGGTGATATTCACCTCTAGTATGTTATGTTATAACAATACATAATCCTTCTAAAAATATCTATTAAAAGTATATATTTACAAAAAAAAAAGTATTATATGTATAGTATATACCAGTTATCATAACACAAGGTTTCCATAACACAAGCTCTGCTTAGCTTGGGACCTGATGACCGTGTGTGTTAATGTCCCAGAATATTTATTTATTATTTTATAAATTTATACCAGTGGATAAGAGTCCATAAAAGCCGATTCCCATCGGCTTGCCTTTAGAAAATAGACAATATCACGTGGCTACTTAATAAACTTCTAGCTTACGGAAGTAAGGGGCAGAACCTTCTCCCTGGAGCACACGGGTCTGTATGGTCGACATAGCAACTCGCGAAAAACCTTAGGGGCTATTATATGATATTATTATTATTAAATTAAATTTCTAAAACCACTTTTTAACGGATTTTATAGTTTTTTATTTTAAATTTTAGTTCCCGACGTTTCAAAGTATTTTGCAGACTTCACGTTCACGGGTGCACTGAGGTATTTGACGTCCAAAAATATTAATCAAAATTATTACTGACTACCTCCAAACATTAATATTTAAATTGCGTTCCGATTAAAGCAAACTGAGCTCACAGTGTCTTGAATTCTGAGAACAAAACAAAAAAAAACAAAACAAATCAACTCTATGAACATGAAGTCTGAAAACACTTTGAAACGTCGGTATCTAAAATCTAAAATAAACCGCGATAAAATCCGTTAAAAAGTGGTTTTATTTCAATGTGTGATATCCGCGTAAATCTAAGACAATACTAAATTTCTATTGTTAAGTAACGCTTTTGAAAAAATATTTTTTTAACTAGCGGACCCGGCAGACTTCGTTCTGCCTGGTAAAGCAGTGCCATCTACCGGGTCTCAGACCTACCGAATATAACCAATAATAAATAATAGGTATCTAACCCGGTTTTCGGCAATTCTTCGCTTTCTAAATTTTCTTTTTTTTTAAATTTTTCTCTGCGTAAGAACCATCCTCGTACTTAAAGGAATATTTAAAAAAAAGAATTAGCGAAATCAGTCCAGCCGTGTTCACACGTGATGTCGTGACAACGGAAAACGGGTTTCATTTTTATATATATAGATGTAACTACTTGTCTGAAAAAGGGAAGCCGGAGCAAAAAAGTTCTTACTTAGGAAAATAATATCTCTTCACAACCGTCACCGATCGTTCTTACACTTGATGCTATACTTATTATTGTTGCTATTTAAAACTTTTAGGCTTTACATATTATATTATTAAGTAGATAGGTGTGAAATTGTCAATTCTCTAAAGGGAAGCCGATGGAAATCGGCTTTTAAGGACTCTTCGCCTCTGTTATATTATTTATATTTTTAGAAGGTTTATGTATTTTTATAACATAACATACTTAGAGTCACGCTTGTACCAAAAGGGGTAGGCAGAGGTAAATATCACCTACTTCTCGCCGGCTATGATTAGGTCCCGTACGTAATAATGTACGTAGTTGGCGAGTTTATTGCAGATCAACGGGCACAACTCCAAACTTCGAGCTGTAACTCAGATTCTCTAATAAGAAATTGACTTTTCTTATTTTTAAGAACAAGAAAAGTCAATTTGCTCGACCCGGAAATTGGAACTAGGACCTCGCGGTTCTTAACCGAACACGCGTATCACTGATCCACCGAGGCGGTAAGTTAATAATTTTGAATATTCTTAGTAAAGACTGTGGTAAGACGACCTCGGTAGTCGAGCGGTATAAGCCGTCCGATTGGGCTATACAGTGCCCGGGAGGTCGCGGGTTCGATTCCCGCACCGGACGATTTTTGTGTAACAACAAAGATTTGTTTGGTTGTCTGGTTGGTTGAGAGACTACCCTCTGTGCCTCGGAGAGCACGTTAAGCCGTCGGTCCCGGCTGTCATTTAAAACATCTATGATAGTCGTTACATGTAGTCTGAAGCCTAATATAATCTGTCACCTGGTCTAACCATCTCGGCTACTGGTTCCCTACGGGTTTCGAGGTCTGATGGCAGTCGCTCGTATAATTCTGGTAGCTAGCCGCATCAGGTTAGACTGGGAGCTGACCCCAATAGAAATGGGAAAAAGGCAAGGTACTAGATGATGAATAAAGACTATGATGTGTTTGGTCTGCTAGTAAATAATAATAACATGCTGACCATCATTTTTAGTACCTAATTTATTTATTTAGTACCTAAACTTGTCACTAGTGGCGCTGCTCGAGATTTGCGCACTAACACAGACAAAAAAAACGTCTTAGACACACGTCACGTGTTCAAAATGGCTGAATTTTTTAACCAAATATCTATTGGTTATTTGAAATTCTCTTTAAATCTGTTTTTTTCCCATACTAAGGAGCTGAATAATGAATAATGATATATAATAGAGTAAGCAATAAGAATTCATGCAGTATCTCGCGAACCTTGGCTGAACGCACGCGTCTTTGCTTCATTTTTTTCAATTTTTTTTTGCTGTCTGCAGTTTCGCGCGCTTTTCAATTGAAGCTTTGGTTTGACAGGTGAGCGTTAGTTTTCTTAAGGTTGAATGTTGGTGCCTCTGTATTAAGCTTATTTCATGTATGTCACGTTTAGGTCGTACGCGTTACCAACATAACGCTGACAGAAGTCAATAAATGAAACACCGCTAGTTAATTTGAATAGGCGTCAGGCGACTCTACTATTTAATTTGGCATTTTAAAGATTAGTTATGTAGTATTTGGATTAAGGAACCAATATTTACCGTGTAAGATAGTTAAAATATAAGATGACTCCTTAAATCCAATTTATTTTTACAAGCTTTGAATTTTTATACCTATGGTACCTACCTAGTTCGGGTTGAATCTTGCAACTGATTTTGCTGCTCCTGATTTTCAAGTAGATATCTATAGCTGAAGCAGATATTTTCAATCGACATTTGATTAGTTTGAGTGTGACGTCATTCTAAACTCAAGATGGCGGTATGCCCAAGATGGCGGACTATTTTGACTATTTTTAAAAATGAAACACTGACTGAATGACTAAATGAAACAGTTTACTGAGAATAACGCGAGTTTTTAGCGCATTTGAATAAAAACTTGTTTCTAAAAAGGTTTTACATTGAAATTTTTTTTTAATTTCGTAGACTTGTGACGTCATTGGTGTCTAAGCAAATTTTGTATGTACCTAGTTTGTTATAAATATCTACAAAAGAAGTTTTTGAATACCTACCTACTATCTTCTTATTCTGTTTCCTATTCATTTGTTCTATTTCTAGGAATTAAGTTTTTTGTAATAAAGAAAAAAATTAAAAAATCTTTTTGACAATTTGACGAACTAGACGAACTGCATCATAACATTGGCAATAACTAGCTTAACTGACGTGTTTTAGTAAAATCAACAAGGTGTTAGGGACAGACCTCCGCAAACTGAGAAGGGCCTCTTGCTGAGGAGGGAATCAGCTGCTTTGGGCCCTTGTAATATTTGGTGCGGTTCTAGACTGGCACCGTTCCAAATTAAGTGTCTATTTTTGGTACAAAACGTCTTAAATATTATCATTAAATTATCTTTACTAAGTACAATCTAATATAATACTGTCAAATGTTGAGAAACTTTCGTACTACAATCAACTGGTGGTAGGCTTCGGCCGTGGTTAGTGACCACCCACCAGACAAAGCCACACCGCCAAGCGGCCTTGCCGTGTTCCGGTGCGATGTATGGTGACTCCATGCAGAGAGGGTGGGTCGGAATTGTTGCTCCTTTAAGGTTTCTAACCATATGGAGGCTCATTCCACTGCCACCTCCTCACCGAGAATCATTCGTAATCACGAGTGAATCGGTATACTAGACTGGTGCGTTCCATCGTAGACTACATCATTGCTTAACATCAGGCAAGTTGTAGTCAAGCGCAAGCCTATCGAAGAATAAAAAAGGGGCTAAAAAATAAATAATTATCCCGAGGGAAGACGTAATGTCTAAATGGAAGCGGTATTTGGACCACTGTAAGGGTTTCCTTACACTGTGCTATTAGTCTACGGAGGACTATACCTTACACACTATATAGAAACGACCAATACATTAAAATTTTGATTTAAAACCAAATGGAAGAAACAAGTCATGTAGCCTATTGCGTGCTAGTTTTTTTACCATAAAAAATTCCATGAAACCTTGAATTTTAGAATATTTACCTGGAAAATGGCGGTGGACTTCATGGAACCTAAATATGTACATATATGATTACATGTAAATTATATTCACCCCTGGCTTTTCCGTCTAACAGAATTTTAAGTATCTCACAAGTACCTACTTAGTTTTTATAAGAATATTTGCTAAGCAATAGCTCCGTATGTCACACGTAGGTCACATTGCTTATTTTTTTGCTTTTATTAAGGTCATAGAAGACATATCAACTCTGGAAGGGAATTTCACAATATACTCGAGATTAGTATCATTTGTATGAAATTCTCTACTACAAGTGCAAAGCACATCGAAATCGTAAAGCAATAGCCTCGACTAGAGACAAGCTCTCGAAGACCGGTGCGTAGTCGACTTGCAGTTCCCGCGCTTACGCTATCGCCACGGGACTTGACGTCGGGCGGCGCGTTTTGCGATTTCATCGTTCATTGCGTATTTACTTTAGAATTGTCTAAAGAAAAGTGAACACGACTTGGCAATGAACTACAAAATCGCCAGTCGCACCGTCCGACGCAGTGTCCCGTGGCCACGGTGTTAAGTGTCTCCGTACCCTTGTTTACGTCTCTTCGTCTACGCTCCTTCACACCCTGCCACATCAGCCGTAGCCGATTCAACGGTTGATTACGTAAGATTGTCACCTGATGGACGACGAGGTGGAAGGCGATACGGTTACGATCCGTTTCCGAGTCAATATGTACTACGTATGCTACAACACATACATTTTTTACTTGTGTTTAGTTATTTTTGGAAGCTGAGTCAACTTCGTCCGTGGGTGTGCACCTTTATTTGAATCCCCACACATGGTCCCCGGGTGGTGCAAATCAGGTGACAATCAACTGGTGGTAGGCTTCGGCCGTGGTTAGTGACCACCCACTTGACAAATCCGCACCGCCAAGCAGCCTTGCTGTGTTCCGGTGCGATGTCTGGTGACACCATGCAGAGAGGGTGGGTCGGATTGTTGCGCCTTTAAGTTTTCTAACCATATGGAGGCTCATTCCACTGCCACCTGCTCACCGATAGTCATTCGTAATCACGAGTGAATCGGTATACTGCGCTGGCGCGTTCCATCGTGGACTACATCATTGCTTAACATCTGGCAAGTTGTAGTCAAGCGCCAGCCAATCGAAGAAGAAAAAAGAAAAAAATATATTGTGTTTGTCCTGTTTTTGTGAAATAAATGTTTTTTTTTTCTTTTATTTATTTTTATATCCTTTTGTTTCGCTGCGGGTTCAAAATGATCCCGTCACGGTCTCATTTTTGACACAACTAAAATAAAATCAAACAGAAATCTTTTTAAAAACAAGTTTTATTTAAATGCCCTAAAAATTCGCGTTATTTGCAGAAATCCTTTTCATTTGATACCCAAAATAATACAAAATAACTAGCCCGCCATCTTGGGTATTCCGCCATGTTGGATTAAGAATGACGTCAGACTGCTAACCAAACATTGTCATCCAAACTAGACGCGTACTCAATTTTAGCACTATTTTGAATACTTTCTACGTAATAAGTATCTACTTAAATTATTTAATTTAAGAAAAGAAATGAAAAATAGTAAATATAGGCAAATTACTGAACAAGATCGAGACAATTTTTAACAGCAGGTAGGTATTGATATAGATCAGGGTCTCTAGATAAATTACTTAACGAAGCGATGGCAAAAGATCTAAATGGGATTGACATTCACCTTCGAAAAATCACGTGATCACAATTATGTCAGCGCCGCGCAGCGACGGTAGCGCGGCGCGAACTTCTGCTTCCTTTCTGAATACACCCTAAGAGCTTACAGTCAGTGACAGACAATCCGTTAAAAACCTCACACAAGACAAATCTATTGACTAGATAACGCATCTCATCGCCTGTATAGAAATCAAGCCTGCCATTATTTTTCTACCTACTGTGACATTAAAAGAGTGAATACAATGCAGACTTATTTTGTCACTAAAATGGCAATGAGATATCCGATACACACTTAGTTACATAGTTTTCATTAAACAACCATGATGAACATGAAATAATTGATTTTGCAATAAAAAATTAAATTTAATAACAAAATTATTTGTATTTGAAAGAAAACGTTTTCATGAACTAGTCACATTATTTGCCAATAGTTTTTACAGCTGTATACCTCACAATTTAGCATATTTTTGTTTTCGTTTGACGTCTGGCACCGATGACAATCGAGCGCGGACTGAATGGAAATGACACTGCCGGAAGTAAATTTAGCTCCTTTTCAACACGCGCATAGACACTTGCATCGTCTAGCCAATATTGTCCGTGCACGCATCACATCAGATAAAATTACTTATAATTTATACCTAAGTCAATGTGTAGGTACAACTGAACGTAGAACCTCTTTATTTTAAAAATGGTTAATAATGTAAGTCACGGGCGGAAGTAAAATAGTAATTGATATGACCTAATTACAAAATAATACGTAGACAAGGCCGAAGAAATGACGAGTCGACCATTTTAATAAAGTAGTAATTTAATACCAATACGAATTATACTAAATAGTTGGAGCATTTAACACTGGAGGTGTTGAATAGGGCTTTGCACCGGACACGATTTCGGTCTCCGGAGATTTTTTTCCAGTTACACATAATCTCTGGAGATTCTCCGGATATGCCGGAGATTTGTAATAAAACTTTAATATAGTAAAAGTAAATAAAAATACTAAATACTTTATTTAATAACTTCAAATATACAAAATAATCTACATCAGTCAACAGTCTAATAACTGAGAATAATATCAATTTACCAATAAATCAACGTTATGAACTGACAGTTAAACCAACATCAATGGTGGTTGTTTTAATATAGCAACCATTGATTTTGGTTAAAAAGCACAACATTTCAACGGCATCTGGTAACAGGGCACTACGCCTGTCACCTAAAAACTAAAATTTAAATCAACAATCTCTTTAAATATTTTCAGAAGTAAAGGGATATACATTTTAACTTAGGTAATAAATATCCGGAGATTAATAAAAAAAACGATTACTCGCTAATACGGCAATCTCCGGAGATTCACCGGTTTTTATTCTCCGGAGCATAGCTCTAGTGTGGAACGCAACTTGTAGTACCTATTAAATTGTTTCTGCCAGTCGCCAGTTTTGTTGGGGTGGGGGGGGAATAACTACGTACAACATACACGCAAAAGTTGAAGTGTCCACAAACACAAAACATGAACAGTCTGTACATACAAACTGTTTATGGCCGACGACACAATACAGGAGGCAATACCAGTTCCGTGTAAAATTGTCTAAGACCCAATAGATAATTAAAATATTAGATATTTATTACGTGTCGTACGTACCTAGATTGTTCGTTGTTTTTTGCCACGTAATTTTTATTTTTTTATTAATCTAAAAATACAGCCGATTGGGACATTGAGCCACACACAGTGTTGAGTGACAGTATGTTCACGGAGTAGTTTTTACTGATTATGACTAAAATCACTCGTAGCTCTTTTACGTGGTCATAAATTATGACCACATAAAAAACCTAAGAGTGATTTTGTACCAATACAATAAGTAGGTACACACGTTGGTACAAATTCAAACCAAAATTATTTGCTTTTAATACCTACCAGTGGCGAAGAGTTCATACAAGCCGATTCCTAATGTCTTTCGTCCCTTTTGGTCAATATCACACGTACTTATATATACAACAATAATATATTATGCAATGCCAAAAAGTTTTAAACAGCAACAAAAATAAGTATAGCATCAAGGGTAAGAACGATCGGTGACGGTAGTGAAGAGATATATTTTCCTAAGTAAGAACTTTTTTGCTCTGGCTTCCCTTTTTCAGACTTCCATCCTTCGTCACTCGTACCTACGTAGGTACAACATCACATAGTGCTCATGCCTCTGTTACTTGAGCGTAGGTAACAAGCAGAAATTGATATCTCCCCGACATAGGTAGCGAGCACATTGCCGTTGGTTTAAGGCCATGTTTAAGATTCCACCTCCTTTCAAATAGAAGATTCGACCTCTTTTTAACTCACAACCTTTTTAAAACAAAAGAAGAACATATTTTTTTTAAACTATAGCTTTTAATTTTTTTCCAATATTATACTCTTTTTTGCCAAGAAAACGTGTGCATTATTTCTCACATCTCTCCTCATCTTGTTCCTGAACTACACAATCTTAACAACTTTAGTCCTTCGTCGCCCAGCGCTTCCAAAACTGTTGCCGCAGTTGCTCAACCCGTTGGTATCGCGACAACAGGCCAATTGTTTAATAGATACAGGCCACTGACATTTGACGAATAATTTAAAAGTTATCACAGATTTTCGTGACAGATACTTTTGAATAAAAAAAAATATTAACCAGATAAAAGCTATCTGGACTGTTAAACAATTAAATAAGCCTCAAATTATATCTAATTTTCTTTATTTTCCAGAACCATGAACAGTAGCCGCTACCTTGAAGATGACTTCGACTTGGACTCCTGTTCCAATTACAGCTACGAAGTTTCCGATTGTGGAAACGGGAATCACAGACAATATAAAGATTTACTTCTTTTTCATTTGAATTTAATTCTGATTCTTCTCAGAAACTTATTAGATTACATCTATGAGAGTAAATGGTTAATTTTGTTCTCTTTGCTGATGATTCTAATGTTGTATGTGTTGTACAAGACTTATTTGAATCCCATCTACTTTAAAAAAGTGAGTATTGGGTTCGATCTACACGTCTACTTATGTGTTAGTGCCAAATATTCGATATGTCATTGTGTCATTCAGCAGTTTGTACCTGTGCCCTAGATCAATACAAAAAAAAGTTTTCATCTAAGAACTGTCATGAACCTGTCAAGATAATAAATGGAAAATGCAAAAAAAACTACAATTCATTTTTTAATTATTGTTTCAAATTAATGTTATTACTATAACATTATATCTATTTATTGAACGTTTTGGATTTAAAAAACGAATTTAAGAACGCATTTTGACAAATTAATTATAGTCTTTCGAAACTTTTTTCGTAATGACAAACTTGTACCGACTAGGGGTACTTAATAGTCAGTAGTGATTGTAATTAAAGCGATATCACATAAATTTCATATACATCAGACAGAATTAATCAGTCTTAGCATGCTAATTGCTATTGCTAATCCATTGCTAATAATAAACTATATGATTTTTGTTATCTTATGAAATAAACTGCTAATGATTTCACTCGCGAACGATATCAATCAAAGCCACGTGAAACAGAGAGATAAACATAGTTACGTGTGACAGAGAAAGCACGATGCCGCACGCGGCCGTCGCAATGTGGATGCTAAAGAACTACATCTTTAGCACCCATATTTATATGAAGTGAATTCACCTCTCGCTTTTTTTATATTCTGCGTTAAGCTGGCGCTTGACTACAACTTGCCTGATGTTAAGCAATGATTTACTCGTGATTACGAATGATTATTATCGCTTCATACGTAGGTATTTTTTAAATGCTAATAAAGCATTCGCAACCTAACAATTAATGCTAATTAAAACCATTACTATGGGCGAACATGTAAGATTAAGGCCTAAACTCTCTCAAGTCTGGATAGTAACGAGAAGACCTGTTCAGCAGAGGGAAATTACCAGTTGTTACTGTAATTTACTTGCATGAAGTAAATATACGTTAAATTAAAAAAATTAAGACAAAGCATCAATAAACTGGTGGTAGGCTTCGGCCGTGGTTACTGACCACACACAGACAAAGCCGCCCCGCCAAGCGACCTTGCCGTGTTCCGGTGCGATGACTGTTGACAATTAAGAGGTTAGCTAGGAAATGTTGCTTCTTTCTAGTTTAACTAGCTTTCTACAGCGCAGCGGTTTAACCATTAACCTCTTTTTTGCAGTAGGATAGGAACTTCATACCAAATTTCATCCAAATCGGTTCAGTAGTTCTGCATGAAAGCAGACAGACCGACAGACAAAATTACTTTCGCATTTATAATATTAGTGAGGATTGTGGTCAAGATTGTAAAGCTTACCTATTCCACTTCCACTTTCTCACCGAAAATCGGTTTTTACGAGAGCGCATTCCATCAAAGACCACATCATTGCTTAACATAATGATAGTTTTGGTCAAAGGCTATTTTAAAACATTAATAAACTTAAATAAAAATCTTAACAAAACTTTTATTCTATTTGAGAACAAGCTCAATCAACTCGACTTATAAAAGTTGAATCAAAACCGGTCATTCGTTTAAGCGCTACGATGCCTCCACTTGTACACAGACACCGTACACACACTCAATGCACTCGTCAATTGTATAACACCCCTCTTTTGTCGATTTTTTTTTCGTAGGAACTAACAGAAATTGGTTTCGAACACATACCAAAAGGCCCAGATCGAGATAGAAAGATAACAAGAGCCCAAAATTCGAGGAAGATAGGTGAAAAAATACCGCCCCCATACCCTAATGGGTGGTTCGCTGTGGCAGAAAGTAGAGATGTGAAGAAAGGTGACGTTGTAGCTGTCGATGCTTTGGGTAAGCCCCATCTAGTATAGAGTAGTTGAACTTCAACATTTTGATGTATTTTGTTAGTGTAAATTTTAACAACAAAGAGAAAGAACCTTATTACCCATGATTTGGCATTTTTGCTAGAATATTTTTTTATTGAGCCGCACAGTTGATACCACTAGACCAGATTACCACCAAGACTAGATTAAGGAGGGGCGAGGTGACTTGCTTTTCGCGAAGCCTTGGTAATGATTGTCTTCTCTACGCGCGGATGAATAAAAAATGCGAATCTAATGTAAAAAAGTGTCTTTGGGAAAGTTGTGTTTGTAATAAAGAGGGGCCTTTATACCACAAGCCCTTACTTGCTTAAAATGAGGTTCCGAATACCAAGTTATTAATTTAAGTAACAAATTGAAAATAAAAATATTTTGTTTCGATTTTTGTTTTTTTTCGTAACAATGAGCACTGCCACACAGTAAAGTAGTCAGTCACCGTAAATGTATAAGAGTAGTTAAAAAATCTAAACTTACTGTTTAGGTCAAAACCTTTGCGTGTATCGAGGACAAGATGGCGTCGTACGCTGCGTTGACGCGTATTGTCCTCATCTTGGCGCCAATTTGGCTGTTGGCGGGAATGTTACTGGCAACTGTATTGAATGTCCCTTCCATAAATGGCGATTCAATGAAGAAGGCTCGTGTGTCAGCGTACCTGGAATTGAAAAAGGTTAGTATAACCACAGATTATTTTATCATCGGCCTATAACAGTCCACAGCTGGACGTAGGCCTCTCCCAAAAAGCGCCATTTTACTCTGTCGTTGGCTTGTCGCGTCCAGCCACTGCCAGCTATCTTTCGCAGATCGTCACTCGACCTAGCTGGAGGGCGTCCTATACTACGTTTACCAAGATGTGATGTATTTAGGTATTTAGATAACAGGTAACTAGGCCCATTGAAACTATATAACACTTAAATAACATATTATCTGATAATATAACAACTTAACACGAAAAGACGGCGTCGTATTGCGCAGCGTAGTGCGGTGTAGAATAGCGCAAAATTTCCTGTAGAAGTTTTACGGCCAAAACTCTTCTTTTAGGAAGGTATCTAGATGTTGACTAGAAACTCGACTCGCAAATGTGACGAGACACCGAGTGATTAATCCTCGAAGTCCAGCTGGTCTTCACTTTGATGTACTTCATGATGTCTCAGGGATGAGTCGAAAGAGATAAATGATGTTTTTTCACCCAAGCACAGTTGGCAGCCTGTGTCTGTGTACAAGTCCCTACTAGTCATCATTCCCCTTGCCTTTTTCTCATTTCTATTGGGGTCGGCTCCCAGTCTAACCTGATGCGGCTAGCTACCAGAATTATACGAGCGACTGCCATCAAACCTCGAAACCCATAGGGAACCAGTAGTCGAGATGGTAAGACCAGGTGTTAGATTATATTGGCTTCTGACTACATGTAACGATTGTCATAGATGTGTTAAATGACAACCTATGTACAAGTACCTGCTATTATAGTATTATATTAACTGTGGTACAAGTTTGTGGCCACGTAGCGTCGATGAATGGACTGATTTTTGAAGAGGTTTTTTTGAAAGCTTAAGTGCTAGAGATTGTTCAAGAAATAAAAATATGCATCGGGGGTTATTAAATTTTTTATTTAGAGTTCTATCCGATCGAAACTTCAGCTTCGGTTTCTGCCAAGTTCTTCCAAATAAATTGGCATCTTCAGTGGAACTCTTCAGCCAGGTTTTGCCAAAGGTTCTTTCTCGGAAACCTTGAAATTGTTATAAAAAGATGAGTTTATTTTAGTTCCGAAAGGAGTATCTATAAAGAAATGGCGTACAGTAGAAGTCGACGGCGCTGTATGGATCTGGCACGACGCGGAAGGCAGGCCCCCAAAGTGGGAGATTACCGACGCTAACGAAGTCAAATGGGGCTACCGAGGACGGAATGAATTCACTGTCAGCGCGCATATTCAGGTAGACACCTATTACGTACATATCTTTTTGAAAGGTACCTTCTTACTTAGGATAAGACCTAACACCTAGAAAGAAGAATTATCACGAGGCCAGTTAAGATGTCAGTTACAGGTTCAAAATTTTAATCATCTGATCATGTACTAGACCACTACCATTGGGGATTTCCATTTAAAATAAAGGGTCGTTTGCGTATTTGCGACGCTTAGTGCCATCAGCCGATGCGATAGCATTACCTGCCTGCCCCGTAGTGCTTGGAAAAGCGGCCATTCGCCTTTCTAACATACAAAGCAACAATAACCTTCTATGGTTTAAGACATTAATTTTCCCAAAAGATTCAACAAAAATCACTTCCTGAGAAAATACTATACTTACACATCGTGGCCGGTTTGGCTTAATTATAAACCACAGCGTACAACAAAAAAAAAACAAATTATTACCCGTAGGGTAGTAAAAAATTTATCAATCTTGCACACTGATTTCTTACCTGCAGAATAACTAGGCACACTGCTTAGTTAAAGTTTTGCACGGAAATGGAATACAATCGACGTTTATTAAGGTCTCACAGTGACAAAAATGCAGATGATTAGCAAAAACACAAATATCATGTAAACATCATGCAAAATAAATCGCGAAAGGCATTTACAGCTATTAAGTAGATATGTAGATACTTTATGGTCTGTTATTGTCGATAGTATTTTATCTGAAGGCATTGTTTTCTCTCTGCGATATGAGTCACTTTTGAACCCCATGTAAGTTCGTTATAGACGAAATGCGACGTTTTAATGAGGATTGATGAGGATGATTGATTATTTTGCAGGAAATACCAGAAAACGGGGCGGATGTCGCTCACTTGAACGCAGTGCATTCACCATCTATGATTTCTAGTTTAGGTGAAAAATATCCTTTACTGTACCGCTTTATTGGTAAGTTAGTTATGGAATAAGCTGCCGGCATCTGTTTCTCGATAGCTATAATCTGCCTGTCTTCAAGTCACAAGTGTATCAGTATTTACTGGTTTAACGCGTTCCATCTTAGACTGCATCATTGCTTCACATTAGCCAAGTTGTGGTCAAGCTCAAGCCTAATAAAGGATAAAAAAATCTTACTTTTACAATAAAGTAGATAAGAACTTATAAATTTCACAAGTGGATCAATTTTAATGTGGTTTCTTTGATAGAGATGGTTCTAAACAACGTTTCAAATGAATTATGCGTAGGGATGATAAAATTTTGAATTTGAAGTTATTTAGATTGGTTATTGTCTGTGTAAAGGTCGCCACGTGTGGACGGCGACGTGGTCTCGTGGTGACGACCACACCGCCACCATGTCACTCACGCACGATTACAAAATACTGAGTTACCATCTCTGCCATATCGACGTCACAGTTATACAGGTAAGAGTTACCAACTCTGTCATATCGACATCACAGTTATACAGGTAAAAGTTACCAACTATGCCATATCGACGTCACAAATATACAGGTAATCCATGGTTCAAATAATTAGGTAAAACTAAGTTCTTTCAACATTCAATCGGAGCTAAATTATGGGATTACGCCATCTGTTGACGAGACTAAGTTTAATGCTTTAGTTAAAAACCTCGCTATTCAGACATTGTAAGTGTAGTGTGTAGGGTCCTTAACGATGTTACATAATATAAAAAAAGTTCGTGAATTTATTTTTCTACGACCAACGTCAATAAAGGAGCTCTATCGCTGGATCAGTCTGCTTGTGATCACTTCTCTCGTGGCGCTGACTAAAATATAATTTAAAAAAGTAATTTATTTGTTACATATGATCGATCACAGATGGCACTGTTAGAACCAATTGTAGACGTATTTTGTTTATCATCTCGTACTTGTCAATAGATGGAGCTAGTTGTAAAAGTAAAAATCTGCTGAATGTTTAATGAATCATGCATAATGTTATAACAGATAGGCCCTGGCCACGTCCGCCTCCTTCTCCAGTTACCTGTGGGCCCCGTCTTAGTGTCACAGTCTGTAACTCCGATAGGACCTTCCCTGCAGAAAGTTGTTCATCGAATGTTTTCACCTTGGTACAACGGGCCTGCTGCGGCGATGCTGGTGAAGTCTGAAGGGCATATGGTAAATTTATATTGTAATAAAATACATCTCTGTTATTAATACTATATTTTTTGTAAGTTAGCCCTAGACTTATTTAAATATCTACAACATCCTTCTTGGTAGTCCCCAATTTAGTTATGTGTACAAAATAATGATATTCTAGGACATTAACAGACACGGTCATTTGTTCCCATACCAAGCAGAGAAACCACATAACTGCTAAACTATACATATCTTACTTTTATTTTGTAAATACATACTAATAATAGATTACACCCAGACTCAAGACAAACAGACATATTCATCACACAAATGTCTGTCTCGGGTGGGAATCGAATCCACGACCTGCGTCGTAAAAAGTCAGTTTCTTACCGACCACGGCCAATTCAATCGGACTATTGGTCTCGAAACAAATCGGCTGTTGTGACAGACGGACAGATAATCATGGGGAGACCTATATCAACTCCCCTGGTATAAAACAGAACCCTCTCCTTTTCATTCATCGATATCATCATTGATTGTTGGACATAAACCGGCCGTTAGCATCCATCGGCTTTCCGCTATTTAATAATCGTGGTCTCCACTCGAGAACTTTAATCCCCAGCTATTATTGGCTCTACGAGCAATGTGGCCTGCCCACTGCCACTTCAACTTGCTCACTTTGATCGCTATATCGACGTCTTTAGTTCGTCTGCGGATTTACTCATTTCGAATTTCACTCGCTGTTGGCTTATTTTATCTAGTATAATTATTTATTTTCCAGTTTGAACGAGACATAGCAATCTGGAACTCCAAACGTTTCGTCGCGGCGCCAACTTACGTGCGCACTGACAAAACGATTCGCTCGTTTAGACAATGGTACTCGCAGTTCTACAGTGAGAACAGTATTACTTTCAGAGATGCGATGCGAAATACACTTGAATGGTAGATTTAATCTTTTATGCGCTTGTGTTGCATTTATGCAACTAATATTTCCGTGCTCCTACTGCCCGTGTCGTATATCTGCGACAGAGTACTCGCACGTTTTTGCTTTGTTTTTTTTTACTTTTGCACCTTTTTATTAGGGCTAGGGGTACGATGATTGATACTTAGCCAAGCGCTTAAAAGTTTAGATCTTACTAGGTATGCTGGAACACGCATAATAAGCGTGGGAAGGGATTATAGATACTAAGTTTTTTGCTTATTTTTAAATTACAGAACTAGCATACTTATTCACTACCCATAAATACAGTGTGTGGTTTTGAATCGGGTATAATAATAGAAACGGAGGCTCTATAAGTCCTTATTAATAGAATCATTATGATCCAAATCCCAACTAATTAAAATCAACACTTTTATTTTTACTACTTAGTTAAACGCAATTTAGTTTTTTTTTTAATTATCCTCTGGACCACGACATTCATTTTACAAGCACTCAGATAAGAGAGCCCGTTTCCAAGGAAAGTTTTGTTAAAATCCTGTAACCAATAGGTTGTGTAGAGATGCAACGGAAATTGATTTCACACATAGTTACGTATTTACTGGTAGTAGGTAAATAAAATTTACTAGCTCTATTCCGCGGCTTCGACCGCATGCATTTTTTAAGTAGTTTAAGTACAAATGTTCATTATATCTTTTTTTAATAAAGTAATTTTTTATACCAAATTTGTTTGATTTAGAGAAAATATTCAACACATAACTTGTGTAGGTATTAGGAATATTTTTGATGTATTGACAACAAATATTCAAAAAATATGTTAAAACTTCAAAACTATTCTATAAATAAGTTACAATGATTGGAAAGTTACCCATTATTCTTTTTTGTTACATAATATACATAGACAGCAATCACCTCTGTATTACCCAAAGGTATAGTGAAGGTAATTAATGCGAATCACAAATTACTTAAGCTTGCGAATTCATGAATAAATTGCTATAGCTTTGCTAATTGCTAAATGATGATAATTGGTAATAATGCGATAAATTTCTGTTAATATGCGATTGATTTTTATTATTACCTGTAAAACCATATTTTTTTGGAAATAAAATTTTGATTTGATTTGCGAAATTGCTAATATTTTTACTTGCGATCGATGTCAATAAAGTTTAACATAAAGAATTATAGTATACCCGACTTCTCGTGGGTGCGACAGAGAGCGCACACTACCGATCGCGGCCTTTTCAATGTGTATGTTAAAGAAGTAGGTATGAAGCGAATGTTGAATTCGCTTCATGCTTAAATTTCGCAACTACATTTAATTTGTTAAATGCTAATAAAGCATTCGCATGTTGACAATTAATTAATCCATTACTACTAAACATTTTCCCCCGTATTCTTAAACGTCCTATAAGCTCACTATAGCTAAAATAGGTTTATAATTCACTTGTCTTTGTCTGTCATCTTGACATTTATATTAGTAAGGAAAAGACAAAGTCTATTTCAACTAAAGAGTCTTATAAGATTTTTATGAATGAGACCGTTAATACACAACACTAAAACTTACAATTCCCTTCTTCCCTCGCTTTCTTAATCTTCCTTACTTTTGCATTACGCAACGCACACCATGGCCCTAATTATACCGCTGTAAAACACGAATAGAAAGATCCTACATATCCTATCGAAGATTCCGGAAACTACTTAACATCATAAATACAAGGAACTAGCGACCCGCCTGGCTTCACACCGGTACAAATTGTACACCTAAACTTTCCTCATAGATCACTGTATCTATTGGTAGAAATTGCATGAAAATGCGTTTAGTAGTTTTTGAGTTTATCGCTAACAGACAGCGGAAGCGACTTTATTTTATACTATATAAAGGTAAAGACTACTGGGTGTAGTTTATCTTACTCGATGATAGATGGCGCTTTCAGCTGACATTTAGAAAGACTAGGTGCATGTTATCCTATTCGGCGAAAGATGGCGCTTTTAGCTAACATTATTAAAGAAATTAGGTGTAGTTTACCCTAGCCGATGAAAGATGGCGCTTCTAACCTATGATTATAGATAGTAATATCTCATTGACCCAGTCAAACAATAGATGGCGGTACTGTTGTCTAATTTCTTCTATTAGACAATAGAGAGCGCCACTAGCCTTAGTAGTCCAGTATTTTAGGTCTTTTCGTAAAAATTACTTTTTTGTAGGTATATTAAACAATTTATTGCATCGATTTGCAAAATATTTTTTTTGTTTCATAGGTATAAAGTATTACGGTCATACTTCCCAGGTATAAGGTACTACTTCCAATGATAGATGGCGCTCCCAAACAATGAATATGTGTATTAGTATCTCGTTTCCTCTATCAGACAATAGATAGCAGTAGTATCGTCTAGTTTCTCCATTAGATTACAGATGGCGACACCGACCTTAACAATTCAAGAAGGATTTTTGTAAATTTGTAAACTTACGGCCTTGTTAGTAAAAAAAGTTGACTCTTTAGTTAAAATAAACTTTGTCTCTTTCTTACTAATATAAATGTCACGACGACAGACACACACAAACTAATTACAAACCTATTTTAGCTATAATGAGCTTGTAAAATACGTTTATGAATACGGGGATTATTTTTTGTTTCAAATGTGGTCACATTAAAATGTTCATCAAACGGGAGATACGCCTTCGGTCCCAGTTGTCATTAAAAACATCTACCTATGACAATCGTTACAAGTAGTCATAAGCCTACAATTGAACAAATCTAAGAAGTACCTTTTGATGTTTCACTGTTTTGTATTAAATTAGCTCTACAGAGGCGTAATTCACACTATTTTTATTAGCTTCCTGTAAAATAATTGAATAATGGAGCTATTTTTATTTTAACATAACATAAACAATTTTTTTACAAAAAATAAACTTCTAAATACGATACGATATTACGTTTAGAACTGTCAAACGGTACTTCTTAGATTTGATGGACTGTAATATAATCTGACATAGGTCAATCTCTGCTTACCCACACAGGCACTACATGCTTAAAAGGAGACTCCAATATCCACTGTTTTAGGATTACTTTTTATAATAAATATATTTGTTTTTATTTGATCTGCTACATGGTTCCTTACGAATTTCGAGGTCCGTTCCGTACTCTTGTACGAGCTGTCAATACGAAAAGTTTTCAAAACTGTCACAAGCCTGTCAATACAATATGTTAAAATCAATAAATGCACATAGATCTATAAATTATTTTACCTATTCTGTTGCCAATCTATTTAAATTTTTTTCTAACAATTCTATTTTCATTGTTAACTAATGTTATGAACAAAAGAAATTAATTATAAACTCATTTTGATTAGTTCAAAATAGTACCTACCTATTAGAAAACATTTTTCGTAACGTTGAACTCCTACTAAGAGGCAGTCAATGGTCTAATTCTGATAGCTAGCTGCATCAAGTTAAAGACGGTTGCACTGTACAACAAAACATGTTACAAGCATAGTCTTATCTCTTTCTACTCATCTCTAAACGATAGAGACAGATAGTGTTTGCAACATGTTTTCTTGTGCAGGTTTCGCCATTGGAACTAGGGGGTTAGGCTGGGAGCCGACTGCAATAGGGATGTGAAAAAGACAGGAGAAATCATGCAAGATAGTCAAGCGGTTTTTGAGTAATTCTTAGAACATTAAAGACTTTTTTTAAAAATCTTTTATTTAACAATAATTTCGGTTCTTCAATAAATTCGTTCCTTATTAACTGGCAGTTTTAAACTCCTCATACTGTATGAAACCGTCATCGTTAGCGTCAATATGTTTTAAAGCGCCCTCTACAATCTCAATTAACTCTTCATCCTTGTATACTCTTACTGGATCCGCTGATTTTTGATCTGGTCCTGAAATGATAAGTAAAACACTATTCATGTACCAACCCCACTCTTTAGTGTCCCAATGCTGGGCACGGGTCTTCGCTCAACTATCCTACGAGATGAGAAAGTTTAAGCCTTAATCCAAACACGCTGGCCAAGTGCGGGTCGGTGGATATCATATGTCTCGGAATGATTAGTTCTTAGACATGCCGGTTTCTTTACAATGTTTTCCTTCACCGATATTGAGCAGCGGAGATGAAACAATTCACACAAAGATGTGTGGGCACGACCAGGATTCGAACTGCGATCTTATATTTTTAAGGCGAGGCCCGTACCGCTGCCCCCCCCCCCCCCTTAAAAAAATGGTTTTTTTGTAAGTGCTTTGTTTACAATAGAGAATAAGAGTACAGTACTTTTTTTATAATAAAATTAATTTTTTTTAATAATCTAACCGACGGCGACACTTAGAATTAAATGAACTTTGATTTTTGTACCAAGAACCTTATAAAATAGGTAGGTAGTGTACCTAATACTTACTTTATATTCTCAATGGGTTTGATCATGAAGATCAGCCATTTTAAAAGCGTCCAAGACAGATACAAGCTTCGTATAGCCCACAGTTCCACACCAAGACGTTACCCACACGAACACGACACCCCTAGTTTCCACTACACAAGAAAACATGTTGCAAGCACTATCTATCTCTATCGTTTAGAGATGAGTAGAAAGAGATAACACTATGCTTGTATCATGTTTTGTTGTGCATTTCAAACGCCCAGTAACATACAACATACGACCCGTTTAGAAAGTTTTTTTTCTCAACCGCTATCAACAGGTCCCATTTTCTCTACAGACGACTTTTACTTTTCAGACTTCATGTTCACGAGTGGACTGAGGTATTTGACGTCCAAAAATATTAATCACAATTATTACTGACATTAATATTTAAGTTGCGTTCCGATTTAAGCAAACTGAGCTCACAGTGTCTTGAATTCTGAGTTGATTTTGGTTTTGGTACAAGTAAATTAAGCACTGGCTCCCAAGCTGGTGGTATATTCCAACCATTTTCTCTATTTCCTGTTTTGTTGGGATCCAGTGCTTAATTTACTTGTACACATAAACAAATTGTACCTACTGGTAACCAATTTTTGATGATATTTTAAGTTTACCAAAAAATTGGTTAGTTAGTACAAATTTTAGTCAATTTGAAGCAGTTTTTGGTGTTCTCATACACCAAAACTAGTCTCATGCCTGGAAGAAAGAGAACAGTCTAATTTTCCACCACCTCCTAAAATATTTCTTATTAAATTCGTACGGATTCAGACAGTTTAGGTGTCCCAGGACTTGTGTAGTTCAAATCCCTCGGGATTTGAACTACACAGCTAACTAACTAACTAACTACGGCGCTTCTGTTGCTCCTAGCTTACATGAGTACCAAAACTCATGGCAAGTTTAGTATAAAAAAAATGATGTAACTACATACCAGCGGCAAAGAAGTCTGTGCTCTCAACTGCTGGTTACCACTTCACCAAACAAAAACTACTAAACGCTTTACAAGAATACATTTTATTAAAAACGTAAAAGAAAATATTTAACAAAATTATTAATGAGATTCAGGTATAGAAAGGCTTATTTTATATTAATATACTTGCAATTAACTTTGTGATTTGTGGTAAGGGCGTTGCATTGCAGACCACAACTTCGCTTAACAACAGTTAATGCTGTAAAAATAATTAGAGATAGCATATCTCACACCAATGCCACCTGTTAAATGACAGGTTGACACAAGTCTGCACATTGATGGACATTGCAAGTGCGATTTATAATTTACATCTTAATTTCAGCTTTTTTATACTCTTCGTATTCAATAAAACCGTTGTTGTTGGTGTCTATAGCTGCCAACTCGCTGTCAATCATCTCTGAAAATTCCTCGTCAGTGTACACGTGTGGAGTGTTTTGAGATTTTGCACCGGAGCCTGAAAGAAAACACAAGAAAATATATAACTTTAATTAACTGCTTGTTTCTGTTAAATATTATAATTATATTATTCTCAAACAAGCAGATTAAATTTAAAAGTTAAAAACACGACTGCAATAACACTTAAAAACTGCACATTTATTATTCCTAATCTAATACGGGCTCCAACTATTTTCATGAAAATCATTTGTTTCGGGGGCGATTAATCCATCCAAGTTTTATTCTTAGAAAACTTCGTTTTTTCACTGTTTAAAGGCATTACGAACGATTGGTGATTACGAATGATTTTCGATGTGAAGTTTGAAGTGGAATGAGGCTCCACATGGTTAGTAGGTAACCACAAAAATTCCGACCCACCCTTTTAAACGGTAAAGGCAAGGCCGCTCGACGGTGCGGCTTTGTCGACCAGCTGATTATATTACCAGTAAACATAATTACCAGTTGATTGATTGTCACCTGATTTGAAAACTAATCTTGCTTTTCGATGAGGGTGACGAGATAACTGGTGGTAGCATAAATGGTTTTACATACGGAAGACGGGATAACTCGTCGAAGAGAATCTAATACCTTTAAACGAGTAATTCATGTATATTTATAATAAATATATAATCTGAATCTCCGTAACAGCAAAGAAACCAATTTATAGTTTTTGGTAGCATCACCTTCAAAAACATAATCAAAGTTAGTTGACCTTTTAGTACAGACTAAGTTGGACCCGTTTGAAGCAGTTTTAGATATCCGTGTGCCCCCAATTTTGGCCCGTACATTGAGTCCAAGGCTCAAGGCACAAGTTCGTTCATGCATGGAGTACTGCTCGCATCTTTGGGATGGGTCAGCTAAATACCGAGGCGTTGGAGTCTATTAAAAGACGAGACAAGAGGCTTATTGGCAACGAATCCCTCAAGGCTAAATTGCAAATTGTGGAATTCGCTGCCGGCATTTATGTTTCCCGATAGCTATAATCTAGTGGTCTTCAAGTCAAGAGTGAATCGGTATTTACTGGGTAAGCGCGTTCCATCGTAGACTTTATCATTGCTTCACATCAGGCAAGTTGTGGTCAAGCGCAAGCCTATTTTAGATTAAAAAAAACGAGTTAATTCGCCTGCCATATGTGAGAACACATTCAATAAGACGAGATGTCAACCGCAGTCATAATGGGTAAAAAAAAATATTTTTTATTCTGTGATAGGCTTGCGCTTGACCACAACTTGCCTGTTGTTAAGCAATGATGCAGTCTACGATGAAACGCGCTTGCCCAGTAAATACCGATTGACTCGTGACTTGAAGACTGGCAGATTACAGCTATCGGGAAACGGAGATGTCGGTAGCGAATTTTACAACTTGGCAGTTCGCACAATAAAAGTGGAAGCAAAGCGTTTTGTGCGTACCCGTGGAATTTCCACCATATATTGCAATTTAACCTTGACAAGGGGTTAGTTGTCAATAAGCCTCTTGGCTCGCCTTTCAATTGACTCCAACGCCTCGAGTTAGTATTTGGCTGAACCATCCCAAAGGTGAGAGAAGTGTTGAAGTACTTAAGTTGTACCTATAGCACCCGACTCCGAGATATTACGAATTCATAAAACATGCATAGATATGGAATTAGATTAAAATTGTATTATATTAATATTTTCGTATAAATGCGACAAAAGCGGTATTAGGGTTATTTGTTTATCAGAATATTAATATTATATGAATAAATAAAATACTTACATACATTACCCTCAGTGCTTACAAATCGTAAATGGATCGAATGTTGTCCTGTTCTTTCTTCCAAATTAATGCACAATGTGAAAAAGGATAGCTGTATTGTATATTTAGATGGATGTTAATTTTGTTAGTAATAATTATTAGTCAGTTATCTTAAATAACTTTTCCAAAAAATTATAATAATAAATCAATATACAATAAAAATAATTTATTATACACAGTAAAAAAATCTACTAATAACAAAAATAATCTCCTGATTTTATTAAAATAAATTGAAACTTTTCAACAATTATTCATTTTTTAATTAATATGTAGAAGTGCCATAGATTATTTAATTAAAAAAATCTTTAGCTACTTTGGCTTTTTCAATGATTAATTTCATGAATTACATGAATATAAACAATAAAAAATATTGCCGCCATTATATTGTTTTTTTTAATTACCCTGCGGCACAGGCACTACACTTTCAGCTTCTTTGGCCTTTTCAGCCTTTTGTTTTTCAGCTAACTTAGCTTTGTACTCGCTGAGCCTGTATTCAGTGTAATCAATATATCCGTCCTTATTGAAGTCTGTATTTGTCAACACGTGGTCTAGAAGTTGGTCCAACTGTTCATCGGTGTACGCTGCGTGGTTTTTATCCACTTGCCCTAGAATAGATCGTAAAGAAATAAATATATTAATTGCCGTGTCGTATGTACATATAAATATAAAAAGTAGCCTGTGCTATTTCAGACTAAAAACTATCTCCAAAATAAAATATGTACTTACCCTAGTTATAAGTAGGGCTTATTTTGATCACAATACAAACTGTCGCCAAGTTATATTCTTGGTTTGACACACATACACAACAAATTCAAACAAATATATTAGGCATAGACGTTCTTAAACAATAATTAAGCATTATTTTTACACGTTTCTAAACATTTTTATACTAATTTCTTAAATTCAATAGCTTACTTCCAATGAGTTTGAGAAAAAGACATAAATTTACTAATTTTGCAAATCTTCTCCCGATTGTATCGTACTATATGATATAACCGACCTGTTGCTAATAACCAAATACATAACGCGATTTATATATCATTTAAAATTGGAAGATAGTGGCGCTATGGTCTAAAAGACAGTAACCTGCATTTTATAAATATAAAAACAATTAAATAATTATAAAAAGAAACACATATTAAATTAATAGACATTTATTGACACTCAGTTCAGATCACATTATATTCGACACAACCGAAAAGAAATAAAATAAAAAATACCACATACAGAGGTGTAAAGCATTTAGTGCATGTACACACTGTTTGAATAACCGGACGGGTTAAAACGGACGGGAGCTATGCGGTTAGCCGCAATCAAATATACATACAAAAGCCCACAGAACAGCTAGTTTAAGTTTTTAGCTTGAGAAAATTATTTAAAAAATTCGTTCCAAAGCAATATTTTAATGCAGTTCTATTAACAACTCAAGCTTAAGTTGACAAATAACGTCATCGTGTATTTCTCAATAAACGACACGAACTTACATTAGGAAGAACGTTGGGTCACACTGTTTGACACGCCAGGTTTGTACAAAATCGAAAAAAATATTAACTAACGGCATTACATAAAAGGGGAAATTTCCTGTTCTATGCATAATCCCAAAGTGCAGAAAAAGCGCGGATGACCGCTATACAATAAATCGCAGGGCGGTTATTCAGACAATGCGTACATACACTTTAGATAAGTAAATATTCACTTAAGAACGATAAACAGATGACACATAATCACATCAATTGTTTATTAAACTTCATTATTTTTCTGACATGTCAAAATTTTAATAAAAATTCCGATCAAGACTATGAGTTTAGATCAATGTTATTAAATATTACATAACAGTCCATTTTTCTTGTAAAAATAGAAATATGTGTGAAAATGAGTCAATTACAGGCTTTTTTGAATTTTGTGACATGTTTCATCCTTTGACACATCTCATGTGCAAGTAAAAGTAGGTAATATAATTTTACACTACAAATAACGAAACAAAAATAAAAACTTTATTGTAATTTAACAATGACCAAGAGATAGAAGGTAAAATTAGGAAGTGGACCATTTCTTAATAGGCAGATAACTTTATTCCAAGGATTAATTTCAAGTCTTAACAGTCAATGTGTGTATAGAAAATCTGACAAAATGTCAGAATCTGTCAGATAAAAATGACTTGGCCTTTGAGTAATCGGCCCTAAAAATGGCATTTAATAGAATCTTGTTTATTGGACTTTGCTAGCAATTCTGTTGTTTACATCTCCAAAAGTAATCTGTCGCTGTTTTTTTTTATTTTAGCGATTATCTGATCGGTATTTTGTTGTAACATTAAACTAATTAGGTCCAAAGAGAATATGTAATTTAATTTTCTAGGATATTATAAAGAATATAATCGCTATTATAGTGGCGTCAAGTTGAAATAAGTTTAGTATGACTTTTTCTGAAAACGAAGTGTAGCTGGGTAGGTCTAAACGAAACTAGCTATTTAGCGATTCACTGGCGTATCTTATACAACAGAATTGGGAACTTTAACTGAAAAGAGTAAGATAGACTTTTTAATATTGAAAAACTGATTTACATGGAAGAACTTGAGCGAGAGTTTAAAAGAGAGAGAGAGAGAGAGAGAAAGAGATTAAAAAAAACAAAATATACAATTCAAAATTTCTATTAAACCAAACATGTTTGTAAAAAACACAATTTAATTTCTATTTAGTGGAGATATTTGGATAAATTTTAAAAGGATATTTTGACTATAATTTTCTGACGACTAATAATAAATAATGGCGACTGTAAAATTATAAATGCCACAAATTTGTATAATTAATTTTAGTGTATATTCAGTTGGGTAACCTTAGGGTATATTTGGCGCCTTATGAGTTACGGTCAGGACTTAAAAAACCAAAGCCTGCAGCGAGAATAGACAACTTGCCTAATTTTAAAATTTGGTATTAAATTATTTAAATATTGGGAAAGAATATTACTATTTTATTTCAATTTATTTTCGTAAACATGCATAATGCTGTTGGGCGTAATAGTCTATAGATTACCGGTGGTGTGACGCCATACGGATTAAAAACCTAAACATTTCAGACAAAGCACAGACCAGATATCAAGTTTTCTTGTTCTTTCATCGCATAAAGGCCGATGAATCTTTACAAAATGGCCGACAGAGTTTTGAAAGTTCAACAAAACGATTTAATTGAAAATTTGTAACCATCTCACACTGGCTTCTTTTAAGTTAATTTTCATGAATATCGCCAAATTTTATATGAGGCAAGTAGCCTAAATAGACCTGAAGGACTGACAGTATATGACAAAATATAACAGACTAAGTGTATTTTATATTCTAGGTTTTATAAAATAGTATTACAAAGATGTCTTTTTCAGTCGTTCCTTTTATTTGAATTGGAATGTTTTTTTTTTTATAGTTACGGGGTTTAAATTTTTTGTTCAAGAACGAAAAATGTAGATATTGAACAATCGGAGCAGCACCATTAAAGGACAATTGACTTTAAAGTATTGTTAAGTAAAAATAACAACCCTTTAGCGTCCCACTGGTGCACGGATCTTCTCTCAACTATATTATGAGCTGCGGGGATATTTTCAAACATCTCAAATCTTTGAGTGAGTTACCGGATATACAAACAGAAGAACTCATAAAGCAACTTTGCTGAGAAAAGAAGAGAAAAGAGTAAGTAAAAAAAATATAAAAATAGAAGGAGAAGTTATATGAAAGAGTTTTCTATCACCGCTAAATAAAGATCACTAATTTAATACTTAACTTCCCAGATCGTGTGACATCTACCAGCCCGAAACTCCTAAGATAGGTGAGAGAAAACCAAAAAAGTAGGATGTAATGAGTACATACTAATTATTACTAAGCATGAAAACACTTTAAAAATACGGATCTTATGTAAATTCTTAAACAATACTACTCATAATCTAATTTCCCTGTTTTTGTTGGCTTTTCTGCTGTGCTCTCACGAATTCTGGATAATCGATAAAACCATCTCGATTATGATCGTCCATATTCAATATGGGATCGATTAAATTCACTAATTCCTCATCAGTGAATATTTTTTCACCAACCGGCGGAGATCCAGGCTGTGCTTCTTGTTTATGACCTTGTTCTGATTTCAAAATTAGCCGGCCAAAATACCAAAACCGCCGTAGGGTGAAAAGTTTCAATAAGTCACAATGACAGCAAACGTCAGTAAACGCGGGAAAAAAATGTGACAAATAAAAAATTTTTCATAATCAAAAAAATAATTTTTTTGGACAGCACCAATTTAGTTTCATAGTCAAATAAGTTTTTTATACAAACGCGGAAATTTTTTTAACAGTGCAATAACGATAGTATATTTTTTTATTATATAGTGGCCACAACCAAAATGTAGACAACAACACGCATAAGTACGCAATGAAAAATATACATATTTTTAGTAATATATTAATAAAATAAAATAAATAATATGAATGACAAACGAGTTACCCATTTCGGACCAAACCATGATGATGACACGTACAAATGCAAGCGGCAACGATGACACATAGAAAAGAGAAACACACAATGAGCTTCATAAGTCCAAACACATTTGTGTGGCACCGCGTGACGTTACTGTGCTTAGATTAGAGCAAGGAATTCTATACTATATCACTAGTATTGCATCTAGAACAAATTGTTGACCACAAGTTATATATTTTGATCCCTCTCACACATTACCATTGTAACTGGTGAGAAAGAGACAGAATACATAAGAGTTATCGTTCAATGTATAGCTCATCTAGTTCAAGGTCAAATTTCTTGCCTTCAATCGTTCAATTTAATTCTAGATGCAAACTCCAGTGATATAAAGAACTTCGGAATGACAGTCCACACAAATCTGTCTCAAACCAAACTACTCGTATACGTATAAAACTGATATGACTCACGGCGCGTCACGACACGCTGGACCACGCAAATATATCTACCTGTATTATAAATCTAGCTCTACATTTTAGTACCTCCAAATAATTAACAAACCGGTTTGTCCTCGAGCGGGAGCCGGTGCGCCCCGCACCCTATCACTGACATCTCACGCACACATAGCTGCGCGTGTAGTAGTGAGATCTCGCGCAGAGTTAGTATGAAGCTTTCATTCTATACAGGCAGGTATCTACTCATGTGGCAATATGCTAGTTTCCTATCACGCATGGGACCTAAACGTAGCCAATAAAAGGCGTATTTTTAACCATATTCCGACTACGGCGGCCAATCTAAACTGACTAGTCAGGCACGCAGGTAAAAAAAATAAATAAATAAATAAATATTGTGTACGCAAACATAAGTGCTATTCCCCGACCCGAACTCGGTAATGGATTGACTGAGAAAACCAGTGAAAGATCGGGCGCGGAACCGGCGGCTTTAGGTACTCTATGGCATAGGGACATCACAACACTTCCTGACTCCGGACTAGTGCTAAGGATAAATAAATAACCTCAGCAATCATAATGGTCTTGGGATTTGAACCCGCGACACGCTACCCATTATTTTTTGTTTAACGTGGGAAAATCCTTTATGGATCCCCCCGCCTTGTATGGGTACAGGGTGGGGGGCATGTGGGACTCCAACTGGTTACCCGAACTAAAACCCCCCGGGTGTTCCTATGCGCAATATGCCCAGGGTGTCATGGGAACCCTGGGACACCATGAATGCTGGCTCGCCTATACAAGTGAGCCCCATCACGTGGTTTGGGAGGGGGATTTCTAAGCGTAGCTATTGTGATGGGTACGCTACTGCCGTCGAAGCAGTCGAACCTCTACCTAAACCTTCGTATAAAACAGGTAGGAGTTCTAAGACGTCCAAACTTACCGTGCCAATGTATCAAAGATTTGATCAACTCGCACCCATCTAATTTGTTGTTATTATCAGCGTCGTGCATTTTGAAATAGTGGAACTGTAGCTCTTGGTCAGACATCTTGGAAGTGTCTATTGGTACGTCCATGTGCTCTTGTATGTGGCTGAAGAAAGAAAAATGTAAAAAATATAAAGAAAAAGTTAGAAAACTTTACAACAGTGGTCCTACTAACAGGGGTAATTCAGTGCCGGTGTTGGGACCTCAGCATGACATTCAGTTATGGAGGTTTCTCACTTATCCAAGTCCCACTTAACCAAGTTTTACTGTATATAAAAAAATACTACTTACTCCCTCTCTTGAGCGATGTTAGCTGTATTCAAGAGTTGGGGATCTGAAATAAATAAGAAAAACCAGTTTTTATTTCAATGTGCTAAAAAATCGCATTATTCTCAGCAAGCTTTCATTTGCTTCTGTTGTTTGAGCGCGAGCGGCTTAGTTAATATAAGTATTATGTATATCCACCAACTCGCACCACGCCAGCGTGTGTGGATTAAGGCCTAAACTTAAGAGAAAACCCGTGCCCAGCAATGGGAGACTAAAGAGGGTTGAAATGTGATGTAACTAACCTTCGTAATGGGCGTGCTCATATTGTTCAATTGTAGGCGAGGTGGTAGTTGGAAATGATGGGGGGTTGATTGGAATTATGGCTGTTGTTGGAGCGGGGATGGTTGTTGGTATTGCTGTTGTTGTTGGGGCAGGGGCCGGGTAATCCATGCGTGAGTGCTATGTATGCATATGTAACTAACCTCCATGATGGGAGTGTCCCTGTTGTTGGAATTGCTGTTGTTGCTGGGGAGGCGGTTGCTGGAATTGCTGCTGTTGTTGGGGCGGAGGTTGGTATTGCTGCTGCTGCTGTTGGGGTGGGGGCGGCTGGTACTGTTGTTGCTGTTGGTATTGTTGCTGGAAATAGTGTAATTTCATTCTAGAGTTATTTTTTTGTCAAACATGATTGGTTGGTGTTTAATTTTCCAAAATTTTGAGCAGACTCGTTTTACTTGGGAAGAGAGGTGTATAAAAACTTTCCAACTCCCATTTCTTTTTATTCTAAATAATTTGGCACTTAACCATAATTTGCATGATGTTAAAAATATTAAATTTAAAGTATCAAGCCTTTTACTTGAGACGACCTCGGTAGTCGAGCGGTGTAAGCCGATTGGGCTCTACTGTGCCTGGGAGGTCGCGGGTTCGATGCCCCCGCCCCGAACAGTATTTGTGTAACAACATAAATTTGTTTCGGTGTCTGGTTGGTTGACGGACTAACCTCCGTGCCTCGAAGAGCACGTTAAGCCGTCGGTCCCGGTTGTCATTTAACACATCTATGACAATCGTTAAATGTAGCCTGAAGCCAATATAATCTGACACCTGATCTAACCATCTCGGCTACTGGTTCCCTACAGGTTTCGAGGTCTAATGGCAGTCGCTTGTATAATTATGGTAGCTAGCCGCATTAGGTTAGACTGGGAGCCGACCCCAATAGAAATGGGAAAAAAGCAAGGGGAATGATGATCAAGCCTTTTAAAAACAAGCTTCTATTTGAATACACTAAAAAGTTGCGTTATCCTCAGCAACTACTTAGAACTCCTCCCTTATTTGATACCCATATTGTAGGAGTGCTTTAAAAATAACTAGTCCGCCATCTTGGATATTCCACCATGTTGAATCTAGAATGGCGTTATACAGCGGACCATGCATTGTCATCCAAATAAAACGTGTATATCACATTTAAGTTCCAATTGTTAAAAATAACAGCTTCAAAATGGAGTTTCAAGATTTATACCAAAATAACATATTTGTTAAACAATAATAAATGTGATACCTGTTGCGGGGGCGGTGGAGGCGGCGGTTGTTGATAGTTCTGTAAAAATAAGACACATAATTTAGGTACTTACAATATTAATAATATTAACTTTTACTTGTAACATTTATTGATCACACACTATAGGCCGACAGTTTAACTCGCGTATCGCCATCTGTAGGCCAAATCAGGAAACTAAATAAGTTCAGTTGCAGTTAAGTTTCCATCAAAACAGCCCTTTTCGTACTCTCGTAGTTTTGACAACCGCTGTCAGATATGCTAGCGTCAAGTTCGCGTCACGCGAGCGCTTTAGCTTTTAGGTTATGAATGACAGTTACAAGAATACCATTTTGCAGTAAAACGTAAACCTAATTGCAACTGCACCGCAACTTAATCGGTGCATCAAGAAATTACGTGAATTAACCTACTGAGGTACAAAGTCATAAAACATTAATTAAATCTCATAAAGAACTATTTAACCACAGATAAAAGTAATGTAACTATTAGTGACTATTCGTCACTAATATCCATATCGCTTGAATCATCATCACTGTCTGCGCAGCTTGAGGAGTCAGAATCTTGGCGATAGGCGATACGCGAGTTAAACGGTCGGCCAATAATTTCAGCATAAGTGCCTAGATGAATGTCGTGAAGCTCTTTAATTAGCTTAAGATTCAAATCTGATGAAAGCTTGTTGAGAATACTGTTAGATAGCTCATTTAGGAAGGGCTACTTTTTATTATACTGCCGGACATGATATAAAATGTAAACCACGCGGGCAAAGCCGCGGGCGGAAAGCTAGTGTATAATATGATAGCTCCGGGAAATAGGGCGGTCTCGAAACCAGATGATTCCGGTTCGAAATTAGATGATCATTTTTTTAGTTACACGCTGACCAAGCGCGGGTTGGTGACATGTCACATGTCCTCAAATGATTAGTTCTTAGACATGCCGGTTCCCTCACACTGTTATCCTTCACCGTTATTGAGCAGCGACAATGAAACAATTCATACAAAGATGAATCGGACCCGCGACCTTATATTTCATAGGCGAGGCTGATACCGCTGCGCCACCGCTGTTCTACCTCTGCCTATACCTTCGGGTAATACAAGCGTGACACTACGTGTATGTTATGTATACTTTAGTTAAATTCGCTGTTCAATATTGAGCCGCGCAGTTGGTAGTAAGAAAGAAGAGCCGCGCCACGGCGCGGCGGGGCAGAGGCGCGGTACATTTCGCGCTACAGCGGGAGGAGGCGCGGTACATTTCGCGCCGCCGCGGCGCCCTTAATAACGATCGCCCGGTTACTATATAGCCTTGTATTATGTATTAATATGTTTTGAAGCTAAATATATAACCAGCGAAATGTACAGGGATGCCAGATAGAAACTGATCAGGAGACGATAATATGTTAAAAGAGCGTAGAGTGTTAGACTTACCTATAACGGGACATTCTAAGATTACGAAAATTTGTTTTTAGTCAATATTTACCAACTTTTTTCTACGTAATGTCTGGAATAGCTGCACATGAGCTACTTTTTAAGGGCAAAGCTGCGAGCGCCAGTAGACGAATCAATATAAAAACATTAATTATTGCTGTTCCGAAATTCGCCGTGCGAAATAGCACCTCGTTGAGATGCGTTTTCATATAAAAAATGAAGTGCTGCCAGCAGCATGCAATGCTCCGCATTCCTGTCAAACGCTCGTTATCAAATAATAAAAGACCCGTTTTGTCATTTCGAGAAAGACCTTAGAATGTAGGCAGTGACGTATTGAGCAAACGCGGGGCCCGTAGTCATATTGAGGGGCCCTTAATCTGCTATGGACATTAAGGTAAAAACGGTTAATTTTCGTATTACAAAGATTGTTCAACATCTAGATATTTTTTTATGTTTTAACAATGTCAATACACAAAAAAAAATCTTTTGATATTTATCTAGCTATTGAGCAATCAACTCTCTGTAATATGCCACATATTAACAGGTGTCACTTTTAGATTGTACTCACACTCATTGTAACAGAATATTAACAAAAATCTTAGGAAGTTTTAATGTTTGGAGGTTTGTATACGCGGGGCCCTCTTTAACGTGGGACCCTCTTTTGCGCGGGGCTACTTGGTAAATCCGGCCCTGAAGGAACCAATAATAATGAATAACATTTTTTTAGTCAGTAATAGGCTTGCGTTTGACTACAACTCGCCTGATGATGATGATGTAGTCTACGATGGCACGCGGCTGCACAACATAGGTACCGGTTCACTAGTGATTACGATAGACTGTCGGTGATAAGGTGACAGCGGAATGAGTCTCCATATCGGTTAGACACCATAAAGCAGCAATCACTCCGACCAACCCTCCCAAATGACGTCACCCAACACCGTACCCGAACACGGCAAGACCACTTGGCGATGAGGCTTTGTGTGAGTGGTCACCAACCAAGCTTAGTTTCTTACCAGTTTATTGTCACCTAATTTGTGGTATTCATTCAACTATCTTACGAGTTGAGAGAGTATAGGCCTTAATCCACAGACGCTGACCAAGTGCGGGTTGGTGGATGTCAAATGTCTTCGAATGATTAGTTCTTAAACATGCCGGTTCCGTCACGATATTTTCCTTCATTGATATTGAGCAGTAGCGATGTAACAATTGACACAAAGACGTGTAGGCACGACTGGGAATCGAACCCCCACCTTATATTTCTAAGGCGAGGCCCGTACCGCTGCGCCACCGGTGCTATGCTACAAAGTACTTATTCATAATCCGGTTTTATTTCAAACTAACGGACCCCGCAGACGTCGTTATGCCCGGTAAAGCAGTGCCACCTACCGGGTCCGAAAATAGATTACGACCGATTCTCAGACCTACCGGATAGATAGATACCTACATATATAATATTTTATAAAAATCGGTCAAGCCGTTTCGGAGGAGATTTTTCTTATTTTTTTCTGCGTAAGAACCATCCTCGTACTTCATATTCTAAAAAAAAAGAAATAGCGAAATCGGTTCAACCGTTCTCGAGTCATGCGCTTACCAACACATAGTGCGATTCATTTATATATATACGATTCATTTTTTTGACGGGCCGGTGGCGTGGTCGTAAGATACTTGCTTTTCACGCCGCAGGTCGTGGGTTCGATTCCCACCCGAGACAAACATTAATGATGAACATTTGTGTTTGTGTCGAGTCTGGGTGTAAATATCTATTATAAGTATATATTTACAAAAGAAAAGTATTATATGTATAGTATATACCAGTTATCTGGTTTCCATAACACAAGCTCTGCTTAGCTTGGGACCAGATGACCGTGTGTGTTAATGTCCTAGAATATTTATTTATTTAATATTTATATTTCAAATCAACAACAATCAACCTCAATTTGGACATGATGCAAAAACGTCAAGTAAATGAACACATCACAATAATACGGACTTGCAACATCAATTCAAATGAATTTATATATTTTGCTGACTTTTCAAAACATATTATATGTATTCCAAATTACCTGAATCAGCTGACCTACTTTAGCTTACCACCCGCTGCTTCACCCACGCGTAAGTCGTGGTGACCTCTTTTTCCTATGCCCTTTCCCGGGTCTCAAACTATGTCCATACCAAATTTGACCCAAATCGGTGCAGTACTTTTGGCGGGAATACGCAACAGACAGGCAGAGTTAACTTTCGCATTTATAATAATAGTACCTGGATGACTGAGCTTTGCTCGGTATTTTTTTTTTAAATGACATTTTCTAAAAATGATTCCTAGCTAGATCGATTTATCGCTCCCGAATCCCCCTATACACTAAATTTTATGAAAATCTTTAGAGCCGATTCCGAGATTCCAATTATATATATATACAAGAATTGCTCATTTAAAGATATAAGATTAGTAAGGAAAATCTATTAAACTTTCGCATTGCATTATTAACAAATTCGCGTTATTGCCCGTTACAATAAAAATTTTAACTATGTATTATTAATATAATTTACTAGCCCTCGACCACGGTTTCACCCGTGGTACCTAAAAAAAAGTAGCTTACGTGTTAATACAGATTATAATCTATCTCTGTGCCAAATTTCATCCAATTCCGTCCCGAAGTTTTTGCATGAAAGAGTAACAAACATCAATACATACTTTAATAATAATACAAACTTTCGCGTTTTTATTATAAGTAGTATGATTATTATAACTTTCATAAATCTTAGCCAAGCAACTATAATCTGCCTATCAAGTCACGGTGAATCAATATTTACTGGGTAAGCGGGTTTCATCATAGACTACATCATTGCATCCCATCAGGTACATAAGTTGTGATCAAGCGCAAGCCTATTAAAGGATAAAAAAAAACTTCACCATCTTCATAATTTTACTTTGGCTTTTAACTAAAAAAATCATCAAAATCGGTCTACACGTTTGAGCACTGAGTAGACACAAATCTGTACAAAAATACAAAATTAAATAATCAACTGATTATACCCAATATATTTATTCATTTACCGACTTTCCGCGCCTTTGTCCGTGTGACATATATCATGCCCACAGTGGGATAAAAAGTAGCCTATAGCCTACTTCAATAAATGGGAATAAGGTACAAGAATTTATTTAAATCGGACCAGTAGTCTGCGAGATTAGAATGTTCAAACAAACAAACAAACAAATTCTTCAGCTTTAAAGTTTTACCCCCGTATTCATAAACGTTTTATTAGCTAAAACAGGTTTATATTTCGTATGTCTTTGTCTGTCATCGTCACATTTATATTTGTAAGAAAGAGATAAAGTCCGTTTTAACTAAAGAGTTTTAAAATATTTAAGACTGTTAGTATAAATTGACATTGACTGATTGTCCAAGAACTATTCATTCGAGGACATGTGACATTCACCCGACAACCCGCACTTGGCTTGCGTGTGGATAAAAACTAAACTCTAAACTAAACTCGTAACTCTCTCAACTCGTAAGATTGTTGAGAGAAGACCCGTGGCCAGCTGTGGGAAGCTAAAATGGGTTGAGTGCAGTGAAGGATAGATTGAAACTTTACTAGAATATTATATTAGAATGTTTGAAACTTGATTATTTCTGTCAAGGTTATTTAAGATAACAGGTTTCTTTCCAAGATAATATAATACAACAAATCATGGTGGGGGCCTAGTGGTAATGGCCTTGGCTTTGAAATATAGGCCAAAAGTTTAAATCTACATCATCTTGATCCTGTAGGGGAAAGTGTGTATGAAAGAGCCAGGTTTTGAAAGAGCCGATATGATTTATACACGCAAAAATATGACCGTTCTACAAATACAATTTTTTTTACGTAGAACTGTCATATTATTGTGAGTAACAGGTAAGTTAGAAAAAAACATATTTAATTATTGCAATGGTATATCGCAGCAGCACACCAATGGTGCAGCAATACAGCCATGCCTTTGAAATATCGCAGATTCCATTCCCAGTCTTACCCACACGCGTTTGTGTGAATTGTTAGTTGCTACTAGTGGTAATAATAAAAGATCAGTGAAGCCAAACATTGTGAGCTAACAGGCATATTGAAAAGAACAATTTTATAACAGATTTTATCGCAGTTTATTATAGATTTTAAATCCAGACGATTATACCCACTTTTAATAAACAAATCATTTGAGGATATATAACAACCAGCAAACTGCAATTGGCAAGTGCTTATGAAACTCGGCTCATGAGATAATCAAGAGAAGTGGAACACTAAAAAGGGTTGAAAAACTAGTTTAGACTTTTAAACACATGGCTGAACATTAATTACTGTGCCCAGTGCTGGTGCCTGACTTCAACGGACCGTGAGTCCGCCTGTGCATATGTCAGTTAATACGCCAAACCATTAACCTGTTTTTGCACAGTTGGATGAAAACTATTCTATGTCCTTTTCCGGGTCTAAAATTATCTCCATACGAAATTATATGCAAACTAGCGGCCCGCCCCAGCTTCGCCCGGGTAGCTTCAGCCCACTCAACAATTTACAAAAAATGCGATAGATATAGAACCGCTCAACCGATTTTGTGCATACTTCATATAAACCATCTACTAAATAGTCCGAACAATGCCTAAACATTTGGTTTGAATAGGTAAGCCCGTTTTTGAGTTAAGAAATGACAACGAAATGTGGCATTGATTTTTATATATGTATATAGATTGGTATGGTAGTTTTAGTGTGAAAGTGCGACAGACATACAGAGTAATTTTTACATTTAGAACTAGGCTAGCCAAAAATCTATCATTATGTACAAAAACATTCAAAACAGTCGACAAATAAATGTCTCAGTCTTGGAGTTGACACATATTTGAGTATTTGTTTGCTATTTAACATGAAAAATAAAATAAGTACACTACTACAAATAAAGTGCTTACTTGATAGTTCTGCGGCGGGACTCCAGGAGCCACTTTTTGCTGATATTGTTGGGCTAAAGAGCACTGCAGGAGTGCGCCTACTAATATTAACCTCAACATTTTCTCTGAAAACAGACACACCTAATTGTAAACTCAATACTTTGGCATCGAATTACTACAATTTATTGCAGATGCCGCAAGTTTTAAACAGAATATTTAGCATAAAACCTACTTAATTGAACTTATTAACTTCCAAAATGTATAACAGTATGGAAATTTTACCTGCTAAAGTAAACTAATGACGTGGAGCCTCGCGACAAATCCTTATCGAATCGATTATTAACTGATAATGGTCAATGATTTAAATATACGATGTGGTTTGTACGAGGAATATGGATTTCAATTCAAATTCTAGGCAAGCTGGCTCGCTGGCTGGCGAATTTACACGTCACTTGACGACGTCACGTAATATCTACATGTCATTTCGACGTTTGCTGTCAAGGGTCAAATTGTCATATCTCCTCGGTCCAAAATTCATTAACAATACGACGGTTAGTATAAGGTTCTCATCACATTGCTTGTCTGACCTAGACCAATGTCTCAACCATAGATCTAGCATAAATAGATCGGAAAAGCGAAAGAAATAGAGAATAGGATACGCATATGTTAGAGTGAGATAGACGTGAGCGCTTTAAAAAAATAAAGATAAATCTTAATAATAAAGATAAATCTTAATATTTATCTTTTTAATTAATAAAGATAAATCGATCTATCGATTGCGTTTTTAACCCCCTCCCACCCTAACCCCACAAAAAGGGATGCAATAAATTTGACACAATGTATGAGTACAAGTTTATTCCCACATAGCACTTAAAAGGATGAAACGATTTTGATGCGGTTAGATGCACAAAGAGGTAAAATATAATTAAAATTAACGGGGCAGAAAGCTAGTAGGTATATTAAAAGCTTATACAACTTTATTCATCAACGCCGCACTGAGTTAAAGAAATTGAGTACAACCATTTTATTTTGAATTTGGCTTAAGTCTGGCCTCTGTAACGTCCCGCGGGTCTTTGTGCACGAATCTTACATCGCCTCATATTTTGCTTTTAAAATATAATATATTTTATAAGTTAAATATGATATTATCGTTTTATTCTAGTACTTTCAGAGATTTTAAATAGTTACATGAGTAAATGACAGAGTGAGAAACATTTGTTTTTGAAAAAAAAATGGCCTTTGGACTGAAATATATTACTCCATCTATAGTAGGTACGTATATTTATTTCCACTTTGCTTAGTTTTATTTTGACGATGGAGCGAACTTGTAGAGGTTGCAATGAAAGAAGAGAGAGAGGCACTTGTAGGGAAATGAAAATGAGGGTAGAATGAAGAAATTAGAGAGTGGTGGGAAAGAGAGTTCAATACTATTAATAATTAAATAAAACCTGCGCCTGACGTGGGTTACCTACTCAACCTGAGGTTACTTTTTAACAGGGTTTTATTTTTGTTAATACTAGTTACTTGATTTGCACCACACGGGGAATACGTGTGGGGATTCAGATAAAAAGTGCACTCCCACGGACAAAGGTTTCATATTGGAATTTAAAAAAAATCTTTAGTCAATCAATTGCCTACATTTGATGAAAGTGTTAAACGCATTTGTTTAGGTTTTGTCGACACAAAACCTAAACAAATGCGTTTTCCACTGCGTTTCTCCCCTTATGTGTTAAATTTCCAAAAACGACAAAACAAGAATTCATTGAGTTTTGCTAGAAAGTTACCACAATATATTTCATTTCTCTAACTCCAGAATTGACGGACTTCTTATACAAACTTTCAACCCCTATTTCAACCTTTAATTTTAGCCAAGAATCATCTCTATTACTTTAGCTTACGAAAAACCGCATCAAAATCGTTTCATCCTTTTAAGTGCTACGTAGGAATAAACTTGTACTTATACATTGTGTCAAATTTATTGCATCCCTTTTTGGTGAGGGTAGGGTGGGAGCTGTCATTTTATGAGGGTTTGTGTAGGAATCGGGGTGCAGGTGAACCCGAGCCTCGTGCTTTATTTCGAACTCGATATATATATGTCCAAAAAATTACCAATATCGATTGAAAACTAAAGATATGAACGTTACATTATGATAATACGAAAATCAAATTTTGATTTATGTATAAAGCGCGAAAATCGGATACATATATACTCAAATGAAACCACAAATGTTACAGACATATAAGTACTACAGGTATTTAATTTATAATAAAATTCTTACACTTATAAACATTTATAGAAAACTTTTTTCTTACTCCTAATTGATACAGCGTCGGATTATGAACGCACAACTTTAAAAACAGATATAACATTTAAAAATATTCGGTTTTTATTAATTAAAATGAAACCTTGAATGTTACAGACATACCAGTACTACAGGTATTTAATTTATAATAAAATTCTTATACTTATAAACAGTTATACAAAACTTTGTTCTTACTAATTGAAGTGAAACCACAAATATGACAGTGATGTCAGTACTATAGGTATTTAATTTATAATAAAATTCTTATACTTATAAACAGTTATACAAAACTTTGTTCTTACTCCTAATTGATACGGCATCGTATTATGAACGCACAACTTTAAGATAGAATAATTTTAAAAAAATATTCGGTTTTTACTAATTGAAGTGAAACCACAAATATAACAGCCATGTCAGTTCTATAGGTATTTAATTTATAATAAAATTCTTATACTTATAAACAGTTATACAAAACTTTGTTCTTACTCCTAATTAATACGGCATCGGATTATGAACGCACAACTTTAAAAATAGAATAACATTAAAAAATATTCGGTTTTTATCAATTAAAGTGAAACTACAGATGTTACAGTCGTATCAGTACTGTAGGTATTTAATTTATAATAAAATTATTATACTTACAAACAGTTAAAGAAAACTTGGTCAACAAACTCCTAATTGCTACGGCGTCGGAACATGAACGCACAACTATGAAAATAGATACAACATTATAAAATATTCGGTTTTTATTAATTAAAGTGAAACAGTCGTATCTGTACTATAGGTATTTAATTTATAATAAAATTCATATACTTATAAACAGTTATACAAAACTTGGTTCTTAGGCTTATTAGATTCAGTGCGTCGAGTTATAAACGTACAACTTTGAAAACAGAAATAACAATAAAAAATTATAATATAACCTTAGAAAATTAATAAATCATTTAAAAAAATATTTGGGCTTTATACTTTAATAATTGTTAAAACTATTATCTACTACTACTTAAACTTGTTATATAATAATAAAACAACAAAAACATATGGGACTTAATCATTAAAATTTGTACTTAGACACACTACAGAAAATTTCATCATAGTATAATAATACTAATTATAATCATTATACTAACAACGATATTACCTCATAATAATTGTTATAAAGCTATAAAGTCTGTTTGTTTGGTTCAAAATTTGGCTAATGGTTGCTGGAGTCTTGTGTAAATATAATTATGTAACATCACGCCTATATCCCTCGGGATAGGCAGAGGTCAAAGGTGTATTACTGTATGATTAATTTTTAAAAATACACACTCACATCTAATCCCAAATGAAGCAATAATATTTGCTTCTGTTATGGGTACTACAAGCTGATATATTACTTAAATCAGCTTAAGTGAAATACATCGTTTTTTTACTTAAACGAGTATTACATAATTATTATAAATTACACAGAACAAACAATCATGTTAATCACACCAAGATTACATAGGATCCTGACACACATGTATGTCGTATGTATGTGTATATCAAGGATCCTTTACACTACCTAAAGATTAGCAGGTGTATCTGCGCCTGATTAATTTTAAATTATAGTTGTATTCCTAACGCCATAAGGTATGAAACCCTATGAAAAATTAAGTGAATCAAAGACCAACTGATAGAATGCACCACAGAGCAGCCAAGCCAACAAGGGTGTAAAACATTTCGATAGTCTGTGGTTTGGACAGACCAAAGGTTTAACATAAACAATATAACCATAGATTTAGGATATACCTATTTCTATGAGTAGAAATATAAATTTAGGATATTATTTTTAGAGTAAAACAAACAAAAACGAGCCGAAAACTAAACAGTAAAACTTATTGAAAAAAATAACTTAGGGTACAATTTTTACAATAAATAGAGTTTTGTTACCATCTTCGTCATCCTCTTCAATCACAACGACATTTTTATATTCTTTAGATGATTCTTTGATATAATTACGATCATCAGTTGAAAGGCCAGGCAATTCCACCTTTACGAAGTCCTTTTCTTCGGCTAAATCTTCAAACAAAAATTTCACGCAGTCTTGAAAATCTTGATCCATTTGGTTGGTAGCCTGCTTTTCCACATTGAAATTAAAGGCTTTCTTCCACATAACTTTTTCGTTAGCAGCATATTCTTCTTTTGATTTATCCAGTCTAGACAGTGCTTTAGCGATTTCTGTATTTTTTTTGTCCAATTTAAAAGCCTTTTTATAACACGAGATGGCTTCGGCGTCCTTATTCAGCATCTCGTATGCTTTCCCGCGCAAATACAAAGCTTTGCAATGTTTATCGATACCAATCAGGTAATCGATAGTTTCGCAGATAAGAAGTGCGACTTTTGGTTTGTTCAGTTTAGTATAGCACAAAGCTAGGTTAACGTGAAATTTTACTTTTACCTCCTTTACTTCTTGCAGCTCTTCTTTGGTCTCAGGGTGAGAGTAGATTAAAGTTGTTATACCTTGCTCGTAACTTTTGATTGCTGAACGGTAATCCTTGCGTGCGAAATTAATTTTCCCTTGCTTCCGAAAGTCTTCGACTTTTTCCATGGCTATTTGAAAGTTGCCTTCCTCAGCTTCTGGTAGATCACTGGATCTATAATTTGTCAAACAAAATGCAAAGTATAAAATTATGTCTGTACTAGCTTTCCCTCTGCGGCTTTGCCTGCACAGTATTAGGATAAAAATAGCCTATAAGCTGTTTCAGACTGCAATCTATTTCTGTGTCGGATTACATCCATATCCTTGCAACTTTTTTGCGTGAAAAATAACAAACATACGTCTACATACCCTGGGGGTTGATGTTGGAAAAATAAATTAACACGACGTGTTTCATTAAACAATGTGTACCGAATTCGGAGTGAATTAGGAATGAAAAAATAAATTGCTATATAACTGTTTTTTTACGGATTTTATCGCGGTACTGACTACCTACAAACATTATTATTTAAGTTGCGTTCCGAGCTGACAGTGAGCTCACAGTATCATGCAAAACAGTATATTGTAAAAAAAACATCCTGATTTCATCAATCCACACGCAAACACGCAAACGCATGCGCATGCACACGCAGGATAGGATAGGAAGACAGCGAAGTGTTATTGTACAGCGAGATGAAGCTGAACATTGTGTAGCTGCTACGATACTACGAGATGCTACGACACCGTAGCACTGCTACGCCGTAGCACGGCTACGTCGTAGCACCGTACGTGTAGTAGCGTGAACACGTGACGTGTGTCCCTGAACACAATTTTCAACGTTTGTACGACCTATACGGGTAGGGACTAATTGTGTGAACTTAGCGTAACTTACACTTTATCTGTTACGTCAAACACCGTTACAACGAAAAGCGATCGCTCCGGTTTAATCCTCGGTGGTATACCTGCAATATTTGAAATATGTTAAAAAATTGAACCAAAATGTATAAAATAAATAAAATAGATTTTTTCAAATCGGACTATATAGTATAGAGTACCTACCTAAGATCCCCCAAGTCACAATTGGGTGAAGAAGTAAATAGAGCTTCGCCTTAGGGCCTTTAACATTGGTCAGCCCTAGCTCCAACCCTGCAAGGTGTTTACCTTCCCCCAACTGGAGTTTCTGAAAGATACAAAACAGGTCAAGAGCGTATCAGGTACGGGCAGTGTAGGGAGCCGTAGTTGTTCGAACTATTATGCGTACTACTAAGACCGTAGTGGTATTTTCGATAGTATTACAATGGGCCCACGATGATAACTGAATAAGGAGTTCCAACTTCACAGGAGATTGAAATAAAACTACTTTTTAACGGATTTTATCGCGTTTTTGAAGTGAAAACTTCTTTATTGAAGTGAAAACTTCTTTAGCGGCGTTGAGCACTTTTTCTGTAATGGGTATAAAATCTTAAACTCGCGTCAGGACACGTGACCCTGATCGAAAAAGTCGGAAAAAGCGTAAGACGGACGCAGGGCGCTTGCGCGAATGTTCGTGTATGTTACAGCGTGCCACGCGCATCCATGGATGGTGACAGCGGATGGCTCGACCGTCTGTGTAGTGATCACATTGTTGTGTATTCGTAAAGTTGATTTTTCGGAGAGATAAACTTTTGAATGTAAAATAATTGTAATAGTTTTAAAGTGTTAAATTTTTAATGTAATATAAATTGTCATGTTTGTGTACGATAGCGCAATAAATGAATATTGTATTCTACCACATAAATGATAGTACTTTTATACTGATAAAGCAATTGGTGCAAAATTATTCCCTAACCATTCCAAAATATCAAACATGCTCAACGTTAATAATCAAGTTTTCACTTCTGCCGGCACTCCCGGAGTGCAACCCGTCGTTTTTTTTTAGATTTTTCAGTCTTTGCAGACTTCATGTTCACGGTATTTGACGTCCAAAAATATGAATTACAATTATTACTGACTACCTCAAAACATAAATATTTAAGTTGCGTTCCGATTTAAGCAAACTGAGCTCACAGTGAATTCTGAGTTGATTTTGCTTGGGTTTTATTTCAATGTGTGATATTCGCGTAAATCTAAGACAACTCACTTGACTCAACTAAAATTACAGCTTTAAAGCTAATACATATTTCATAAATGGACCTCATTAAGCCGGAAAACGTTATTAACATACCCATGGTACGTCGTCTCTAAGCTTGGATTCATTGGTATTTACATTAATTGTTAGCATGCGAATTCGTTATCACCATTTAACAAATAAAATGTAGTTGCGAAATTATGTGAAGTATGAAGCGAATTCACCACTCGCTTCATACCTACTTCTTTAACATTGGAAGTTGGAAATACTTTATTTATTTCGCGTGACCTCCGTTTGCGAGTGAAAATATTAGCAATTTCTCATCAAAACGAAAATCATACTTTATTATCAGTTGTTGTCAATTTAGTAATTCGCAATTAGCGTGCAGACTCATGAATTAGCATTAATTACAGACATACAGACATGGTGCAACTATAGGGGTTTCTAGTTTATTCGAACCCTGACAAACTGTCTTTGAGAATATGGTCACTGCATTGGTAACCATACTAATAAATGAAAAAAAAAACTTTAAACTAGTTCAATCGTAGACCACATTATCGCCTTATATAGAATCAAAAAAAATACTTACTAAGGGTTTTCCTTTATTCATCGTGATGGTGGAGTCAAAAGGTAGAGTCGCATTTTCCCAATACACTGCATAGTGGATTGTTACATTGGCTGTCTCTGGGATCAGTGGACCATCACCTTTATGAAAAAAATACATAGCGTGAGAGGATAGCGGGTTTAGTTCTGGCCTCAAGGCCGTGGGCTAAAATTCGCAGTTGGGCACGAGTCTTCTCTCATTTATCTCACCACTTGAGAGAGTTTACTCCTTAATCCACACTCGTTAGCCAAGTTCGGGTTGGTGAATGTCACAAGTGAAATTATAAATGAAATTCTTTTCTTACCTTCTTCCAATACCAACAGCTTAACATAGCCGTTTGGCACACAGTCTTTCATCTGCAGTGCGAGTTGGTCAAAGTTCTCGTACTCCGGAGGGGACAGCTGCAACTTGTCAACAGACTCTTGGAGATTCTCGAACGCGCTATCTGAATCACTGAAAATATAGAGTTTAATGATCGGTTCATTCTGGTATAATACGAAGTTGGATTTTTTCACTATTAATATGGTTTTAACTATTTAATATTAAAATAAATATATTTTAGTATTTTTTCCACAATAGTCTATTATAAATGGTTGTAGTTACTCATCGCTGTCTTCCAGGTTAAACTCATTAAAGAGCCCGACATTGCTGCAAGAAGCTCCCACATTTACTTCAAACTCCACCAACTCAGATGGCTGGACGTCACTGAAATGAAAACATTTAGCTTGTCAAACTGCTAGAAACTTTAAAAAGATATCTGCTAATTCCTCTTGCTTACTAAACTAGTCAGCTGAGACTGTGTGACACACGATCTGTACTATAATAACATCTACGTAAGTGATAGCAATTAATGCAAATTTAAATAAATTTTATAAGTGTGCGAATTCATAGTTATTAGCACACTAATTGATATTACTCTGCTAATTGCTAATATGTCGCTAATTGATAATAATTAAGTAATGCTTTTTATTAATATGCGAATATCGAGCAGTGTTTCCACTGTCGCAAAACTTGATGGCACACCGAATTGGGAGATATATTGTGATTATAAAACTAAGTGTAGAATTGTATGCAGTTCGGAATAAAAGGACTATATTATTATTAACTAGAGTATAGTTAAAATCTCGCTGCAGACTCGGTCATAAATCATTCAAGTGTTTCGCTCTCTTTCCCACTCACGGGCCTTATGGGCAGGCCACGCCCACACGTAGTCTTGTGCATTACTGCAGTCGATGAGTGATGTCGATAGTTTTATATATTTATAAATGGTCGATAGAAATAAAAACACATTTTTTTTTATTTTATTACAAAATTTACAACAAAGCATATTAAATATATAAACAAAAGAACGTATATATAAAACTACGAATAGAAAATTAAAATTCTTCTTTTGAGTCATCGTCATCATCGTCCACATGAATGATGAACTCTTCGCATAAATGTGCTTTTCATATGTCTTGATCTTGCAGCAATTCTGCATGTTCCACACATTTTTGCCAATTTTCCATGGAGACATTGGACCGTTATCGATAATGGCCTTGCGCGTGCGCAACTAGCGCACATCCCTACTCCAATTATGATTTATGACCGAGACTGCAGCGAGATTTTAACTATACTATAGTCCACTCATTTAAGTGCTACAAAATATTATTTTAAACAAATTCAGGTAGGTACTTAAGTATGCTATATTTTTCCGACGCAATTCCAGACAGTCCGTAGGTATATTTTGCTTATATTTAATTCGAGGTTAGGACAAACATGAGGTGATCTCATTTCTATTTGATATTCGCCCCTGCCTCATCTTAAATACAAAACAAAGTCATGTTAGTAACATATTTAATTTTCTTTTCATGTGTTTTTTTATCAGTTCATTCTGTGTATCCTGTCAAATAAATGTTTTTTTTTTCTTTCTATATTAATATTTAGAACCTAGCTTTTT